>WEIV01014910.1:577632-618290 GCA_013390005.1 Calyptomena viridis | reverse complement strand
CCCCGCCCCCGAACAGCCCCTTCCCATTGGCCCGGCGCCGCGGGGACTCTTGGGTGTTGTAGTCCAGAGGCGAGCAAGGCGGGGCCTTTCCCAGCATATCTTGCGCGGGCGGAGCCAGTTCCGGCGCGTCGCTCACCGGGCGCAGGTGGGGGAGCGGGTTCGGGAATGCGCCGCGCTGGAGGGGAGCGGGGAGACCGCAGCCTCTCCGAGGTCGTCCCCTGGCGTTGCGCGGTCTCGGTGGGCCCGCGGCCGCGGCGGTTGCATCCCGCTCGTTGAGGACTGTGGGACAGGCCCGGCGCGGGGCTGAGGCCGCGTTCTCAGCAGGGCCCCGAGGGAGGTGTGGGGATAACGGGCCTGGGGCCATTTGCTGTGAGACGTTCGGTAACGGCCGTGCAGCGGCCGGTTTGACAGCTCCAGTCGCGCTGCGGCCTCCGCAGGTGCGTGGCTGTGGGACCGGGCCCGGGGCTGCCGCGTCCGGCTGCCTTGGCCGGCACAGCCCCTGCCGTGGGACACGTGCGCCCAATGCTGCTGCTGAAGAGCTTTTGTGCCTCGTATCCCATCTTTTTGAGACTGTTTTGTGTGCTTTAGCGTGTCCGAGAGTACCGAGTTTTAAAAGATGAAGAGTTCGGTGTGTTCTCAACAGGCACAGCTGGGACTGAGCTCACCTGTGGTGGGTCCAGGAGTATTTTCTGGAACCTGACTGTGCTGTGTGTTAGCAGTCAGTCAGCAGATGATTTACTATAAAGATGAGATTTTCTGACTCTTGATGTTATAACAATGCTTTGTACCTATATAAGGATGCAGTGAGGCCTGTTACCCGCTGGAGTGTGTTCCTGCCCTGGGGCGGCCTCACCTCGGGTGCTCTGAGCAGCTCTGGGGGCCACAATGTCAGAGGGATCTAAAACTGTGGGAAAGTGTCCAGAAGAGGGATATGAGAATGGGGAAGGGTCTGAGGAGCTGCTGAGGGCACTTGGTCTGTTCAGCTGGAGAAGAGGAGACTGAGGTCAGAGCTCATCAGGATCTGCAGCTTCCTCAGGAGGGGCAGATCCAACCTCTGCTCTCTGTGACCAGGGACGGGTCCCTGGGGAACAGCTGGAGTTGTGTCAGGGCAGGGTTAGGTTGGGCCTCAGGAAAAGGTTCTTCCTCCAGAGGGTGGTTGGGCACTGACCAGGCTCCCCAGGGCAGTGGGCACAGCACCAAGGCTGCCAGAGCTCCAGGAGGGTTTGGACAACGCTCTCAGGGACAGGGTGGGATTGTTGGGGTGTCCTGTGCAGGGCCAGGAGTTGGACTCCATGATCCCTGTGGGTCCCTTCCAGCTCAGGATCTTTCCTGATTCTCTTACCAGCTTGATGTCTCAGTTGGAAGCTCCAGCAAGGTCCTCCTTTGTGATGTTTTGAGTGTTTTGTGTGTTTGGGGACAGAAAGACCGATGTGGGTGTCACTGTGCCTGTGGAACGGAATGTGAGAGGGAAAGGAACAGAGCCAGTGCAGCTGAACTGGTCTCTGGTGAGCAAAGCTGGATTTGTTCTGTCTTGGGGACTGGTTACCTCAGTTGCTCCTCAAATCACCTCCCATTTATTTTAGTATTCCACCACTTTTCCATCTACTGTCCCTTGTTCCTTAGGCTTGTCCTGTAAAAAGCTATATTAAGGTGCTTTTTGCTGCAGTTTTCATACAAAGTTTTTGTGGTTTATATTTTTTTCTGTCTTGCTCAGACAGCAAACTGAGTCCAGGCCAGTGCAGGGTTTGCTGCCTGCTCTCAGCCTCAGCTGTGCAGAGCTCAGATCCTGATAATCCTGATAAAAGCAGGGTGTTGATGGAGTAAATTTAATAATAACACCTGTGAGGCTGCTGTTATGGTTTGACTCCAACTGGTAAAAAAGTTCCAGGCTGCTGCTTCTCCCTGCTCCCAGTGGGATCAGCATCACAGTAGGATGCAGAAAAGAATTAGAAAAGAAAATAAAAACCTCATGGCTTGTGATAAGAACAATTTAATAATTGAAGCAAAGTAAAATATGATGATAACCAAAACAGCAAAAACAAAACTATAATAATAACCAAAACATCAACGTGTTATCAGAATTATTCTCACCCTGAATCTGAAACACAGCCTGTATCAGCTGCTGGGGAGAAAATGAACTGTATCCCATCCAAAACCAGGATAACGGGGCTGAGGGTGGTCTTTGTCAGGCTTGTTCTTGGTAAGTGAATCTTCCTCAGTACTCCTGTGTTCACTTTTACAAGGATTTTTGTGGGCTTTATTTAAAATCTTGCATGGTATAACATGAGCCTGTTAGATGCTGTTGTGGCTGCCCCATCCCTGGAAGTGTCCAAGGCCAGCCTGGACAGGGCTTGGAGCAACCTGGGATAGTGGGAGGTGCCTTTACCCATGGCAGGGCGTGGAATGAGATGAGTTTTAAGGTCCCTCCAACCCAAACCATTCCATGATTCTGTTCACTCTGGCCACAAACAACAGATATTCCTATTGTCCTCTCTCTGCAGCACACAGTTATGTATTTGAGGCTGGTGTTACACATCCCCTCTTTGGACCAGACAACTCTGATTTCACTTCCCTCAGGTCTTTTCCGGTCACTTCTGTTGTTCTCCTGTGGACTGTGCCCAGTTGTCCTCAGGTGCTTGCACAGTGACATTGTGCTCCAGCTCAGTCTGAGGTGAAATCTCAGAGTTTTGACAAAGTAAATATAAAAAAAGCCAAGGCAGGGGCAGTTAGGGCACAGTGCAGGTGGTGGGAGTGAGACCGAGTGCCTTGAATATTCTGGAGTCCAGCATAACCTGTCAGGCCTGTCAGTATTGCCCTGTTGACTGGGGATCAGCTCACCAAGGTTGTGCTGGTAACTTGTACCTGGTGTGGTACAAGTGTACCTGGTGTGGCTGACAAACACCAAGCACCTGTGTGCTTTTTAATTAATGTACTAATTAACAGGGAGGGCTGCAGACAACAACAAGGTTCACTTGCATCTGAATGTGCCTCTACAAACTGCCCAGGATTTGATCTTTCAAGGTGCTTTTTTGCCTTCCAGGAGCAGCTTTAATCTGTTGAGTGATAAACACTTCCATTTTTCCCCTTATGATCCACTTAAATCCACTTGTGAAGTGGTCAGGCCTTTCTTTTGTGCTCTGCCCTCCATATTCTTATCTGAGGCATCTGAGTTGCCCAGTGTAATGCAAATTGCTGCTGTTAGGGAAAATAAGTGGTTTTGCAGATATCCTAAGAAAAGAGTCATTTATTGCCAGCTGATTAAGTGGAATAGATGCTGCTTTTGTAGTCTTAGCCGGCTGAAGGAAGAGGGGAAGAAAACGAAGGTGTGAGAGAGAATCCAGATGGGAAGTGAAGAGGTGGGAATTAAAGGCCTTTTCTTATGTTTATAAGAAAAGGAGGTGGTGCTTGCAAGACAGAGACTCTTCATTGATCAGAAAATATAAGTATGGCTTTGAAATGTTACAGTTGAGAGAATCTAAAGAGCAACTGCTGCTGAAAAGCCTGTTCCTGCTCTCTTTTATTCCTCACCAATGTCAAATTTGGCATTTGCCTGACTGCAGAATGATTCAATCTGAGCAACTAATTTGGCAAGAGATTATCAGGAAGAAGAAAGACCTCTTCATATTGGCTTAGCTTTCCAGTAGAATATGAAGTGGGACCAGGCAAACTCCAGAAGTGCTGCATGGTGGGCAATGACACTACAGGGAGGGGAAAGGACTTCCCATGGGATTGGCTGGCACAGACTGCCCAGAGAGGCTGTGGAGTCTCCTTCCCTGGAAATACTCAAAACCCACCTGGACACAGCTCTGAGGAAAGTGGTCAGGGGGAGGTTGGATGAGATGACATCCAGTGGTCCCTTTCAACCTGAACCATTCTGGGATTCTGTGGCAGGGGCTGGATTCTGTCCTGGAGCTGCAGCTGAAGCCCTCAGCTGCTGGATGCAGCTGTGTTGAACAGCTCTTTGTGAAGTGCCAAACAAGAACACTCCTGTGAGTGGTTATAATGATTAATCTGTGATTGCTCCCTAAGGCTGGGAATAAACCTTCCAGGCGGTGTTGGAACTGGAGGAGCTGTGTAATTAAGTTGTGTCTGCAGGATGGATGGGCCTGCTCCCTTAATGAATGGGCAGGTGCTCTGCTCCAAGGGTTTCAGCAATTTCCGGGATTCACAGAGGCAGGGCTGGGCTGCTTCTGAAGAGCTGAAACAATAAATGGAAGAAACAATCACTTAAACCTGAGGACAGTGAAGTGTGAACCCTATTCAGGTGGCATGAACTGCTTTTGGGAGCAGGGGGTAGTTGTCATTATTAACAACTGTGTCTTAATATAAGCAGGGCCATCCTGTAATATAAGACAGTTGGAGAAGACCAGGAATGCCTGACACATGATTCTTAATTCTCTCTATTATAAAACATGCAGAGCAAGAATTACATCATTTTGTATAACACTAAGCATCTTAAATAGGTGTTTAGTCTTCTCTTGAAAGCTGCCATAGGCATGTTTGGATTAGAAGGGGAGGAAATAAAGCCAGTGCTTCTGAAATCTTAAAATAAGATTTGAAAGGTGTGGGCTTCAGCATTATTGCCTTTTATTTTTCCAGTGTGTTTGAATCCCGGAGTCCCCTGCAGCAAGAGAGAACTTCCAGCAAAATCTCAGCAGCTGTTACTGCCTCGGGCTGAGGAGTGGATCAGAGCAGAGGTAAGAACTTCAAACACTTTAGCTCTGAGCTGACCTCGCATTTGAAGCCTGTGGCACTTGGAGCTGTAGCTCCAGTGGATGATGCCTTGCGCTGTGGAAGGTGGGGATCAGCAGCTAATGGTTGTGCTTTGCTTTGGTTCCTCAGGGCGGGATGTCGGAGCTGAGTGACGAAGCCAGCGAGTCGGAGCTGCTGAGCCGCAGTCTCTCCATGTGGCACGGCGTGGGGCAGATGATCCGCCGGGAAGAGCTGGATGTCCCCCTGGACTTGCACACGGCCTCCTCCGTGGGGCAGTATGAAGTGGTGCAGGAGTGTATTCAGCGGTGAGAGGGGCTGGGGAGGGCTCAGCTCTGGGGTTACCTCTGCCTGGTGTGGTTTTCACTGGCTGCTGCACTGACGACACATGCCTGGAAATCCTAAAGGGTTCTTGGGCACAAAGTTTCAGGGGTAACTCTGCTGATAAAAATTATTTCCTTGGTGATTTAGTGGAGGATATGCCTGCCTATGGCAGGGGGGTGGAACGAGATGACCTTTAAGGTTCATTCCTACTCAGATCATGCTGTGATTTTGTGATTTAATGGAACCTGTGATAGAGCTGGAAGGAATTCCCGTGCAGGTTTCAGTGCTAGAATTTTTTTCAGTACAATGATGGCAGCAAGATGAGCTCATTGTGATCTCCAGCACTCTAATTCATCTGCCTTCTTTCCTCTGTCACTTAGGGGAGATCTGGATTTGAACCAGAGGAACTGTGGGGGCTGGACCCCTCTGATGTATGCCTCCTACATTGGCCATGACAACATCGTGCACCTGCTGCTGGAAGCGGGAGTGAACGTGAACATCCCAACCCCAGAAGGCCAGACCCCGCTCATGCTGGCCTCCAGCTGTGGGAATGAGAGTGTTGCTTACTTCCTTCTACAGGTGTGTATCCCAGAATAAATAGGTAAAGCCACAGCACATGGTTTAAAAGCTCAGGGGGGATTGTCCACAAGTTGCAGCCTTGTGTTCTGTTGCGAGTTCAGCTTCGTGCAGGGATTTAAACTCTTGGTGTCCCAGCACAGAGGGGCAGTGAAAGGCTGGGCAGAGGGGGTGCAGTAAAGGACACTGTCTGTTCTCTTGAAGCAAGGTGCAGAGCTGGAGATGAAGGACATTCATGGCTGGACTGCCTTGTTCCACTGCACCAGCGCTGGGCACCAGCAGATGGTCAAGTTCTTACTGGAGAACGGGGCAAACGCCAACTGCAAGTAAGGAGGAATCTGGCATTTTATTGTCATTTCTCATTCAGATACAAAAGCAGCAGTTGCCACGTGAACATGGTCCAACACAGAACCTGCTTTTGTCTTCCCCTTATACCTTAGGAAGTGTGGCACAGCTGATAAAAGGGCCTGCAAACTGAACAGTGAAGTCTGCCCATGTTGTCACTGTTTATTTGACTAAGATCAAGAGAAATTCGATTTAGTGCTTGTTTAATTATAAGCTACACCCTGAAAGAAAAGGTGCAACCTTCTGAACTCAAGTGCACTTTGCAAATCTTTGTATTGAATTTTCTGTTTGAAGTGTGCAGTGCATTCCTGTGCCTTGGGAACTGCTGTGCATTTATACACGTGGAATTGCCGGAGGTCAACAAGAGGTTCCTGCTTTATGAGCTCCTGCAAAACTGCTTTTGCCTTGAGAAGGCAGATCTGCAGCTGGAAGAGTAATCTGTTGCTATGCAGCCAATGGAATAACACTGAATCTCCATAGAGAGTTTTTCTAGGATAGACCTGAGTGCAGATAGACCAGTATGTGGTAGAGTTTATGATCAGCAAAGGTGGAGGGATGGAGAGCTCTGTTAGGGTGTGGCAATGACTGCAGCACAGTTCAGCTGTGATTATCCTAGTCCATGTGCTTGTTCTCTCTCTAGGGAGCCAGTGTATGGATATACACCTCTGATGGAAGCAGCTGCTTCTGGCCATGAGATAATTGTTCAGTATCTTCTCAATCATGTAAGTGTCCTGACAGTTCTCTGTAAAGCTGAAAGTCTCTGGTTCCAGCCCTTAGAGGAAGAACCACAAGTTTGACACCAGCTTTTTTATGTTTAATCCTTGATGACCATCCCATGTGAAGTCCCAGACTGCCAGGACTGTTCTTAAAGCATCTGCTTTCTGCAGGCTGGTACTGTGATTTTACACTGGCCTTGCTGGAATAGGAGTGAACTCTAACTGTCCAGGTTTAACTGAATAATGACTGAATTAGAAAACAACTGGAGCTGTAACTTTTCTGTTGTGTTTACAGACTTGCCTGCTCAGGATATTGGACATCTTCTGCCTCCAAAAGCTTATGTGCATGCATGTCTCTTAAACGATTTGGTTTTAACATCCCTTTTAACTGGTCCAGCTTCCTACCAGAAGGAGGCAGCAATGCAAAACACTTCTCAGACAAAACAAGCTAGTTGCAATGCACAAGATCCTTATATCTGGGCTATTTGGCATTCAGGAGCTGGAGCATTGGATAACTAGAAAGGCAACAAGGTATTAGTGGAACTTAAACTGTGTGCCAAAGGTGAGCCTGTATTTCTGATGGAGGAACTAAGACAGTCCTTGGGGGCGGAGGGGGTTGTGTAGTGCTCTCTGCTACGTTCATTTAAACAGGTATTTTTCCTACAGGGAGTGAAGGCAGATGTCAGAGATAACACTGGAGCCACAGCACGGACACTGGCCATGAAGTATGGCCATACAAAGATTGTGGGGCTGATAGATCTGCATGCAGCCCCAGTGCCCAAGGTCTTCTGCAGGGGTCCAGGTAACAGATGTTTCACCTTGTTCATATTAAGATGGAACCTCAAGTGAGGAGCATATTACTGTGTGTGTAGGGTAGTGCTGGAATTTCCAGGATACACCAGCTAGTATTTCTGAGGATGGAAGAGTCATGGATTTGACAACTTTTGTCTGCTAGCCCTTTTCTGACATAGCTTGGCAGTTCAATCTTCCCTCTTTAACATTTCCTTTTTCATTTCCACTACATTTGTAGGACCAGTAGCAAATTAAGTAGGTAAATGACTTACTGTGCTGCTAACAATATGTGTTTGAACTACAGGGAAATATGAAGAGCTGAGTTCCTCAGATGAATCATGTTCTGCTCCCCAGAGACAGAGACCTGCTCGTAGGACCAAGGGTCCCAGCATCCATGATGGGCCCCAGGCCTTGGCAAAGATCACAGCAGTTGGGATCGGGGGCAAGAAACCACCTCGCTATGGTGAGATTTGGGAGCTGGTTCAGAGTCCCTGAGGTCTTTCTGGGCCAGCAGTTTCTTTTCCTCTTCATTTGGGATTCATATGTGGTTTGTACTGAACAAAGATAGTGAACATCATAATACAAGGCTATATTAAATCTCTGGTTTAGAAAGAAAACCCCCTGAACTCTTTTGTCAAGTTAGAATATTGATGAGTGAGACACTTTTCTGCTCTTACCTCAAGTATTGCTCCCATGACTCTTGAACAGTCCAGCTTCCCCTTTTGAGGCTCAAAAGTTTGAGAGGCCTTGTCAAGCTGATGACAGAGGAAGTGGTCACACAGGCCAAGAAATCATTGTGAACTCACTGCTCCTGGACGTTTTTCCTGGAAGTTTTTCCTTCCCTGATGCTTGAAATGCGACTGCAAAACCTTTGCAATAGGCCAAGAGAGGCAATACCAACTCAGGCATTAACCCCTGGATGCAGTTGTGAGTTTGTGTTCCTGTGTGTCTCAGAGGTATTTCTCAGGGTTATTACCTGTTGTCTGGAATAATGACCAAAGATGTGGATTTCAAAGTATGTTCAAACCTCAGTTCGTTCTCTTACTTACAGATGCATATTATCCCACAGGCACTGCCTGTATCAAAATGATACTGTCACCTTATTAAATGACAGTGGGGGTGCTCCTGATATTCTAGCACAGCTGCGGAGCGATTGGTTTTGCAGAGTGTGCTGGGCTGGGGATTGGACACAAGTGGCACCTTGCTCTTAAGGATTCCTTAATTTGGGTGTGAAGAAAGGAAAAGCTGAAAGGTGCTATTTAAGGTACATATCTGCTATGAAGCTGTTTCCTCTGACTCTCAGTACAGCAATGTAAATGAAGTACAGCTGCTGTGGGGTTGTGTGAGGGAGCTGTAGGCATCTGCATTTCTCAGGTTTTCTATGTGCCTTTTAGAACAAAACCTGCCAGTCAAGAAAACAAGTCTCTTATTTTGATTATTTTCAAATCCCTGAGCTGTTGCTCTTTGTGCTGGAGCTTCCCTGCTAACTTGCATCCTAATCTTCGTTTGTTCCCCCTTCCTCTTGCACACAGAGCAGGTTCCCCCTCAGGGCTATGTTACCTTCAGTGACGATGGCAGCTGTGAAGGAGGTGACATCAGGAACCGGGATGTCACCTCTCCAATCAATGAGCAGGATGTGGAGAGCAGCAGCAGCAGGGGTAGGTCACTGGCCCAGAAAATGGTCCAGCTTGCAGTGCACACCTGGACATGAATCCAACCCTTGGCTTGCATGTTCCTTTCCCACCAAGATGTTGACATTGGAGTGTCTCTCCTGAGGAAATGTTAGCTACAGAAGAGAAAGCTCAGTATGGGGATCTCATCAATTTAAATAATCCGAAGGAGGATGTAAGGAGATGGAGCGAGGCTGTTTCCAGTGATGTTTGTGGTACTAAACAGACTTGGGGAAAAATTAGTGCCTGACATCAGACATGGTGTTTCTGTCTCAGGGTTGTCTTGTGTGATGAGTGCTGCATATGAAGCCTTGCTCTGGATTTCTCCTTCCTTTGCACCTCCAAGAGGTTTTGCTGGTAATTATGTAGCAAAAACAGAATGTAAGAAGTTGAACTTAAAACTTTTTTTTCCTATTCCTTTGCAGAGGATAATGGCTCCCAAGTTGTTGTTGGAGAAAACATCAGGAGCAGCAGCAGCAGCAGTGAATGCCTGACCAGAGCCCTGGGAGTCAGCAGTGAAGGCTCCTTGGAAAGCAATGAGGTGCGGTCTTCAATTTTCCTTTGTGTGTGTCTTCAGCTTGGCCAGTGCTGTCACCCTTCCACAGCCTGCTGTGACTACTTCCACAGGAGCTGTAGGACCAGGCTGGGTGAGGAAGGGTACTGTTACAGGGACAAGAAAACCAAGGAAGGGGAAGAGGTTGGAAGTTATTCCGTGGTTCGACTACAGCTCTGGGGCTGATGTACACAAGTGTCCTTAGGTCTTGAAGGAGTCTGCACTAGTGATCTTGACATCTTTGCATGATCGTCCTTGGCCTCTACATTTTGTGAGTGTTTTCTTTCTTTTCCAGGACTCTGACCATGCAAATAGAGCCCCGAGTCGGAAACAAGCCAAGAGTTTTAAGGTCAAGAGCCGCTACAGCAACAGTGACAACCAGTGGAGCCACTGCCTGGGGAAGGGTGTGGGCTCTGGTCAGCACCTGGTCCTCCCTGAGCCCCCTGCCTACACAGGGCCCCAGGTAATGGCACACAGGCAGTCATACAGCCTGTGTCACTGTGCCAGGCATGGGAGGCCCAAGCTGCTCTCTTGGAAGTTGTCAACAAAGCAGCTTTGATTCCAAACCTCTGCCCAAATGTAAATGCTTGTGAAACAGCAATTGCTTGTACAGAGGACTGTTTGCTTAGGTGTTGCTGTTGCTTGGAAGAGTTTTCTAGACCTTTCAGGGCTCTGGGTGTGTGGTGTAGGCTGGGTAGATGTTGGTGTGTCATTCTGCTCTGCACTTGTTAGGAGAGGCCATGGCTGCAGCAGAGAGGCCAGTCCTGTCCTGTTGTGTGACTGTGCAGGAGGGCAGGGAAACAGAAAGTCGTGGTTACTGCTGGAACCCAGGAAGGTGTTACAGCAGCATGAGGAAACAGATAGTTATGATTAAGATGAATGGTATGCTTTTATTTGTGAGGATATAAATAAGTTTGTTTTGGATGGACTGCAGGACCTGGCAACGTTCCTTGAGCAGATTGGGTGCCTGAAGTATCTGCAAGTGTTTGAGGAGCAAGATGTTGACCTGCGGATCTTCCTGACCCTCACAGAGAGTGATCTGAAGGAAATAGGCATCACGTGAGTCTCTCTCATGTAGTTCTCACTTTTCTCCTTATAAACCATGCACAGCCTGGTCCATAAGGCTTAATGAGTGAGTGCTGCTCTCTTCTGGCTGCCTCCACACAATTTTGATATTCCCTAGTTCTTGGCTGAAACACACTCCTGGTTTTCACAGAATATGCTGAGTTAGAAGGGACCCACAAGGATCATCCAGTCCAACTCCTGGCCTTGCACAGCCCCATCCCCAAGAGTCACCCCATGGGCCTGAGAGGATCATCCAAACCCTCCTGGAGCTCTGGCAGCCTTGGTGCTGTGCCCACTGCCCTGGAGAGCCTGTTCAGTGTCCAGCCACCCTCGGCGAAGAACCTTTTCCTGACATCCAACCTAACCCTGCCCTGACACAACTCCAGGCCATTCCCTGGGTCCTGTCCCTGGTCCCCACAGAGCAGAGATCAGGGCCTGCCCCTCCTCTGCCCCTCCCCAGGCAGTTGTCACTGCAATGAGGTCTCCCCTCAGTTTTTCTTCAGGCCTGGAGACAGATGATGCAGGGCTTGATCCCTGATGGTGTCCACTGTCCCCTCAGGCTGTTTGGACCCAAGAGGAAGATGACCTCTGCCATTGCCCGGTGGCACAGCAGCGCTCGGCCGCCCAGTGATGCGCTGGAACTGGCCTATGCGGACCGGCTGGAGGCCGAGATGCAGGAACTGGCGATTCAGCTGCACAAGGTGAGGCTGCTGTGAGTTGCTTAGGGCCTTACATGCTATAAGTGATCACTGGTGTGTTTTTATGTTGTGCCTCTGATGGCTTTTCCTTTACCCCAGGCCATAACTTTAGCGGAAACACTTGATGTCAAGTATGTCAGGTAACAGCACAGGTAGAGCTTCTCGACACACAGAATGTGCTGAGCTGGAAGGGACCCATCAGGATCATTCAGTCCAACTCCTGGCCCTGCACAGAGTACCCCAACAATTCCACCCTGCCCCTGAGAGCATTGTCCAAACACTACTGGAGCTCTGGCAGCCTTGGTGCTGTGCCCACCACCCTGGGGAGCCTGTTCAGTGCCCAACCACCCTCTAGGGGAAGAAGCTTTTCATGAGATCCAACCTAATCCTGCCCTGACACAACTTCAGGCCATTCCCTCGGGTCCTCCTCATCCTCTGTGCTCCATGTTTGTGAAACCTTTGTGCCTTTTTTGTATCCAAGTGAGAGCTAAAGGAGTGAGTGGGATAAATTGACTCTTTTCCAGCAGTGTTGTTTTTGTGGTGAAGTTGTGCAGCCATCAGTGAACACACTTGTGTAGGTCTGGGAAATTAGGCCTAATCTTTGTAAAGGGAGAGGAAGTAGTTGTGGGGCTGGGCTTGGTATGGAGAGAACCTGTGCCCAGTATACAAGCCTTCTCCAGCTTTCTTTCCTACTGGAAAGGAAACCTTTGGGTTAGGGTTAATGGCCTTAGCCATTAAAATAGCAGGGACTCCGGGGACATGTCAGAGCAGCAGGGATGAGAGTGATGTCCAGTACTCCCACTCTAATCCCTCATTCTGCTCTGCTGCAGAGGTGTGAAGAGGTGGAGGTGATGAAGGGCCAGGTGTGCCAGGAGCAGAAGCTGCGTGCAGTGGCTGAGAGCTGCCTCATGGAGCGGGATGAGACCTGGAATGCCATCCAGTGCCAGCTCAGAGAGGCTCAGGCCATCACCAAGGATGCTGGAGTCCTGCTGGATCAGATCAAGTAAGTGATTCCCAGGAAATGACACTGAGGCTACTGGGAAATGGGATTTAGGTTCATATTGGCAGTCAACAGGTGATGTTCAGCGCAAGGCAGGAGAGCTCACCTGGCACCTGAACCCATTTTGGATCCTACCTGACTTTTCCTAGTGGAAAGCCACAGGAACAGATGCAAAGCCTTAGTCAGATGCATGAGCTGTAAGTGGCCTGACTTTTCAGGGGTGGTGGATGCTCCCGTTTCAACTAGAGGGAACCAAAAGACTGAGGACTTTGTGCTTATCCAGTGGCCAAAGTATACTCTGGTGATGAGGTGAATGCAGGAAGGAGTTCGTAACTCACAAACACCATCAAAAGACTCAGTGTCTTGTCCTGGCTAGTGAAGGACACTTTTCTTCCAGCTCTGACACCCAGAAGAAAATCCTGCCCAGTTCATTCACTCTCACCTCCTGACACGCACCTTTTATTGCCTTTGTGGTGCTTTTCTTCTGCCACAGGCCCTGTTCTGTCCACTGACAGAACAGGCACATCCTTGAAAGTGGCATTAATCCTGCTGCCTATGGATGCTAGCCCAACAGGGAATGGGGTCTGCTCACTGCCAGGGTGAGCTGGGGTTGGATCCAGAAGGACAGCAGAGCAATGTTCCCAGCTGCAGGGGGCAGAGCTTGGCTTTTCCCTCTGACTGAGGAGCTGAGGCTGCCTGGCAGAAGGGCCCTGCCGTGCTCTGAGGATACACTGCTTGAATTGCAGTGGTGATGGCAGGTGGTGATGACAGCCGGAGAACTTGGGTGCCTCTCTGATGCCTGTCCTGAGGTCACTTCCTTTGCCCATTAGAAACCTGGGATCAGACTCGATTATCACACCAACCAGGCCCAGCCCCTGGCTTGGGCTTCCTCCTGCTCACCCCGGCCCCTCCTTGTCTTGTCCCCCCACAGCTCCTCTGTGAACGGGGCAGAGATTGCTGTGGATGGAGATGGGGTGCGGTGACGAGCGCCCCGAGCTTCCTGGGAAGGAGCAAGGAGCAGTTGGTACCCCAGGGCCTTAGAGGCTGTCCCTGGGCACCCCACGCAGGTACTCGCAGGCTGGAGGAGCGCACAGACCGTTGTTCCCAGCGGTGTCCCTGTGTCCTGCTGATGGGCTGTCTTGTTTGGCAGGAGCTGTCAGGCAGAGCTGTCCTCCCGGCTCATCCCGGAGCGGGCGGGTGGTACAGGAGAGAGCCGGCGGCCCAGCGAGCGCCCAGGTGAGGAACACCCCAAACTGCAGAGGTGGGTGCAAGGAGGGGGAAACGAGACCCCAGAGCAAGGCCTGTGCTTGTCTTTCCTTGCTAAAAGCATGAAGTCAGCAATTTGGAAGTGGATGAACAGTGAAAAACACTCAGGGGAAGCATTTAAAGCTCTCAGGGTGTTCAGAGTTTAACAACAGCAGAGTTCCACAGCAACTTTTGGTTCTCAGCAAGTGGGAAGTTTTGGAGTCTGGCAGGTGTTTGTGGCTAGAAATGCAGAGCTGTAAGACAGGTGCCCAGTGACACAGCAAGGTATGTCACCACATTGTGGATCAGACCCTGCTCCAGTGCACAATCTGTGGTTGGTTCCCTATCCAAGGCATTGTCCCATTCAGTTTGTGGGGGAAACGCCTGTACACATCTGGGCAGGCCTGGACCAGCAACTCCTTATCCTAAGGAGTTAGCAGATGATCTCCGGAAGTGTTCAAGGCCACGTTGGATGGGGCTTGGGGCAACCTGGGATCATGGAAGGTATCCCTGCTCATGGCAAGGGGGTAGAACAAGATGGGCTTTAAGGTCTCTTTCAACCCAAACTATTCTATGATTCTCTGATCCTTCTGCCTGAGACACACTTCCAGTGATGTGCTCTTTGCTGCCTGTGTTTTATAACACAGAAATCCTCTTGAGACAGAAATCCTGTTGACTTCTAAAACATAAATTCCTAAGTGGTGCAACTACCAGAAAACCTGCTCAGTTTGGCACAGGCAGTTCCAGCTCTCTTCCTATGTGACTCAAAACCCCAAACTGGAGCTACTTTGGATGTGGATGCTTTCCAGCAATACCAAACCCTGGTCTCTGCCCTGTCACAGAGAGCATGCAGACAGATTAACTGTGTGGTTCCTGTCCTTGCAGTGCTGGAAGGATGGCCGCCTTCCCTGAAGTCCCTGAGTTTGCCTGAGCTGTCAGCTGTGCTGGAGGAGTGTGTGGGAGAGATGGGTAAGGAGGGAAGGACTCTGGACACATGAAAGGACTGTCGTGCCCAATGCAGGCCTGGCTTTTGGGGGTTTCAATGGTAGTTTGAAGGGACACAACAATCCCCCTTCATTCAGAAAAGACTCCAGTCTCCAAAGTTGGTGCAGGCATTTTTTTGCATTTACTCTCACTGCAGATCTTGGGCTCTGCTGAGAGGCCCAGGCTGAGAGACGGGGTGTGTGGCCCCTGCATCCCCTGCCCAGTGATCAGAGCTGCTTGGGAAGTGGTTCCCAAAGCCTGTGTCCTGTTCTCCTGATGACAGGAATTTGTCCCAGCCACAGGCAGAGTAGACACCCTGTTTTTAGGATGCTGGGAGCCACAGGGGAGCAGGCAGGCAGCACAGCAGTGGATGAGGGTTCTTCCCTGCTTCCTGGCCTGTTGCTAACACTGCTTTTTCTCTTTGGTTTGTCCTCAGGAAAAGCTCTGCAGACTGTGACTCAAAACCTCCAAAGGCTCCAAGGCCTGGGGCAGAGCAGGCAGAGCTGGCTAGAGCCATAACAAAGCAGGAGGGTGAGTGGGAATGACTGACACCCATCCACAGGAACAGGCTGTGGCACTGGGGGACATCACCCCTCCCAGCCACTGCCTGTCCCCAGTGCTCCCTCAGCCCACACACCAAGGCTGGGCTCTGACCTGTCCTCACGTGCCTCGGGTTGGTTTTCCCTTTGGAAAACCCCCAGTCTCTCTGCCTCTACAAGGGATGACTGTCCTCTTTTTGCAGGAATACTGACGTCGGGTGACTGTTCCACCCGGAAGCTGAGCGTGCCTGGGAGTGAGCACGAGGAGCGTGCCAGCATCACCGACTGCCGAGTGCCACCGCAGGCAGCGGGGCATGGCAGGAGCTCTTGGCCACCAGAGAACACACCTGGGAGGACGAGGGACAGCAGAAGACAACAACCAGCAGCTCTCTGGGCCTGACTGCTGGGTGGGTTTCCAGAATCCTTGTTCATACTGGAAAGTTTAGGAAGGAGGAGAAGCTGTGAGCCCAGTTTTATTTGCCTTAAGCTTCCTGCAGCCCTTGTTCAGGTGTGTGGTGGTAGAAAGTTGACAGTTACACACAGCAATCAATTAATTATCCTCTCCCACATCCCAACCTTCCCAAGGTCTCTGAAATGTGTCCTTGGCTCATCCTGTGGACTGGCACAGAGGATGCTCTGAGGTGATAAGGGAAGGCAGGTGGAGGGATGAACGAAGTGGAGTTTGAACGTTTGGCTCTTTGAGCTGCAGTGAAGCTCGTGGAGCCCTGTTCCTAGCTGGAATGCCATCCCAAATCTGGGCTTCAAAGCCTCTTCCTGCATCCAGCCCATTCTGGTTCTCTGTGATCACATGATGGTTTAGGAATGGAATTCCCCAACTTAGTGTTCCCACTGAAACATTCCTAACCATGCTCATTCCCTCCCCCAGTGCTTGGATGGAGATGAGAATTGGAGGCACAAAAGGTAAAGATCATGGGTTGAGATAAGAATGATTTACTGGAAACAGCAATGAGATGAGAAAATGAACTGTAACGGCAACAATATCAATAACAAAAGTGTAAAAGGGAGGCAAACAAATCTAACCCCTCTGACTGCAAGGGACCCCTTTCCCATGGCATGAGGTGGTATGGAATAACCTGGTCCTGGTTGTGTCCCTCCTGGGTACTGCAATAATTAACCCTGTCCTGGCTGGAACCAGTCACTTCATCCCCAAAACCATTTTGTGGTAAATGCTTTATAGCAGAGGTTGTTGCTGTGGTTTGTCAATACCAACATCCCAGAACTGGCAGCAGCTGCAAGGCAGATGTTCCTCTGGAAGGACATGAGAGGGAAGGAAGAGCTCGGGACTGTTGAGCCTCCTGTGCCCCTGGCAAGTGGCGGAATGCCAAGGCAGCAGAGCAGGAACTGAGGGATAGCTCTGTCTCCCATGGGATAGGCACAAGGAATCACACCCCACATTGAGCTGTGCTGCAAAGCTTTGGTCCTCACTGCTGCCTGCCTTTGATTCCAGGTTTTAGCGATTGGAAATGGTTCTGTCAGGATATTTTCAAAGGACAGGCAGTGCAGGAAGAGTCTTTGGGAGCTGGGAGAGTGGCACTCTGGTGACAGGGACCTTTGTGTAACATTGTCTCCAGTAACTGTTTTATTACTGAGTCCTGTGAGGGAGAAAAAAACAGCAATCAAAACCTTAAGTCTGTGAGTGATGGCCTTGATGAGTTGGGAAAGGCCTCTTGAGGAAGAGGGTGATTTCTGATGCCAAAATACAGAAGTCCATTGTGGCTCCATCCTTTGAGCTGCTCCCCCCTCTGATGAGCTGCCTGAGTCCCTTTGGGCAGGGCTGAGAGCTGGTCTGCCTGGGACATCTGTTCTGACTGGGGGGGTCTGTGCCTTCAGGATTGGGTGGGCTGTGCAGGACAGGGCTTCAAGAAGACCACAGATTTAGGCCTGGCTTGGCTCAGTGTGGAAAAAAGGGCTTTTGGAGGGTTAAGATGGTGCATCCACTGTAGTGCTTATGAGTGTGAGAAAAGGGGAGAGGTGTGGCAGTGTGTGTGTGAAGGAGAGGGCCCAGAAAAGGTGCTGCAGGTCTAAAGGCTTTAAGGGGGTGGGAGCAGACAAGGGGGACACTGGGGAGGGAGGGGATTTTCTACAGTAAACGTTTCCCTGAGAAGGCAATTCCTTAAGTGGAGGATATTGACCAGCATTCCTTGCTGCCAGGGGGCTGTGCAGGCAGCAGGGAGCCTGGTGCTACCCTAAAGCTGTCCGAGGACAAGAGTATTTGCTGACTTGGATAAAAGAATAAAAACTGAGAAGCTGTCTGTGGTGTGTGGGTTTCTCTGGAGGGAGCTGAGGCTGTGGAATCATGAAGAACCTCCCTGATTTATTTCAGGACAATGGAGAATACATATAGTCCTTTCCAGCTTCCTCTCCTAGGTGGTTGCAGGTTCCAGGAACTGGGAATGCTTCATCCTTGGCTTCCCAGCCCTGCCTGGCTCCTCTGAGAAATGCCACCCTTCCAAAACTACCACAGTGGGTGATGTAGAAATCCATTGGGAGCAAAGAGCAGCAAATCAGCCCTCTGGAACTGCTGGAGTCAGTCAGAGGAGGCCATGGAGATGCTCCAAGGGCTGGAGCCCCTCTGCTCTGGAGATGGGTTGGGAGAGCTGGGTGGGTTCACCTGGAGAAGAGAAGGCTCCAGGGAGACTTTAGAGCCCCTTCCAGTGCCTAAAGGGGCTCCAAGAGAGCTGGAGAGGGACTGGGGATAAGGGATGGAGGGATGGGATGAGGGGGAATGGCTTCAAGCTGCCAGAGGGAAGATGTAGATGGACCATTTGAAAGGAGTTCTTGACTGGGAGGGAGATGAGGTGCTGGGATGGAATTACTAGGAAAGCTGTGACTACCCTGTCCTCGGAAGTGTCCAAGGCTAACTTGGACAGGGCTTGGAGCAACCTGGCAGAGTGGAAGGTGTCCCTGCCCATGGCAGAAGGGTGGAATAAGGGTCCCTTCCAACTCAAACCATTCTGGGATTTAGCTGTTTCCCTCCTTTGGAGCAGACAAAAGCAGCAGGCTCTGCTTGCTGAAAAATAAATATTTATTTACATCTGAAAAGAGTTAATGTGTAAAATGGTCTTGTGGGGGCTACATCAATCCAGGACAACTCCTGTTTGACTCCATCCTCGAGTGCAGCCTAGCACAGCCTCTTTCCTTGGTGAGCTTGAGGCAGCCCCTCTGTGAAACACTGCAAGAGGCTCCCCCAGCCATCAGGGAAGGAGCTGGAGCTGGAGAACCCCATGTCCATGGGCATTTACTGGGGAGTCCCAGCTGCATCCTCCAGCCTGGAGGGGCCTTTTTTTGCAAGGTAAAGGAAGGATTGTGGTAGGAACAAGCACTTGGCAGGGCCTGTCCTGCTCCTGAGGGTAAGAGCAAGGGGTTGGGGCGGGGGGGGGGGGTGTCTGCAGCTGCTCTCAGCTCTTCCAGGAGAGCCAGGGCCAGGACAGGAGCTGGAAGACAGGCACATGCAGTTCTGCTCAAACCACAGTGTCCTGGATGCTTCCCTTGCCAAGGCAGAGGTGTCAGTGCTCCTGGGCTCCATGGGCTGCTTGGCTGATGTTTTGGAAAGCAAATTCCCTAAATCTCAGCCTTTTGCCAGCAGAACAGCTCCTGAGCCAAGCATGGCTCCTGCCTGGGCCTGCCCAGCTCTCCCCCAGGAGAGGAGGAGGTGGCTGGGCTGGATGCTGGACCTGGGATGCAGGAGGTTGAGTTTGGCTCCAGTGAGCTGATGCTTCCAAATCTTTCACTCCCCTGTGATTTTTGAGGCTCCATCCTTGGCTCTGCCTATGACGAGGGGGACCTGCTGAAAGAGGGGCTTGGAGAGAAGGAATGTGTTGGTTTGTGCAGCTGGAGAGTAGTGAGGAGGGGCAGGTGCTGGTGCCATGTTCTGTGTCCACGTGAGGGTGAGGAGAAGGTGCACGAGCAACACCTCGCTGTGAAGTTTTACAGGATGACCGTGGATATCTGGGAGCTGTCAGGGCACTGGTGAGATGGTCCTTGGGTAGGAAAAGGAGGGGAGGACAGGGATGCCTGTTCTGATGGATCAGTGCAGCAGGTCTGTGCAGCAGTGCCAGGCATCCCCCAACTGCCATGATCCCCTCCCGCAAGTGCCCAGGTAGGTGTTGTGAGCAGGGGGTTCCCTGCACATGGTTGTGGATGCTGGCAGAGGTTCCTGAGGGTGCCCAGGCATCAGCACCACACAGCTGTGTGTGCCCACCCAGCCCCTGAGCCGAGGGGGAGCAGGATGCCTGGCAAGAGCCAGGGATACCCACCTCCCTCCCTTGGACCACAGTGGGGAGTGTCCCTTCCAGCAGCTCCAGTATGGCACAGCCAGACACTGGTCCCATCCTGGGTGGGCACTACCCAGCACGGCTTCCCCCAGCCCCCCACTCTCCAGCCAGGCCCCTGTGGCCATCATGGCCATCAGCCCCTCTGCCCTGGCTCTGTGGGTTGGTCGCTGCCTCACTGGGCACAACAGAGCACTGGGTGGTCAAGCTTCCAGAGCTGCCACTTCTTCTTCATCTCAGACTTCACCTGCCATGGAGGGGAGAACAGGGGCTTGTCCCTGGTCATGCTGTCCCCATAGGCACAGGATGAGATAGGAAAGCCAGGCAGGAGATGCCATGGCAAGTACGTACCTCCTTGTTGGCAAAGCAGTACAGCACAGCCACCAGGAAACCCTGGAGGGAGAGCAAGGAGTGAACCCACACTGCTATCCTTCTCCTGGGGCTGGGATGGGCTTAGTCACCCCCAGGCCATTTCTGGGTGCTTTTAGGGCTGAGGTCCCCCTGCCACCGGTGCCTCAACACAGGAGGCACCACCACACACTCAACACCAGAGCAGAGGGTGGGAGAGAGAGAGTGTCCCCTTCCCCCTGGAGGCACCATGGGGAGAGAGAGCTGGAAGAGGGACCCCCCCAGTCCTTGTTCCATGGTGTGCCCAGACCACACTGCCACCTCACCTGGAAGGAGTTGAGGAAGAGGGTGAAGAAGACCTTGATGTAGCGCAGGATGCCTGTGGTTTGCTCGTCAGTGGCAAAGATGAAGACAACCTCGTGGATCCCAAAGAGAGGAATGAGGGTGAGAGTGGCTTTGGCCAGCCTGGAAGAGTGTAAGGGGACCCTGAATCTCCTAGTTAATGTCAGGGTGGTCGTTTAAGGATGTGCAGGATGGAGGAAAGGATGAGGGTGGACGTGGAACTGGTGTTTTCCCAGGACCAGGGAAGATCCAGGTCTGGCCACTCCCCCCCTCCCGGCTCACCGCAGCTTGTAGTCGGCGTAGCCCTTCTGGTTGGCTCGGAGCTTGGCCAGGATCACCTTGAGGATCCGCATGAAGATGAGCAGGTTGATCTGGGGAGGGGGAGACAGTGCAGGGGCACACCGAGCCCAGCCCACCCTGGCCATGATATGCACCCTGGGGGACTACGGACGACACCCCCTGTACCGCCAAGGCTGCTGCTCTTCCTCCCCTCCTACCATCCCCAAATCCTGGCTAGGAGGCAGCAGAGGCCAGCCCCCGCCCCTTTCTCTGGGGTTCAACACCCCCTTCCTGCACGGACCCCCGGAGCCTGGGAGTTGGCAAATTGCTGTCACAAAAACAACCCCTGTGCATTTAGCTGCTCCTTGGAGACCAGCCCTCCCTCCCGGCCTCCGCTGAGAGCTTCCCCAAGGGATCACATCCTTTCCCAGGGCCGGGAGCCAGGGGCTGAGCCGCTGTTGGCGGGTGTCCCCTACCAGGGAAGCGAGCAGGATGGGGATGCGGATGATCCACCAGTAAGCCATGTTCTCGTTCAGCGCCCAGCACCTGCCCAGGGAGACACGGAGAGCAACACCATCACCCCGCGCCGAGGGTGCAGGATGAGGCCAAGAGCTTTCCAGCCCCGGCCGAGTGGCTGTCTCGATCCCAGTCTGGGGCTGAGCATCCTGGCGGGACCCCCATCCATCCCCACTCACTCCGCGTTCTCCTTCAGGTACTTGGCGGCCATCCAGGGCACCACGAACACCACGGGGGTCCCTGCAAGTCACACAGCAAACCCTGTAAAACCAAGCACCCTCCTGAGCTGAGAAACCGGCCCTAGGGCGGGGGCACCGTGGGAACACCCGGGGGCAGCAGAGCCCCCGCACCCTCCCAGGGCCGGTTTGGGCCACGGTACCCGGCGACACCGGGTACTGTCCCTTTCCCCCCGCACGCCCGGGTGGCCCCTACCCCAGCCCAGGTAGAGGTAGAGCCTGTAGTAATTCTTCTCGGAGAACACAGCCCCGATGAGCAGCTTGTAGAGGTACACCGCTTCCACCAGGAACCAGTAGTGGTTGGCCAGAATGCAGTACTGCATCAGCACCTGCGCCGCCCGGCACCCCAGTGCCGCCTGCCAGGGGAGAGCCACCGTGGGGCTGGCTGCGTGCCCACCCGCGGGGGCACGGGCACCCTGAGAGCTCATCCATCAGGGTATGGTGTTACACTGGCACCTCAAGAGCTCATTCACAGGGGTACGGATGCCCTGAGTTCACCCAGAGGGGGTGTGGGCACCACAAAATCTCATCCATCAGGTGTATGGTGTGGCACAGGTACCCCAAGTACCCTGAGAGCTCACCCACAGTGGTACAGACACCCCAAGAGCTGATCCAGAGGGCACATAGGCAGGATAGGCGTCCCCAAACCTCATCCATCAGGTGCACGGGTGGCACAGGCACCCCAAGAGATCATCCATCAGGTAATGAGCAGCACAGGCACCCCAAAAGCTTGTCCACTGGGTGGATGGGCACCCCAAGAACTTGCCCTCCACATGCACAGATACCCCAAAACCTCATCCATCAGGTGCATGGGCAGCACCAGTACCCCAAGAGCTCACCCACCAATACAGGGCTGTGTGGGCACCAACGCCCCCTGCTCACCCCTCCTGGGTGTGAGGGTCCCCACCCTGCCACCAGCCCAGCACCAATAGGGGTGTCCGCAGGGCAGCACTTGCCTCGTGGCTCAGCAGAGCCTCCCAGTCCGCCACCTGCACCAGCTCCACGCCCCAGCGCCGCTCCAGCAGCGCATCCTTCACCATCACCGAGGTCGCCCGCAGCCCAAAGGAGGCAAAGAGGTTGGCATGGATGTAGTTCCTGGTGCAGCGCAGGTTCCTGCCGAGAGCCAGGGGGTCAGGCAGGGCACCCCTCAACTTGGCCATACCAGGAGGGACCGGGGCCAGGGCCATGTCCCCCCAGATGTCTTACCTGAAGACGGTGAGGACAAGCAGGGCAGAGACAAGGGTGAGGAGGGACAGCGAGTACCCCACAGTGTAGAGCACCTTGAAACTCACCATCAGCCGGCGGGCACCCTCCTGCAGGTGAGTGCAGCACCTGTGAGCCCGGGTGGGCAGCACCCACCGTGCAGCCAGTGGGACTGTCCATCCCTGGCTGGTGCCTGGGCTGGGGCCCCACCTCCTCAGCGGTGACCTCCATCTCCTCCTCGCACTGTGAGTAGTCCCTCCAGGGCTGGCTGCCATTCACTGTCACCCACTGCCCATCAGTGCCACATCTGCGACTCACCAGCCCATGTTTCACTGTGGACACAAAACACCAACACATTCCCCTTGGGCTCCCTCCAACCACTCTCCTGGGATGGTGGGTCAGGACCCTGCTCAGCCCTAAAGACCCTCTTCCAGGGTCTTGAGCACAAGCTGGCTCTGCTCCATGTGTCCCCTTACTCCAAGTCTGCTCATGGGTCTCTCTCCCCCCATCATGAGGCAGGACCCCAACCCTGAGAGCCTCTCCCTCTCCCCCCACAGTGTGGCTCAGCCCTGGCTTCCAGCTCTAGGGCTGGCAGAAGAGCATCCTCACCTTTGTCAAACCAGGGCAAGTAGAAGGGGCAGGAGACATTGACAGCGGTGCCAGGGCTCCCGTCGGGCCAGCAGGCATACATGTCGAATGTCCGGTTACAGAACAGCCCTTCCAACAGCAGGGAGGAGGGAAAGCCAATGGTCAGATGCTGGTGGCACGGCCACAGTCAGCCCTGCCATCCCAACACCTCTTGGGGACTGCTGTCACCCTAAATGGGCCCTAGTGCTCAACACCAGCCTCAGCCCCCCAGGTCATCCCAGCCCTGGGCAACCCATCTGAGATATGGAGAGCCTCGTCAGTCTCCCGGCTCATCCGTCCGTAGGTGACCAGTGCAGAGGATGCTGGAGGAGGAATAAAACCTGTGACCCCAGGGCCAACCCTGAGCTGGGCCCAGCTGGTACCTGCCGGGTAGGGCTCACTCTCCATCCTCCTCAGACACTCGTCACGGTACCGCAGCCACTCCTCGAAGGTCTTCTCCAGCACCTTGGCCCCACTGTGCTGCAAGGCCAGGGCTGGGTCAGAGCCTCCTGCCCCATCACCTGCACTCCCCTGGCCAACCACTGAGTGCCACATCCTCGGGATGGGCAGGAACACAGGATGGAGCCAGGATGGAGCCCACCTGTGATGGGGTCAGAGGCTGGCAGTGCCAACCCCGCTGCCCCACAACCCCAGCTTGGCCCTCACCGGCACAAAGGAGAACAAGCACATCCAGGTGAGTTGGACAAGGCTCTGAAGGTATCCAGATCCAAGCATGTCCCTCATGGATGCTCCCAGCAGCCCACGACCAGTGCCAGGGTGTGTCTCAGACTGAGCTGCAGACCCCAATCCTGGGTGAAAGGTGGGGGAATGAGGACAGCTCGGCTCTGACAGCCACCCACACCAGTGTGGAGATGTGCTTCCTGAGGCAGCAGAGGAGAAGATCCTGAGCATGTCCTGGGCTGCCACAGCCCACGCTCACTTCCCTGTTGGAGCCAAAACCTCGGAGAGCACCAGGCAGAGCAGCCGGGGTGTCTTTGGATCACACCTCTTGGATGAGCCTTGCCAGCCTCCACCCACCGCTGCTGGCCCCCGACTGCAACGGTGAAATCAGAGGGGAGTAAAAGCCACCATGACGGCGATGTGACAACCCCAGTGCCACCACTGTCACCCCAGCAAGTGGCTGGCACCCATGGGCAACCTGTTGCCACCACGCCGCGGGAAGGGCCAGGGCTACAGGGACAAGAGACCTCTCCAGGGGTCCCTTGGGAACCCCCCTGCCCCGCTGCCTGTCAGAGGATGAGACCCCCCAAACCAGCTGCGCCCCGTCACCTCCCGCCCCGCCCCTACTCGCTGAGACCACTCACAGCCCAGCCGGGGGGCTCGGGGGAAGGTGCTGCCCGGTCCCCCCCGGGGCTCCCTGATCCAGCCGGGGCTCCCCATCGCTCCGGGCTGGACGCCCCCAGCCCGCGCTCCCTCTTCCAGCACGGATCCCTCGGTCTGTTCTCCCCTGGGGGTCCCGGGGCTGCACCTCTTCCTCCACCTGCTTACCCGGCTCCGCGGCACCGGCAGCCCCGGCAATCCCGGTGTTACGGTGTTCACGGTGTTCACGGTGTTTCTGGCAGCTCTGCAGCCCCAGTGTTCCCGTTGTTCCCGGTATTCCCGATGTTACGGGCAGTCCCGGCTCCACGAGGTGAACGCGGCGGCGACCAAACGGCGTCTGCGGCGGAGCCGCCTCCTGTCAGCGCCGTGCCCCGACAGGAGTGGGGGGGCTTGAGGGGGTTAGAGGGGCTTCGGGGGAAGTTTGGGGGCGGCACCGCCTCCTGGGGCTCGGGCCGCCCCTGTGGGATCCGGGGGGTCTCGGAGCCGCTGTCCCCGCGCCTGCGGAGCTCCGGCACAGACCCACGGAACCCCTCGTGCATCACACAGGGATGGGGATGGGGGGGTCCAGGTCCAGCCCCACTGGGGGTCCCCACTTGGCTCACAGGGGGATAGCGGTCCACGTCCAGCCCAGCTGGGAGTCCCCAGTCTCCTCACACGAGAAGGGGGATGAGGGTCCAAGTCTAGGTCCAGCCGCACCGGGAGTCCCTGATGAAATCACATAGGGACAGGGAGGGAGTCCAGGTCCAGCCCAACTCAGGGTTCCCAGTTGTATCACATGGGGGCAGGGATGGGGGTCCAGCCCTCAGCTTGTGGATCACAGGGATCAGAACAAGTGTCCAGACCCCTTTCGTCCCTCCAGAGTCCCGTCCCCCCTCTCATGCAGCCCCAGAGAGAGTCATGGGGACCCCACTGTCTGTCCCCTGGGTGTCCCCTGGGCTGGGTGCTGCAGGGTGCTGGCACAGGTGGGCTGCTGGGTGTCACCCTCCCCTGGGGACCAGGAGGCTCCAGGGACAATACTGGATCCAGCACAGGGACACAGCCCGTGACATGCATGGGTCCCATCATCCAGCCAGGGAAACCTCAAGGGACAAACCACAGGACAAGCCTGGTGGCCATGGTCATGCTGCCTCTTCACACCCTGGCAGTGGGGAGGGAGCAAGTCTGTGATGACCCACCACTGTGGGCAGGGCTGGGGAAGGTAGTTTTCCCATGAGTGGAGCAGGTGGAGGAGATTCCCCTACAAACTTCCCCCAAATATCAGCTGTGGAGCCCCTTCAGACTTCCAGCTCCCTTCCATGACGCCCAGGGCTCCACCCGTGCCAGGTTGCTGGTGCTGGCCCTGCCCTGCAGCAGGATGCCTGTCCATACCCCAAATCTGGCTGAATGCACCAGAAAACGCATTTATTTTGCCAAAGTAATGCTGTTTGCCTCACAACTGCTGCAGTGGGCTCGGAGCAGACCCATGAGTCAGATGGATGAGGAGTTGCATCTGTTGCTCCAGAAATGAGAGCAATGTGTCTCATTATTCCAAATGACAACCCGTTTTGGAGCAGCCCAGGGTAATGATTTGCTGTTTGGGGGAAAAGTGAGCCCTCAGCATGAGCTGACACCAAGGTGTTTGCTCATTAGCAGATTATGGACTTTGGACAAGGGCCTGGAATGACAGGACAAGCGTTCTCTCTGCCAGAGGGCAGGGGGATATTGGAAAGGAATTATTCCCTGTGAGGGTGGTGAGGCCCTGGCACAAGGTTGGCCAGAGAAGCTGTGGCTCCCCCATCCCTGCAAGTGTCCAAGGCCAGGTTGGATGGGGCATGGAGCAACTTGGGATAATGAAAAGTGTCCCTGCCCATGGCAGGGGGATGGAACTGCATGGGCTTTAAGGTCCCTTCCGACCCAAACCATTCCATGATTCTGTGATAACATGGTCCTGGGACACCTATGGAGGATGATTGCAGCCATGTCCCCATTCCCAGGCCCAGACATTCTGCCTCTTCACCCCTCAGAACTCCCTGTGTGAAGTCATGTAATGCCAGCAGGAGCATGGCAGGGGGGGTCATCCCATAGGGATGCTGGATTCGAAGGACAGCCCAGAGCTGCAGCACATGGGTGCCATTCCCCAGAGAGGGATCACAATCCTCCAGACATCACCCTCCCAAACAGCACCAGGGCAGAGGGTCCATCTGGATGGGATTTTCTCACTGGTCCTCTGAATGAGGACATGAGGAACAAGCTGTTCCTCTCCATATTGATGCGTCTCAGGCAGGAGGGTCTCCATAGCGACTGCAGCACTTATGGCTCAGATCCATGGGGTGCTGCAGAGTCAGCTGTGGGCACGGAGAGGGGGCTGGGACAGTAGCCTGCTCTTCAAGAGCTGCTCTGGGACATACATGTCACCGAGGAGACACAAGTGATAAATTTATGTGTTAAAGGCTGGGTTCTTCCTTGGAGCTGGGAAAATTGTCCCAGATGGAAGGTGTTGGTGCCTCTTGAACAACCTGAGAGCTGTAAAGAGAGGAGAGCATCCTCCAGTGTCCTCCAGCATAGAATCATGGAATAGTTTAAGTTGGAAAGGCTAAGATCTAAGATCATCAAGACCAACTGTTAACACAGCACTGCTAAGGCCACCACTAAACATGTCCCCAAGTGCCATGCTTTTTGAACACTTCCAGTGATGGTGACTACACCACTGTCCTGGGCAGCCTGTGCCAGTGCCTGACCACCTTTTTAGTGAAGAAACCTTCCTAATATCCAACTTAAACCTCCCCTGGCACAATTTGAGGCCATTTCCTCTGGTCCTGTCACTTGTTATCTGGGAGAAAAGTCAATGTCACCACAGGCTAAATGCTGAACCAGAGAACCCCATGGGGTTAAATCCCTTCCTCTAAGAACTGTTACCAGCAGAAACACCTCCTGAAGGCAGGTTTCATTTTATCTATCCATTATTGACACGGAAATTCATCTCTGTTTATTACTGCATGCTCTGCTAATCAAGCTGCTTCGCTCCTCATACAGAAGCAATTCGCAGAACAGAAATGCTCATCAACACATCCTGACCTGCAATTATTCAGTGAACTTCTCAGAAAAGCCTGTCTGAGCAGTTACCAGGTAGAGAAATCCATCAGCCTGTGAACAGTCCCGAACCAGCGTGAGGGAGGACAGGGCTCAGGGCTGTGATCAATCCAGCTGCTGCACTGGGAGGCTGCTGGGAGCTCGGGGGCACCAAAGGCTTGTGGAGATCCTAAAAAACAAAGTGGTTTTAGTATATTTAGTATCAGCAGATGGTGCTCTTAAAGATTGGTGCAGAAGTGCAGCTCAGTGAGGTACAGCTCTGTGCCAGTGTAGAGCTGTTTGCCCTGAAACTTCCTCTTTTTGGAAGCAGCATCCCAGCAAAAGCTGATTCCTGCTTGGACCTCTCTGGTGCAGGAGAGAAACAACCCTCATCTCTGCCCAGCCCCAAAATGCTTTCTCCTTCTGTGGGGCAGAGATTTGAGGTGAATCTGAGCTCTGAGACAGTGAAATTACCTTCTGGGGGACACCAAGTCCCTCCGGCATCACCGTGGGGCTGAATCATCACAACGCACCCCCAGATTTCTGCTTTGAGGCTTGTTCCTGTAAAGACCATGAGAAATGTAACGTTTAAGAATTATTATATGATTGAGCATTTGCCTGATGACCACAGTCTGTTACAATATGATTATAAAGGGGTTGATAATGTCAACCTGTCCATAGCCAGAAAGCACCCAAACACTGCTGCCAGCCCACCCAGTATGACCAGTCAGATTTCATAGGGAATCAGCTGCTTGGCCATTTATTCCTGAAAATGCTGCATTCAAGAGATACTGAGGGACAAAGGACTTTGGGGGGACAGAGAGAGATGCTGCATTGAGTAAAAAAGGAAGAAGCTTGCAAGTCACATCCTAAGAGGTGCCTTGAAGGGTGCCCCAAGCCAGCACCCTGCAGGTCAGACCTGGAGCTCTGAGCTTGGGGTTTTGCACAGCGTTTGCAAGATGAGAGCATCCAGTTCCATCCCATTTCCATCCCATTTTCAACTTGTTTCCATCCCCTCAGATGATGACAGCCAGGGACCCCACTCCATCACTCTGTTTCACAGCAAAGGTCACTTCCAAGCCCATGTTTCCACGTGCCCGTGATAAATGAGTGTTCCCAGCTCATAAAGGCACTATTGGATTTGGCACTTACTCAGAGGCCCTGGGCAGCTGCCATCCCTCCAGCAAGGCCCTGGGCAAAAGGGCTGTGAGTCTGTACTCAAAGCTGACCAAGTCTCTTTGGTTTCCATTGGGATTCTCATCTAATTCAAGCCCAGAAGGTTTAAACGATAAGATCAAGAACTTCTCTGAACATCATCTATATTCACATCCTGCCCCAAGGCTGGACTCTCCATGCTCATCCTCATGGCTTCCCATCTTCCATATGTAAAGGTCTGGCAGGAAGGACAGCATCGATATTCTGCCTCAGGGTTATAACCCTGGGGACCAGGAATTCAAGGAGCAGAGAAAGGGATGCATCTTTTATTTCCTCCCTGCCTATTAGGAGCCTGGTTGTGACTTCTATTACCACCTCTTTAAGAAGAATTGGGCCTCATCTGTGTCTGGATCTGGGGCTCCCAGCAAAAGAAAAACCTGGCTGGAGCAGTTGGAGTAAGTCCAGAGGAGGCCATGGAGATGCTCCAAGGGCTGGAGCTCCTCTGCTCTGGAGACAGACTGAGAGAGCTGGGGGTGTTCACCTGGAGAAGAGAAGGCTCCAGGGAGACCTTAGAGCCCCTTCCAGTGCCTAAAGGGGCTCCAAGAGAGCTGGAGAGGGACTTGAGACAAAGGATGGAGGGACAGGGCAAGGGAGAATGGCTTTAAGCTGAAAAAGGGAAGATTTAGACTGGGTATTCGGAAGAAATCCTTCCCTGTGAGAGTGGTGAGGCCCTGGCAAAATTTGCCAGGGAGAAGCTGTGGCTGCCCCATCCCTGGAAGTGTTCTAGGCCAGGCTGGACGGGGCTTGGAGCAACCTGGGATAATGAAAGGTGTCCCTGCCCATGGTAGGGGGTGGAACGAGATGGGTTTTAATTTCCCTCACAACCCAAACCAGTCTGGGATTTGGTGATCTGTCACTTGCCTGTCTTTTTTCCTGTCCAGACTGTCCATATAGCCACAGCATCTCACCTGCTGGTGTGGAAATAAGGGTGGCCAACACCTTCCTGCACAGGTGTGATGTGTGAGGGGATGGGGATGGAGCTATGCTTTGTTTTGCATTCAGCTGCATTTACAGCCCTGTGATGGAAATACAAACAACCTTCCGAAGCTGAAACACAGCCCTGAAAGAGACATAAAAATCCCACTGTTCCACTGACCCACGGTGAAAGTGAACCCAGAAGTTTCCTCCCAATGAGCCAATATTAATTAAAATATTTGCAGGGCCTGTCCCCTGCAGCCACTGTGGGGCATGGGCTTAGCAATGACCTGTATCTTCACCTCCATCCCTGCTGATCTCCCTCCAGGTGAAACCACTAAATGTCGTTTAACTTAATCATCACTGAGCTGGGCAGGGTCAGGCCTAACCCCATGTGTAAATCACTTAAGGGCAGCTTCATGTGAGCCTCCCACTGGCTCCTTATGTGCTCACAGGGTTATGGTGATGCTTTGCCAGCTCAGGGCAGGAGGGAGGTTGGTCCCCAGAATTTCCTAGGGGAAGCTGGGCAGCCTGGAAGATTTCCTTTACTACTTGCCAAAATATGTTAAAACTCGCTCTGAGGCATAAGTGGCTCAGTCCTGCCTGTGAAAGCTCAGCCCATGGCGCTGCATCCTGGCTCCTCCCAGCCCAAGGATGTGTCCAACCCTCCCTGTGCAAGCACAGGACAGAAATTGAGCATCCTGTGGCAGAAGAACCTGTGTGTGCTCCAAATGTGGGGTGCCCCTCAGCTGGTCTGAGAACAGAGGTGTTTTCTGTACCTTTGACATTCTGTTTCGTAAAACCAAGAGATTAAGAAGTTGCCTTGTCTGGCACTGGGCTCCAGGTCCTTCCCAAATTTCTAGCTGTCCCAAATGTTGGATGTTTGCCACCTTATGGCACTGTATGATGGATGAAATTGTATTTTTACCCTGGACCGTAATTGTCAGGGCTCTGTTGTGCTCAGCAAAGCATTCAAGTCACTCGGACCTGTCGGCGGAGAGACGTGCTCTGCATTTCCCTCTTGCCAGCAGATCTAAAAGGGCTCCAAAAAAAACCCCCCAAGGCTTCCACCCCCTTTCCTGCTGCATAGCATGGCTTAGAGGTGTGGAAAAGGAGGCATCAAGACTGTAGGTGCTGTGCTCTGTCATGGAGCAGGTCACTTCAGCCGGGACTGATGGATACTGGAAGCCCAGCTACTAGAGGAGATACCAGGTTGCATCTCCCCCAGCATTATTCCATGGAAATTGCTCAAAACCCACAGGTTTGGGAGATAGTGTATCACAGCACTCTTGGCTGTTTACCTTCTGCTTGCTGGCAAAGCTCCCTCTTCCCCCTCACTTTGAGGAAAATGAAGTAAAAAAATAACTTCTTGGTTTCTGAGCTCCTTGAATGTGTTCCTGTAGCAGCTTCCCAATTAGCTGGTGAAACAGATGGATCTGAGGCTGGGTGGCAACCTGGGGTTGGCAGAGCAGCTGCTGCTCCTCTCATGGTGTTTGCAGAGAGATGCTCCTCTGCTCGAACACAGCTCTCCTTGGAGGCTCAAATGTGAATGGTTTGGGTTGGAAGGGACCTTAAAGCTCATCTTGTCCCTGCCCATGACAGGGTGGGACACCTTCCACTATCCCAGGTTGCTCCAAGCCCTGTCCCGTCTGGCCTTGGACACTTCCAGGGATGGGGCAGCCACAGCTTCTCTGGGCAACCTGTGTCAGGGCCTTGGCACACCCTGTGGTTCTGGGCTTTTTCTGGCATCAGGTTTTTTTGTGTGTACAAAAGCTGCACAAAAACATGGGGGTTTGGGTTGTATCTAAAGCTATCAATAGATGCCACGACCTGGGCTGAAAACACCCACTGGATTTTTGTGGCAGCCAGAGCCGCTTGTGGGTGACCTTCTTTCTTATCATAATAAAAAGGCCAATTAATCAGTATAAAAAGTCAAGTCTGTGTAGTCCCTGGTTATTGATCCTTCCACACCCACTCCTGTTCCTGCTGTTGCAAGGAAGCCTTCTGGGAGCAGCAGTTTGGACCACACACCTTCTGCCTCAGCAGCTTGTCTTCCCCATAGAACAGAGATTTTTAGCTCTCTGAGTATCTGATTTTATTCTGCTGGGCATCACCAGCTCCAGGGCTCACACAACGGTTTTTGGGGGGGACAGTGGAGCACCCACATGTAGGGATGGGGTGTTATCAAACACATTTACTGATAAGGTGCAGGCAGACATCACCCCACCTCCTGCTCTGCAGCCTTCCCACCTGAAGCCCATCCTCCTGTGATTCCATAGGCTTCAGACTAGGTTTTGAGGAGTATTCATTTCCCTTTAGTTGATGAAACCTGAAGTTGGGTTCTGGGTTTGCTGGCAACTTGAACTATTTTATGGAGCTCCAGTAAAGAGAGATTTCTGGCTGCACATGTCAGCCCTGCTCATAAAGATGCACAGACATCCTCATCAGGAGCATTTTTCTGATGTGACCAGAGATTTTCCAACAGCTTAACAACCAATGGAGGCACTCAGCCTGCAGAGAAAGCAATCTATCTCCTGCTCAGGGAGCCAGAGATCCTCATTATTGAAGGGGGGATAGTAATTCCTCAAATCCCATAATTACTGTAGTGCCATGGCTTTTGCTTGGAAGTTATGAGGTGTCTAGGCAGAGGCAGGTAACATAGCTGAGGCACAAGGAGCTGCTGGGAGTGATGCTGGATTCATCCAGGAGGAATGGGCTATTCTGGGCTTAATTTCACAGCTGAGAGTAGTTTTGCAATAGGAAAAGGTGGTTACAAGGAAGGGGTTATTTCCAGGTGAGTGGTGGCCCTGCTGTTGCATTTCTCCTTGTGATCGTGTCTGCTTCACTCTGACTGAGATTCCTGCCAGGAGATGCAGCTGGATTCAAGGATCCCTTTGGCTTTGCTGGGGGCTCCATGAGGACTCAGCAGTGCCATTCACTATGTGGGCACTGGCACCCACCTGCCTGCAGGTAATAGGGTTACTTGGGTTGCAAAATCTTTTGCCAGCCCAGCTGTGCCCAGTGCCTCCCCAGTGACCTCCCAGCCCTTGCCTGAAGCCCCTCCATCACTTCCATTCCAAACGTTTCCTTGCCACACACCTATTTTTAAGTGTTTTGAACATGAACCAGCTCCCCTCACCTTTTAACAGAGCAACTCTTAATTTTGCTGCTGAGATCACAGGTTCCTGCCAGCATGGGGACATCAAATTCCCGGACTGGCCCAGCCCCAAGGTCTGTTTATCCAAGACTCCAACTCTCCCTGAGAACTGAGAGGGGGGTGAAAACTAAGCAAAGGTGGCACCTCCACAGGTAAAGGGTATTTGGAATAACCTATTTTCACTCATTTGTGTTTCTAGTTTTGATGGTGGTGCTGAAATGTTGATTAAATTCAATTATTGTGGATATTAAATATTTAACAACGGAGAAGAAAAGTCGTCTGGAATTGTACTTAAGCTTACACATTTAAATGCCTTGTGGATGTGGCACTTGGGGACATGGCTTAGTGGTGGCCTTGGCAGTGCTGGGTTAATGACTGGAGTCAATGATCTTAGAGGGCTTTTCCAATCCTAATGATTCTGTGATTGCAATAAGTTAAATAAAGGGATTGTGCCAAGATCAGACTCTGGAGAAGAGGACCTTGCCCTGGAGGGTTTAATTCAGTGTTGTGCTGTGTTGTGAGTGCTTGTGCTCCTCACCCATGACAGCAGCATTTTTCTTGGTGATCCTTATCAAAATGGGTAAAACTGGGTGACTGTGGCAGTGTCCTTCCAAGCCTGCTTTGACTCTTTGTCCTTGTCACCTTGGCTGGTTGTTCTCTGTACCTTTCCCTCCAGGTGGGCCAAGAGCCAAAATGTTGGTGAAAAACACACCCAAACATCTCATGATCCTTATAGGTCCCTTCCAACTTGGGATCTTCAAAAAGAAAACAAGGATTTTTGCATCCTTTTGCCTTGTGGTGAAGATGAGCTGGACTTTGAGCTCCCAGGGACACCAGGAGGGGTGTGTTGGCTATAAATCAAGCTGTGCTGTGCCATCTGAATTTGGACACACAGAAATTAGGCAGATTCTGGGAAAGCAGCACTTATTGCTGGCTTTGGATGGGCCAAATGGTGCTTTACTTTGGAGGGAACTAATGGAGAGTGGGAATATAATCTTGTTTTTCACTGTATATAAATGACAACCCAGTCTCCTCTCCTGACCTGTCAGACACAGACTGAGATGGATCTGGAAATCTACTTGCTTGGGGGAGTTTTTTCATCTTAAGTAGCTTCTCTTGCTTGTCTGATGAGTGATCAAAGGGCAGCTGTTGATTTATTACCCCTTCTCCTTGATACATGGGCTGAGGCTTATCCTGGGTACCAGCTCCCCTCTAACGCCAGCCCGTTAACAGGGAGAGCTGCTCCACAATGTAATTGCAGAAAATGTACAGGGAATGTGACATTCCTGGATATTTTCCTTCCCCAGACCTTCAGATTTCCCCAGGTTCCTCAACACTTCACCTTTCCCCAGGGATCCCCAGCCATTTCCCCTCCTCCTGGGAGAGGTTGTTTTCCCTTCCTTGCTTCTGGAGTGAAGAGGTTAATATTAAGTAAAGTGGGAAGGAAGAAGTTTGCTCATGAAACTCTTCAAAGACCAAAAAGCCTCCAAGCTGAGCCAGCCCCTCAGCAGCAAACAGAAACCTCAGGTCCTGTAGATGAGGCAGCAAATAGTGCAGGCCAGGGATCAAAATAGATTTTAGGTGAAAATTAATCTGTCCCAAATGGGATATAAGAGAAGGCTCTGACTGGAAGAGCAAAAATTGGTGCTCGACCTGCAAGTAAAAGCCAAAAGTAGATGTAAAAAGCTGTGTAACAATTCCGTGTATCAGCCAAATAAAAACCACATTTCCTACCTTGCCTTTTTTAGTTTTTGCACCAGCCTCTCTCTGAGCAAATGGCTCTGGCAGATTCCCTTCCCAGTCTCTCAAGATATTTGTAAAGCTGATCCCTTATCTAACAGGTACTTTGGAAAACAACCCAGCAGAAAGAGGTTTTATTTTCTCCACAATTGTGACCACTCTCATTTTTTTCCCAGTATGTGAAAGGTGACTTAAACTATATTAGAGTGAACAGCAGCTTCACATGAGGGTTTTCCTGGGATGCAAAAGAAGCTTTTACCCATTTTTCCCCAACAGGGAGGGCACAGATCAGTGTTTTCTGATTTTTGTGCTTGAAGAATCCGAAGAATGCTTGTTTGATTCAATTTTTTTATTCCTCATTTAAAAAACATTAGAGAAATCAGGTTAAAAATTACTTGCTTTCTCACTTGATAATATTTTCAACAGCACATTATGTCCCAGACCAGTTAAGAGCTACAGCCCTGCTATTCCTGGAATTGAGGATGGAATTAGAAGCGTGAGAATAATCAGGTAAGATAACATCAGAAAAACAGCCGGAACATCCTGAAGCTCTTTTTCTTTGCTTTGCAGGTCATCTTGCAGAAGGGTTGTTCCAAGCCCCATCCAAGCTGGCCTTGAACACTTCCAGGGATGGGGCAGCCACAGCTTCTCTGGCCAACCTGTGCCAGTGCCTCACCACTATCACAGGGAAGAATTTCTTCACAATATCCCATCTATCCCTGCCCTCTGCCAGTTCAAAGCCATTCCCCCTTGTCCTGTCCCTCCAGGCTTTTGTCCAAAGTCTCTTGGAGCCCCTTTAGGCACTGGAAGGGGCTCTGAGGTCTCCCTGGAGCCTTCTGTTCTCCAGCTGAACACCCCCAGCTCTCCCAGCCTGTCTCCAGAGCAGAGGAGCTCCAGCCCTTGGAGCATCTTCATCCCTGAGCATGGTCCAGATGAGCCTGACCTCAAGGAACTGTTTGTTCCATGGGAATAGCATGAACCAGCAACTCTTCCCAAAGCAGAATTCCTTGTAACCAGGGGGGAAAAAATGTTTTAGGTCAATCTGCCAGGTAGTGTAACATAAGGATGTGAGAATTTGACCTAAAAACTGGGGATTGCAGCTTTAATGCCAAGCTCTGCCAAAAAGAAAAAACTAAAACGACACCTGGGAAAAGAACAGTAGAACACAAAGAATATGTATATATATATTGCAAAAAAACCCCATTAAAAACCCAACCACTATGTTACCTGCAGAAAGATGGAAACAAGAGTTCATATGGCTGAAAGGACAAACAGAGGGAAAGATTAATAGAGCTGATTATTTTTATGTGTTGGATTAGGGGATATCTTGAAGAGCTGCGGTCATGGGCACTCCAATACGGGGAGCAGATGCTGAAGGGTCCAACCAGCACTGCTGAGATGGGGAGGCATGAAAAAACACTGGCCGAGGGTCAGGGGACTCTCACTGTGAGATCAAAACCACTGTTTGACATGTCAAGGGTGTTTGGTGAACACAGCAAGGAAAGGGGTGTCAGCTGCTAAATCATTAGATTCATTTTGCTGCCCCTAAAATGGCAATAATGAGGTAAAGTCCAGAAAACATTAATGGAAGTTGTGTGTTTGAATTCTGTACATGGAGAGGGAGTTCCTGTGTGGACAGATGTGGCCAAATTGTTCTTTCTCCCCCAAAAAGAGAGAAGAGTTTGTCTTGCAGGCAGAGGAGGCTGATGGGGTGCCATAAAGTCTGGCCATCCTTGCAGTGAGATGGTTTCTCCTTCCCTGTCCATCCCATCTCTCTTGGATTGCAGAGCTCATTCCCTGCCTTGGTCTGGAGACCAAGGTGCTCCCAGTGATTGGAGAGCCTGAAATTCAGGCACTGTCCTTGCTAAATTGGGAGATATCAGACATGAACATTGAGATATCAGGCTGTCTGATGGAATATTTGAGTGAGGGACTGTTTAAAAGCACTTCATGCTGACCCTGCTTGAAGCAGCCCAAAGGGACCCCATGGCATGTCAGTGATGTTCCACTGCCCAGGTCAGTGGTTTCTCGGTGAAACCTTTGATTAATGAATGCCCAAGAATCACTTCAGTGGTGTGTTTGGAGATGGGTGGGAGCCAGAGGAGCTAAAAGAGAAGACAAGAATTGCACTAGGGGAGGTTTAGTTTGGATACTGAGGAAATTTCTTGACTGAAAGGGTGGTCAGGCCCTGGCACAGGCTGCCCAGGGCAGTGGGGGAGTTCCCATCCCTGGAGGGATTTAAAAGCCTTGTGGATGTGGCACTTGGGGACATGGGTTAGTGGTCGTCTTGGCAGTGCTGGGAGAACAGTTGGACTGAATCACCTTTGAGGGCTTTTCCAACCTCAGTGATTCTGTGATTGTAGGAAATACAAGCTGTTGTTTCTGTCACACCCAGCTGTGTTTCAGAGCAAAGCCATTCAGCACAGGGGCTCTGAATTCCTCATCACCAGCAGCTCAAGTTGGGTCACCACCTCCTGCTGGAAACCAGCCTGAGGGGCAGTCGGTGCTGCTGGAAGTCTACACACCCTTGGACAGTGTTACCATCCTCAGCTGGGTTCCTCCTACACCTCGAGCAGGGCCCAGCAGCAGCTGTGTCTTCCTACAGCCCTAAAGAAGTGAAATTTAATCGAAATGAAATTAGAGGCTTGGATGGAGACCACTGTCAATGTACAGGGAAGATATGACCCCCTGTACTCAAAACCGGCAGTGCCAGCTGATGGCTCACCCACTGCCACAGAAACCTGCACCTAAATTTCTGGTTTTCTTTCCCTTCTGACAAGATTTCCACTTTTGGAGTGATGAAGAGGGGGAAAAAACCCCATCCTTCAAGTGTGGGCTGTGGAATGGGGAGTTGTTTCCATGGAGGGTAATTCACATGTCTAGGGAATAACTGGAGACGAATTTTCCTTCAGGTGTGGATTGCTAGAGATGGGAAGAGGACAGGGAGAAAGGTTTATTTTTCATGGATGTGGTTTGAGCTCCTGCAATGGTTATATGGTTATATGCTGTTATATTGCTCCTCTCTGGGTCCCTGTTTAGTTCAAAGCTGCATCCATTCCCATGGCACATTTGTGCAGCCTAATTAATTAATTAACATATAATTAATACTTACATAGTGTGAACTGTCAGTGTAGTGTTTATCTCAGCTCTTCAGTTTATTTCATTTCTTTTGCAGCTTTCGCTTTCCCCTGCATATTTCATCCCACCTGCCAGCCAACATAACCCAGCAGCAGAGCAGGAGTACATGTCCTTTTGATCCCCCTGAACAAGCTCTTGGATGGCTGATACACTCTTGAGCTAGTGAATTATTCAAGGTTTGCCCTCTCATGACTTTCTAGCATAAGAAACTCAGTCTTTAATTGCATCTCCTGTTTTCTAATATAACTGCTTCATTTCAATATTTATTCTTTCAGGACTTATTGCTGTTTCCTTGCCTTTGGTTCCTTTTTCAGACATGTGGGTGGGCACTTCTCAATACAGAGTCCATGTCTGTGTGTCTCATATGCTTGGGCAGTTAGAACTGGAAAACTGTGGACTGCTCTGAAAATGTCCTGAGACATCCATAGATCAGCCTGACATTGAGATTATTTCAACTCATTCCACCTTGAGACATGGATGACCCTGTCAGGAAGAGCTGCAGATGCTCCATCCAGTGTTCCTGCAGAGCCTGGTGGTCACAGCTGTTCTTACTTGGGGCATCAACACAAAAACTGCTGTGGGTTATGTCTGTAGGGGCAAACTTGGAGCACTGAGAGCCTTGAAGAAGTTTGTCATGAAGCTGCTGACAGGATCAGTCAGAATTAGTTGTGGGTAGGAGCTGAGAGGCAGCAAAAAGCTGTGTTGGTTGGCTGGGGGATGCTGCTTTCTGTGGGTGTTTCTGCCCACCAGCAACAGCAGAGCTTCTGTGTGTTCCTTGCAGCACCCCAGGGATGCCCCTGCAAGTGCCTTCTGGGTGACTCCCTGGGGAGCCTATTCCAATATCTAATCACCTCTTCTGGGAAGAAATTCCTTGCTAAAGCAGTTGAGGCGGTGGATCTGCACACAGAGCTCAAACAGAATGGCATTAAAATTTCCAGGGTAAAGGTGCTGAGCTTTTTGAAAGCTCAGTGTATCACATTTACAACAGCCAGAGCCTGGAAAGAGAAGGAACAGAAAAGGGAACAAAAAACAGGGAAGGAGATACCGAGTGAAACCCACTCCTCCATCCTGACAATCCTGTCCATGGAGGCCTCACTGCAGAGTTGGAAAAACCATTCCCAGCTGGTGCTCTGGCAGTAGGTGATGGGTGGGAGCATTGCTCCTCCTCATTCCCTGCTCCCAGAGGAAATCCCAGACTCTTGATGAAGTCTTGGACCCTAAATTGTCCTATTTTATTTATCGACTGTCATAACATCATCTGATTTTCTTTTGTTCTGGCACTTCTGAGTGTGCAAACGTTCACTGAACAAAATGGAAACAACACTTCACATAAAGAAGCCAGATTTCTAAATGGATTTATATACTTGGCAAATAATTTTTCTTTTTATGGCTGATTAAGTATATCTCCAATTTTGATTTCTATTTTATACACTAAACAATCTATAAGGTCTTAATTCTACTCTAATATCCTCCTATAACAGACACGAGGGAGTTCTAAAGGGCACCTGACTCGTTCTCCTGGCACAATATAAACAGTAAGAGAACAAAAGATAATTCAAAGAAGTAGTCAATAAAATATTTCCAGTTTTGATATTCTTAGTTGTTCGTATAAAAATATATGTCATTTTATAGTGTCATTTAAACTGAATTTTATATAAAAGTCATTTTAACTGACTTATATCCTGAAGAACTTGAAGAGTTCTGAGTCAAGATGAGGCAGAGCAGCAATCAGCTGGAGTGTTGGGATGAACAAGCCAAGTCCTACCCCATTGCTCAAAGAGAGTGGGAAATCTGGGAGAGAAATGCAAACCTAACCATAGAGATCTGAGAGAATATATATTGAATAGTGTAGCAGGGTAAGGAATTTTGTGGTTTGTGTTTATGCTATGTGTGTGACAAAAGGAAAGACACTTGTGAGGATCTTGGATGCTCTTAGTTGACATTCCTGCAGCTATATTTTCAGCTCCTTCTGAAAACCAGTTTTTCACAACCTTGACTGAGCCAGCTAAATTTTGCTTCTAATCCAAACTGGCTGGAGATGTATTGAGGGCCCCATAGCAGCAATTCCTGCTGGAGAAGTGTCTTAGGTCTTACACTTTTTACAGTGTGTACACAAACCCAATGTGTGCATTCCAGGATCCAGACACTCCTGTCTGCAGCAGGAGTTAGAGATTTATTTTCCTGTCTCATACAAGCTTGGTTTGTTTGATTTTTGCCACTCAAATGCCAGGCTCATGCACTTGGGGTGATCCTTGTCCTCCTCTGCAGAGCAGGTGGAAGGTGGATGCAGACTCCAATAGGACCGAGACCCCTGAGGGGACTGATCCTCCAAGGAGGACTGATCCTCTGGGAGGATGGATCCTTTGGAAGGACTGATCCGGGATGTGTCCAGTGGATTTCTGCCTGCTCCAGCCAGGTGGGGAGGTGGGTTCTCCCACCCCAGGGGCAGCACGGCCTCACCTCCCACCACACCAACACACGGAAGGACATTGAGGGGCTGGAGCACCAGGAGCGGCTGAGGGAGCTGGGGGGCTCAGCCTGGAGAAAAGGAGGCTCCTGGAAGACCTTCCCACACTCTCCAACTCCCGGACAGGAGGAGGGAGCCAGGTGGGAATCGGACTCTGCTCCCAGGGAACCAGCAGTAGGACAAGGGGACGTAGACTGAAGGTGTGCCATGGCAGGTTTAGGTTGGCCATTAGGACGAATCCCTTCCCAGAAAGCGTGGTAAGATATGGGAATAGGCTGCCCGGGGAACGGGTGGAGTCAGGCGCTGAAGGAAAGACTGCACATGGCACTTAGTGTCGTGGCATGGTGGTGATGGTTCGTAGGTCGGCCTCCATGATCTCAGACGTCTCCTCAAACCTCACTGCCTCCGTGATTCCCCGATTCCGGAATTCCCTGACCAGCCCGCCGCACCCTTCGCTTCCCGCGGGCTTTGGCCCCGCCGCGCCGCCGTAGCGCGGTTGCCACAGAGACGCGGCGGCCGCGGGTCCCGGCGATGTCGTTCCGCGACCTCCGCAGTGAGAGCGGCCGGGCCGGGCCGG
>WEIV01014910.1:495710-576419 GCA_013390005.1 Calyptomena viridis | reverse complement strand
GGAGATGTATTGAGGGCCCCATAGCAGCAATTCCTGCTGGAGAAGTGTCTTAGGTCTTACACTTTTTACAGTGTGTACACAAACCCAATGTGTGCATTCCAGGATCCAGACACTCCTGTCTGCAGCAGGAGTTAGAGATTTATTTTCCTGTCTCATACAAGCTTGGTTTGTTTGATTTTTGCCACTCAAATGCCAGGCTCATGCACTTGGGGTGATCCTTGTCCTCCTCTGCAGAGCAGGTGGAAGGTGGATGCAGACTCCAATAGGACCGAGACCCCTGAGGGGACTGATCCTCCAAGGAGGACTGATCCTCTGGGAGGATGGATCCTTTGGAAGGACTGATCCCCCGGGATGTGTCCAGTGGGTTTCTGCCTGCTCCAGCCAGGTGGGGAGGTGGGTTCTCCCACCCCAGGGGCAGCACGGCCTCACCTCCCACCACACCGACACACGGACGGACATTGAGGGGCTGGAGCACCAGGAGCGGCTGAGGGAGCTGGGGGGCTCAGCCTGTAGAAAAGGAGGCTCCTGGAAGACCTTCCCACACTCTCCAACTCCCGGACAGGAGGAGGGAGCCAGGTGGGAATCGGACTCTGCTCCCAGGGAACCAGCAGTAGGACAAGGGGACGTAGACTGAAGGTGTGCCATGGCAGGTTTAGGTTGGCCATTAGGACGAATCCCTTCCCAGAAAGCGTGGTAAGATATGGGAATAGGCTGCCCGGGGAACGGGTGGAGTCAGGCGCTGAAGGAAAGACTGCACATGGCACTTAGTGTCGTGGCATGGTGGTGATGGTTCGTAGGTCGGACTCCATGATCTCAGACGTCTCCTCAAACCTCACTGACTCCGTGATTCCCCGANCCGCGGGGCTGAGCCCGCCGGTCCCTTCCCTGTGGGGGGGTCTCTGCTGAGGGGGGGGGAGGCACAGCCCTGCACTGGGGGATCCTCCGGTTTGTCCCTTATTGTAGAGAGAAGCTGCCTAATGTCGTCTCAGCCCAGTGAATGTCGTTAAGAACTCACATTTTTACTGAGGCGTGTTTTCCGTTGAAATATTGTTGAAATTTTAATTATTCGGGTTTATTTTTAAACGTTGCTTTGCACAGGGCGGATGTCGTGGCCGCAGAGCAGCACGCTGTGGGAGGTGGAGCTCTTGGCAAAGCCACTTTTTGATACATAAGAAGGAATCCCTTGCTTGTTTTTCAGATTTTACTGAGATGATGAGGGCGCTGGGGTATCCCCGACTCATATCCATGGAGAATTTCCACACCCCAAACTTCAGGCTTGTGTCAGAAGTGCTTCTGTGGCTGGTGAGAAGGTTGGTGATGAGGCCAACAAATGCTGGGATGTGGGGAGTGTGCTTGGAGCTGGTGGTTTGGTGTGAAATACAGTGACATTTAGTCATTCCTTGAGCTCTACTCTTCTGAATACCAGGTAGAGAAATGTGGTAGTGAAGTTTGCAGGTTTTTAGTTGAATTATACAGCCTGGGGTAGAAAACCCAATGACTCAGTGCTGGCAGAGGTTTTGACCTGAAAGTGGGAACACTCATTTAAAAGTATCCATATCTGATATATTCTCCAAAATCCATGAGTATCCTGCCCATGCCTGTCCTTGCACCCAAAGAGGGTGATCTATAGTGAGAACTTCCCAAAATACAGCCAGTTTTTGCTTTGTTGCTACAGCTGTTGGTTTGGTCTGGTGTTGTCTAAAAGAAATGAGGTTATTCAGTTCTTCCCTACTGCTGTCCACTTGTTGTTTTATACCCACTTTACCCACTGACAGACTTTGGTTAAATATTGTTGGATCTTGAAGTGTTAATCAAATTATACATTATCTTCTCTCTCCCATTTAAATTTAAAATTAATTTGTTTTTCATAAGGCAGAATATTGCAGTTAAAAACACAACAGTGACCCCTGTGCCTGATTGCTGTTTTTTGGCCTGGATTCATAATTAGTATCCATTAAGTTTAATTACTAAGATGTTAGAAATTTGCTGAGCTTTTCTGCAATTGGAATGAAATAGGGGAATACTTACAACTATTCAAAATTACTTCAATTGACCTGAATAGTCTTTAAAATGCTGCTGTTACACCGAGGGTCCAAATTACTGAATTTATTCCATTCCTTCCTGGTTCCTGTGGGCTGGTGACTTCTAGAAGTTTCTTCATTTCACTCCTGGTCTTTTTAAAGCATTTCACACTCTTTCAATTTGCTTTTTGATAAGTTTTGGTTGTGAAATAACATGTTTGAAACGATGTCTGAGTGTGAATTTGCGTAGTGTGTCGGGTGCTGCAGCTCTCACAGTTTGGACACGAATCCAGTGTGTGCATTCCAGGGCCTGGATACCCCAGTCTGCAGCAGGAGCTGCAGATCTATTTACCAATCTTGTCCATGCTTGTTTTGTTTGATTTTTTTTTGCCTCACAGATGAACCAGTCTCTTTAGTGTTGCACATGTATTTCTTGCCAGAGTCTATACATGCTTTATTTCCACAGGTATGAACCTGAGACTGATATTCCTTCTGATGTGGAGACAGAACAGGACCGGGTTTTCTTCATTAAGGCCGTGGCTGAGTTCATGGTAAGTCTGCCCATGGTAAGTGCTTGGCCTGAAATCCTGCAAACCTGAACTTCTGGTTCCATGCCAGCTTTAGTGCTTTCTGTCTTAACCCCTCACAGTTTTCCCTGCAAAGCTAAAACAATACTCATCCCTTCCTATTTATTAAAAGTTAACAGAATACTGTAGGTAAGAAATGTTTTGAAGACATTTAAATGGCTTTAGAGGGGATCCCATCATATTTATTGCTGACTTGGGAGGCCTGATTCTCTTGTGTGCTTGAATAATCATAACTTCTGATGTTTTCTTTATGGTATAGAATCATATATTGGTATATGTTGTATGAGCCTTCTCGCAGATCAAAGCACATGTTTTTCTCAAATGAAATCTTTTATACATGAAAATCCTGGAGCTGGGGCATCAAATTTTTTAGTCTCATGGAATAAAATAACATTGTCCTTCATATAATTCGTGTTATTTTGGTGCAGCGTGAGCCTTTGTTGTTATCACACACTTAGATAACATTTTAATTATGTGAAAAGAACTTGCTGGGGCTGCAGGTGGCTCTGGAAGCAAAGGAAGTCTTTATGCTAACACCAAAGATTCATTATAATACTTTTTTATATTTTAAAATATATTAAGATTACATTGTAATCGTATTTCCTTCTCATTTGTGAAGAGTGTGCACCATAAATTCTCTTAATTCTTATTTTTGTTATGTTTTGTTATATTCAGAGCATGGTACACTCTGAATGCACTTTTTGTCCCTGGAGCACCATGAGGTGTAGCAAGCAGATCTACTTTGTTTGGAATGATAGGGAAATCCAAATCAGGCATGTTTTACAAGGACAAGTATGGAAGCAGAAACAATCTTATGCATACATTTGCCTTTCAATAGCTGATTCATGTAAGAAGTCCTGAAGGTTGGGGTGACCTACATAATGTGATTCAGAAAATGAAAGGAATGGAAATTTCTTTAATCATCCTGCACTTAGTCTCAGTTAATATTGCAAATTAATGTGGAAGTTATTGTAGGTTTTCAGCATTTGCAGGTTGAGAAAAGCTTTTAGACATGTCCTTAATAATTCACTGTTCATGGAATCCACAATTATCTTCCCCAGGAGTTAACAACTTTCTGCATCCATAGGCAGGTGTGAGATTTGATGGAGACAGATTTGTCTGAGAAGAGAATACCAGGATAGATCCATCATCATGAAATACAGCTGGAGCTTTGCTCCCCTTTACTGAACAAGCCATAAAGAGGTGTTAATTTTCCACACAAATTATGTATTTCTCTGTGTTCCTGGTAGTTTGAGAACTTATTAAATGTCTCCTTTCCAGAGCCAAAAGTTCCTGAAGTGTCTGCAGAGTTGTCTTTGGTGTGTTTTTAATCATTTACCCACCTAGAGCTGCCCTGGTGAGGGAGGGCTCAATACCTGGCTCCTGTTCCAGCCCACTTGGATCCAAATATGAAGTAAAGTGCAACAAAAAGCCTCTGATGAGTTTCTCTCATAGAAATACATTCATGAAAGCCAAGATACCAAATTTATTGCAAGAGTCAGATATCACAGTCAAAATTTGGCTCTATGACAATGATAAAGCAGTTTGTAAACTAAAGCTAAATTCTGGCTGTTGATGCCCTTCTTGCTGCATATTTGCATTTTCTATTGTGTTTTAATAATCTGATCTTCAGAATAGAGGTGATTTTTAATGATTCTTTAAAACTGGAGTTGTTACAAAATAGGTGAGTGCCTCAAACATGAACTGATACAGGTGACTTTCCAAACATGAACTTGCCTTCTTGAGTAAGCAGTGCCATTGTGCCCATCTGAAAAATATATGTACTTGTCTGTGTATTTTTTCCTCTTTTTAATTAGTCTTTGAGTGAAAACCCATTTTTTTTCTCTTACTAGACATTGACTTCTCTCTTTTTGTGGTTGACTGTAGCTGAGAGTGGAACTCCTGTCTTTAACAACATTCTCTATGATTTAGGGCATCAGTTTTCTTTGCCTAGGGGATATTTAACAGAATTTGTCAATTTAATGACCCATTTCTCTTAAAATTTAATACCTACTGTTTCTACAATTAGTTTTTTAGATTTCTTTTACCAAAAGGGAAGGGAGGTGAACACACCTGGCTTCCCACTTTCTGTGTTGGCTCATTTGAGGTCATTCTGGTCAACAATTTCAAAAGCCACTTGGGTTTTTTGTATTGTGAGTCTCATATTCCCCCAGCTTGGGGTGTACAACATCAGTAACCTGTTCTGGAAGTTTGGACTTCAATTTTCAGGTATCTTAGAGTCACAGAAGATCCTGAGTTGGAACCTTGAGCTCTGGCAGCCTTGGAACCATGACCACTGCCCTGGGGAGTCTGTTCAGTGTCCAGCTGTCCTCTGGGGGAAGAACCTTTTCCTTAAATCCAGCCTAAACCTCCTCTGACACAGTTCCAGCCATTCCCTGGGGTTCTGTCCAAGCAGATACAGAATCAGTTTCCTCTGCTGGGTTGAGATTTTGGGATGGGAGAGGCAAGAGGGAAACATTTATTGGAAATTAAAATCTGATTTTAAAGTCACAAAGTTTGACAAGATGCATATGAAGAACATGGGCCAACATCCATTTGCTTTGTTTCCTTTGAAAAGCTGGAGCTAAATCCATGATTTGAGATGTGGTCCTTTATCACTGGACAGGAGTTTTTTCCTGCAGGCCATTATTCAGTGAAGTTCAATGCAGAACCTTGTAAGGTGAAGCTCATGGGCAAACCTTGTACCAAATATTGTAATATTTGAGTCTCTCACCCCAGGCTGAAGGTCCTGCTCTGTCAGAGCTCCAGGGGAGTGTGAGTTCCTTCTAGGAACACTGTTACACCAAAGCTGTGACTCATGGAGAGGTTCCATCTGCCACTGCGTATTCTCAAAGGATAAAACTTTTAGCAGAACTTTCATCTTAAAAATATACCAAAAAAGAAGATGTTAAGTAATTTTTGTGCTTAATGTGTAGTTTTTAAGCTTAATTTTTGCATTCATAGCTGGTGATCGGTATTTTTTTGCTTCTTTGTTCAATTATGCCATCAGGAGGACTCCCTCAAAGTTTAATCTGGTGTTTAATCTGGTTAATTTGGTGTTGGCTCCTTGTGGCTGTTCATTTATATTATAAACTTGTCAGGAATTTCAAGACCAACATTTGTGTCCTTTCTGTGACAGATGTTCTTTTTCCCTTATTATTTTGAAGTAGTAAAAGATAAGATTATAACTTTTAGTGGTTTTTCTCCTTACTAGTCTGTCTGTACTTTTAAGAGTAGAAGACATGGGAATATAATCACTAATATCATAGCAGGGGAAAATTTGAGAGAAACAATAAAACATTTTGAAGGTGCTGCTGGAAGAGAAGACAGTTAAATTAGGATAATTGATCTTATTCTTGTAACTCATTAAGGGTGAAATTTACCTCTCTTTAGCAGCATCACAAAACCTGGGCAGCACTTACTTTCCACTTAAACTTAATTTGAATATAAGTAATTTTTTCTGATCTTCATGCAGGGAAGAAATAATGGATAGTTTGATGTTTTTCTGCAAATGTTCTGACAAGTGCACAGGTTTCAGAAAAATTTCTTCTAGAAATACCAGTATTATGATGAGGGAAACTGGTGTGTCCAAACAGGAGGGTTTATTTCTGCATGTCAAAGCATGATGACCCCAAAAAGAGCTCTGGGGTGAAGAGGTAAAGGCGAGGTTTGTTCTTTGTGAATGATGAATTCATTCTTTCTTGCCAAAGGCTACCAAAGCTCACATCAAGCTCAACACTAAGAAGCTGTACCAGGCAGATGGTTATGCTGTGAAGGAGCTGCTGAAGGTCACCTCTGTGCTCTACAGGGCCATGAACTCCAAGGGAGTGGAGCGTGCAGACCCCACTGAGGAAGACAGCAGCAAGTTCAAGTTTGATCTTGGCTCAAAAGTAAGGAAAACTTGCACTCTTGTTCTGAGCAGGGAAAAACAAACCCATTTTCTAGCAGCAGATGAAGTTGAGAATGTTCTGGAAGGTTTGGTTTTTACTCAGACTTTCGGTAGTTGAGGTTCTGTGATTCTATGATTTGTTTTAGTCTCTCTGAATTCTCAACCAGAAGCACGGTACAAGGCAAAAATGGCACAAAATTTATCATCTTTGGTTTCCACTGCTGTTGAAATCATAGAAATATTGGAGCAGACTGGAATAAAGACTGTTTTTTCCCTACTAACTGTGCTGCAGCAGGAAGAGCTTGCAAAATACTGGCTGCAAGTTGATTTTCAGACTGTTTGCATTGAAGGAAAGGGAAATCTTCATGTTACCCCAACAGACATCAAAGCTGTTCAGGCCCTTAAAGGAAGTGTCATCTCTAGATATTTAAAAAGCACTCTCTGGAGGTACTAAAAAACCCACAACTCAACACTTTGCTAAATTAGAAGAACTCATGTTACTGCTTTTTGTTGGCTTTTATATTCTAATATTTTTAGGTTTTGATTCTTTTATAGCTATACTGTCTTATGCCTGCTGTTAGGAAGAAAATCTTTACTTGGAGGGTGGGGAATCTCTGGCACAGGCTGCCCAGAGCAGCTGTGGCTGCCCCATCCCTGGAAGTGTCCAAGGCCAGGTTGGATGGGGCTTGGAGCAACTGGGATAATGGCAGGTGCCCCTGCCCCTGGCAGGGGGGGGAAGGAAATGAGCTTTATGGTCGTTTCCCATGTAAACCATTCCATCATTCCATGATCCTGTGATTCCTGAGAAAATGTCAGACCCACAGATGATTGTTCCTCTTTGTAAGTCTGTTATGTCTCTCTGAAGAAATAATAAAATCCCCCTGGTAGGTGACCAATATCCACTGGCTGTGCTGATCACAGACCTTTGGCTAAATAGTTTTTACTTTTGCATATGAAGATGATGTTTCCCTTTGTCCTGGGCAGCACATGAACCAAGAACTGGTTGAGTCACAGTTTTGAGGAGATTTCTTGGGGTTTGTTGTTGGCCTAAAGTGGCTGATGTTTCACCCAGAAACCCATATCTGATTGGTGCCTTATCTGGACTATTTTAAAGCCAAAAGACTGGTTCAGTCTGATGCCACTGCAGAACTTCTTCAATGCTGTGGAAGAGTTTTGACCTCTTACGAATTTTTAACATCAGAATGGAAAATTTTGTGGGTTTTCTTTGTGACACTGGGAATTCTCTTGCTCCTCAGTGCTGTTTCTGTGTTCCCAGATTGCTGATTTGAAGGCAGCTAGACAGCTTGCTTCTGAAATCACCTCCAAAGGAGCAGTTCTGTACGACTTACTTGGCAAAGAGGTGGAACTAAGGGTAAGTACATGCTGGAGAGCGTGGAAAAATCTGTGTTCACTGGATCCTGCAAAGGAAAAGGTGACAAAAGTCTCATTTCTTCTTAATGGCTGCATCTGACATGAATATTCTGTGAGTTTGGAGGAAAGAGTCTGACAGTTTGCATTTCCTTCCCACTCCTATTCATGCCTGGATTGCAGAAAGCCTTGAGAGAAAGGAAACTGAAATACTCTCTGTGGAACTCTTTGGAAATACTAACTTCATGTGCATGTAGTGGTGATGGGGATGGATAGATTCATAAAGATAAATGATTAACACCCTTAATTTTCCAGGGGCAAGGAATTTCCATGGCAGTAGCTGACGGTGTCACAGCCTTCAAGATTCATGTTCTTCAGCTTAGCTGTGAAATCACAGGCTGTTGTATGAAGTCACAGAACTGTCCTGAAACACTGCCAATAAGTCTTGCAATTATTTTCTTTGGTACATTTGTACATTTGGTACATTCTGCAGTGCTGGGGGTTATTAATTTTCTGAAAATGGATATTTAAAGAAGGGAAACCCTGCACGGTGTTGGGAATGTTCAGTTTTGCAATGTCTGGGCTGCAGGAAGGGCACCCTGAAGAGCTGTAACTGTGAGCCTCCACAATTAATGCTCCCAGATCCTTGTTTGATGGAGTACAAGTGTTTCAAAGGTGATATACTGGGGAAATTATCCATGGAACACTGCTTTTTTGCTGTCTGTACACCGGCATGGTAATGCAGCAGTGTGGGCATTAATATTTCAAAAGATAAGCCAGTTTAATTCAACTTACACAGTTATCACAAAACTGTTAAACAGTTATTTCCCATCTTGCATTCTCTGCTTAATTTTTCAGTTTTCACACAAATGCTACCTGGTGTGTTAATGTTTGCTTCAGAGCATTCATCCCTTTTGTCCTGGGTGCAGTGTCCCTGTAGCTCCCCTCCAAGTCAGATACAGGTCACTATAAAGTGTTGTTTTTAAAAAGCCCTCAAGCACTGGTTTGGAATTGGGCATCGCTTTGTCACTTTAAATGAAGGCTTTCGGGAGCCTGACTTTAGAACTGGGCCCTACAAAAGGGGCAGGCACAAGTGCAGTGTGCAGAAAGCAGGAGATGAACAATCAGGAGATGAGGAAGTGCTGAAGTGCAGCCACTTCTCACTGGGTCCATTAACAATTCTTCAGTGGAAAGACTCTTTACAGGTGCTGTTTCTAAAAGGATGGGATTTCCTAGATAGAGGAGTGAGCACGTGTTTCTTGTGGTACAATGGCTGAGTGCACAAGGTGGGAACAGCTAATCCTGTCCAGATATTCTGCAGAAAGGTTTGACAGATGGAACTTGTCCCTTAAGAAATCCTGTTCTGGGAAGGATGACCTTTGCTTCTGTGTCATTAGCTCTGAGTGTTATCTCCTAAAAGCACAAGGTGACACTCTGGCAGCTCAGTGAGAGCCTCCAGAGAGCAGAGGTTTTCTTGCCCTGTTCCTTGTAATTTGGCTGGTGCCAACCTTCTTCAGTAATTTGTTCAACGTGAAGGACCCACTTTTGGCAGGTGCATTAAATGTTAAGTTTGGTACATAAGCATGTGACAAACTTGAGCCTGGAGCAAAGCAAACAGGCTTCAGGTTAAAAGCCATGAAGTTGCAGTAACCAATTTCTCAGTGGAATTTGTCCAGTTTTCCTTTTATAAGTATCAGCCCCGGACTCTTCCTTTCACTTAAAGTATGAAATTTCTTTGTCACAGGAGAGGCTTAGAGCCAAATGCTGCTGTTTTCTTCCATTGCTGTTGTGTCTGGGGGTCTTGTCACAGAGCCAGTGCAGAGGGCAGTGAGGAATTGCCCTTCCTCATCTCCCACATCTTCCCTGGATCCTTCACAGGGTTCCTGAGGTGCTCAGAAGATCTCGGGGTGGCATCCTCTGCCTGCCCTTCCCACCTGATCCCACTTAATTGTGGCTTTGTGTGGGAATTAGAGCTTTGTTGGCAGATACCAAATTAGTTGCCATTAATCTAAGGTTACTTTTATTATTTTTTAATGTGCAGGTTATTGATTTGCATCGGTTATTTTCTCTTGACACTGCATGGCTAATTAATGCTCACAGTAGATGGCTCTGGCAGAGGGTTTGTGCTACTAAAGGAGGGTAAAAGAGCAATATGGTTTATTTTTTCATTCCATTTTATCTCCTAAAACCTGTTGCATGGACTAAAATCCATCCCTAGCTGTGACAGTGTTTGAATGAATTTGAAAACATGGGAGTTTTTTGCTCCCTGCACCTTTTTTTTTTCTTTTTTTAATCCATTCATTTCCAAATATTTAAATGACAGCTCTTCCTACCTAAGCTTGCACAGGCTGATGATGTATCTTATTTCTATCCTAAGTGAAAATGGCTTCATTTTCCAGGAACTGTAAAGGAAATGCCAGCATTTGGCACTAATGTGTTGTCTAGGTCTGTTTTCATAGTCTGAGCAGCTTTTGGGGAAAGATCATTGGGGAAAAGTGAAGTAAAACTCATTATTTCCTCTAGAAATGTTGACTCTAATTTGTACCACAGCCTTTACTTTCCCTGTTGGAGTCTTTTTGCACATAATTTGTGTAGAAATGGTGTAGAAAAGCTTTATACATTAGATAAATTTCATTGCTCAAGTCATGAAACACATTTTTTGTAATAAATCACTTTCTGAATGAAAACAAATTTCAGTTAGAGAATGGTTCTGTTAGATCTATTGGAGATAGATAGTGCTGTAAATAAATGTGCATATTTTGGGGGAAGAGAGTCTGTATTTATTTTCTTGGAAACGTGGTTCTCTGCCTGTCTGATGCCTTTGCAAATATATTATTCCTTGACAGACGATATGGTTCTTATGTATATGTAAACTGCTTCCAAAATTAATCTATAATGTAAAAAAAAAGAATAATTAAGAACAGAGGAAAAAACAAAACCCACAGGTATTCATTTGCTGAATTCAGACTATGATGTTGCTTTTTTTGGAAAACAAAAAAAACCAAGTCCCCAAACTATAGTCTTCTCATGAGATGAAAATTACAATATAATTACTGAATTCCATGGAAGCTGTGCGTTTCCAGCCCAGCTTTGGATGAGCACAGTGTAAGTTACTGGTGTTCTGTGGCAGTGCTGGAGATACAGGATTTTTATTTTAAAATGCATTTAAGAGCCTTGCACTTGGAAGGTAATTTTCAGTTTCCAGTCTTGCTGATCCAGGTCTTGGAGCACAGAAATTGTAGTCAGGATAATGTGGAGTGTAGTGGAGCTGATGGATGAGTTTTGGTACCACCCTGTGAGTTCTCTGCATGAAAAGCAAATTCCATGTACAGAGAAATAGGTCTTTGTCTTCTTTTTTCCCTTCCCTGCCAGGGGCTGTCTCTGCATTGCCTTGCTATGTAACCTTAATTTTCAGAATATTTCCATCTAGTTTTGGAAGAGTAACCAGGCATGTTGAGTTCTGGGTTTCTCTAATATGTTTTCTAGCTTTTTTATTGGATGGGCAAGGTGGAGGTTGAGTTCGATTTGAGGTGGGGGATTTTATTAGGATTTCTTTCTACACTATGCTAAATGAATGAAGAAGATAAGTAAAACTTGAAAATACCAGTCTGTGATTAAGGCTGCCATGCCCCAAATCAACAAAAGCAGCAACACAATTAATGTCAGTTCTTGGGCAAAATGCAGCACTGCTTCCCTTTGGGGTTTTGGGACCAGACAGAGCTGAGTGCTGCCATCCTGGACATGGACAAAGATGTTGGAAAAGCCAGTGGTCTATATCCTAAAAACGTGTCAGGGTGGGGGAAATGGCTGGATTAATCTTTGGGGGAGGCAGGGGTAATCCAAAAAATTCCTTAGCTCCAAATAAAGCAGTAATGAGCCTTTTAGGGTCAGTTGTGCTCAGCTGGAGAAGGTCCTCATTTGTCCTACACTGGACATCCAAAAGGAAAAATTCATGGCTGTTTCTAACCCTTGCCTGACTCTGAGTGCCTCCCACTCTGCAGCTGCCAGAGCTCCTGTGCCCACATTAGCAGGAGCCTGTCAGGAAGCTGCCCTGCTTAGACTTGCTGAATTATTAGACACAGGAAGGTAATGAAGCAGAAAAATTCCAGAATAAAACTGCCCCTGTGCTGGTGACAGGCAGAGAGATTTCTGACCTTCTCAGGGTTGTTTGCATCCTATTTACCTCCTAATCACCTCTTAAGCCCTGTAAGACTGAAGAAAAATTAAAATAATCTCTTTTTTTTAAGGTATTTAGCTTGTGCTGTAGACAGACAATGCAAAGAGTTAGTTTTCTAATGCTCCTCTTGTCACTTACTCCATCTGTGACCTTGAACAAACTGTTTATTCCCTGTATCCACTCATGTAAATAAACTAATTTCTGTATTTTGTAGATTAAAGCTTTTAACAGGCAGATAAAGTGTTTCCCAGTCTCTGGAGGATGAGTTTTGAAGTAAGTACAGGGCTTTGCTCCGAGTGTTATTTTTATGGATGCCACAGCTTGTTCCAAAACTGATGGAAGTCACTGAGACCCTCGTTAGTGATTTCAGTCGTGCAATGCTGGAATTAAACTCTTAAGAGAGCCCAAGGCTTTGAGATCCAGCTGTAGAACCGAGACACTGTTAGTTACAGCACAGAGTGTTGCCACTAAGGATGTTTAACTTGGATCTCTTTATTCCCAGCTTTTTGATTAAAGGGCCCTTTCTCCCTGCCTTCCCTCACGCTGCAGCTCCTCAGGGGAGGGAGGGGTGATTTCAGACATGGCTGCATCACTCCCAGCTCTTTGGAACTGAACTACAAAAAATTATTTCATTTGGAATGTCGGAAGCATTTCTCCGTCTGCCAAATGTTACTTCTGGGTACCAGACCCTGCCTGGGGGAGGCCGGTAAACGGATTTCTCTCATTTCCTGAGCTTTGGTTGTGGAATTGCCGCACATAAGATTTCTAGGGGAAATTTATATTTTGAAATTGCCAGAACTCTGCAGAATTACCTGGTTTGCTTCCAGTTTTGTGAACTGTCCCGCTTCTAGTCCAAACCTAACCTCACTTTTGAGGCAAAAGCGTTGTTGGAAAGTGGGAAGCCAAGATTAAGCCTTGCAGCTCTAATACAGAGATGAATCAATACTATCCTGTATTTTAGATTGGTTTATCCATAGCCATGGTTGTGTGCTATGTGGATATAACATTTGCGGGTGTATTTTATATAAGAAATTAAATGGCATCAGCTATAAACTGATGGGTGGCAGATTTCTCCTGGTGGTTTTGTGGCCAGTTGTGCCAGTGCATTGCTAGTTGAAAGATCTGAATTCTTAGAGCTCAGTTCCAGACTGTTTGGAAAAGCCTTTCTGCTTTGGCAGGGAAGAAAATCCCATCTGAACCATTTTGTGTGTGTCACACCATTTGTCAAAACCTGTATGAGCCTGCAAGGAGTTCCACTGAGTTGAGCTAAACTAGAAACACTGTCTTCTGAAAAGCTGGTGAGGTTTTGGTTGCTCATTACTGCCATTCATGAGACACAGAGTGTAGCCATGTCAAAATTTTAATTACAGGAGAGGAAAATGTGCTGACTTAAACATAACGACAATGACTGTAGGTGTTTTTAGCTATTTAAAATGCCTTTTTTCCTGCCCAGACTGAGCCACCTGGTATTTCTGTTGCTGGAAACAGAACCTGGTGTAGTGGAAGGTGTGGCTTGGAACAAGATGAGCTTTAAGGTCCCTTCCAACCCAGTCTGTGATTCCACAAAAACAACACCCATTCCACTCTCTGCTGGTTGAGCTTTCCTGGGAATGGAGACCCAAGCTGTATGGCAGTGTCTGCTGAAGGAAAATGTACCCTCTCTCTTTGGGGACCAAAGCTGCTGCCACTTTTCTACAGCTTTGCATGATGTCTTTTTGTCCTTGAGGTCTGAAAGATGCTGCTGAAAAACGGACTCCTTTTTGTTGCTTTTTTCCTAAGAAAATCACAACCCTTTCTTAATGCTTTCTTATGCAAGAATTAATAAGGAAATTCCATTTCTAATTTTGTTGCAGAAGAATGTGGGTATAAAGGAGAAGCTGAAAAGATTCTTGCCTCACTGGATGTGCTGCTCTTTTTTCCTTTGAAAACCAACCATCAGTCTCCCACTGCCCTTGCTGCCCAAGGCCATTCCTATGTGTTTGTATTAGGAATTCCACTCACAAACTTAGCATTTGCTCTGCTAGAAGAGAGATGTTCTTTCTCACCTTCCCATACTCTGAAGAAGACATTCCAAGCCTGGTTAAGGACCCATGAAATGACACCCTGTAGTCCTGAGGACTAATCCAAGCTTTACCAATTCAGTGTGTGTTCAAATCTTACACAAAGTAAATTAAGGGGAGGATCTGGAGGGTGTAGGAAGGTCACAGTAAGCACAAGCTGGGGTTTGGGAGCTGAGGGTGGTACAGTGACATCAACTCTTGACCCAGCAGAGCCTTGGACCTGGTGGGGGGTGTGGGGAGGGGTCAGAGCAGCTTAACTTGGTGCCTGTCACAAGGCTTTAAAATCCCCTTTCCTGCCTCAGCAGAACCACATATGCAGATGACTTCTGATCTGTCTGGGCAGGCCTTCTGATTCTTTTTGGTCCACAGAAAAACTGTTTTCCAGTAGTTTCTCTCAGACCTCCTTGTGACAGGGATAACTAGGGGTTCTGGACACTGTGTTTGAGGCTCTGCATTGCTGAGCGGGGAGATGCTCTGTGGAATCCCTTTGACTGCTGAGATGAGCATGAAAACAAGCAGCATAGCCTGGAAGCAGCAAAATTCTCCATTATTGTGATTTTTAATCTCTTGAGGGGGAAAATAGGGTGTTGGGAATGGTCAGATTCCTTCAGAAGGTCTGGTTTGTTTGGAATGTCCCTCATGTGCCTTCCTGTTCCTGTATAACGATGCCTAATCATCTGTCCCCTGTATTGGCCAAATGTGATCCCAGTGTGTGTTGGTGAACTGCCTGAATAATAAACTTTTACAAAGGAGAGCTTTATGGCCTGCATGGACAACTGGAGTTCCCAAACCTGTTTGCAGGGAGCAGGGGATGTAACACTGCCTGGATTTGAGGCTGAAGGGAGCAGTGGCAGTGAGGAGGTAACTCCTGCATCCATGAGGAAGGATTGAGCCTGTGTTCAAAAACCCATTGAAATAGTCATGGAGTAGTTTGAGTTGGAAGGGACCTTAAAGCTCATCTTGTTCCTGCCATGGGCAGGGACACCTTCCACTAGCCCAGGTTGCTCCAAGCCCCATCCAACCTGGCCTTGGACACTTCCAGGGATGGGGCACAAATTCTGTGGTGTAACACCAGTGTGTTAAAAAAAAGCTTTAATTTCTGGTCCTTACTACAAAAAAGGTGTTTAGAAACCTCTACTAGACCCTGAGCACATCAGTACATACATTTATTACACTGCATTTATCATCAGTGACTTGTGTGCTGGTCATGCCTAATTGCTCACCTTGGTTTCTCACTGCAGTTGGGAAGAAGAGTGCATCCATTTATCCATACATGAAGCAAGCAGGAAGCTGGTTTTTCAGTTTTTGGTACATAATGATGGAAAACCATTACCAGTTGGAAACACCTCACTGGGCATATTTGCAGAACAGGTTTTTCATTAGTGGCTCTTTATTGTTCACTGAGTATGAAGCTCCAGGGAGAAAATTCCCAGTAAGGGAAGTGGTGGGTGCATTTGTAGAAGTGGAAGCATCTCCTGCCCCTGCTTTTTGGAGGTAGTAAGTGCATTTGGCTTCCTGCAGGGTGACATTGCTGTGCAGCAAGGAACTCTTGTGAATTTGGGATGGCTTTGGTGTTCCATATTAACACTGCACTATATGGCCAGTTGCAGAGTCCTTCTTGAAAAGAGATACTAAAAATAAGTTTTCTCTTCAAGAGTGTTCATAGGATAACAAGAAGTGGCCCAGTGAGGGGTACCCAGGGAAACTGTGACAAACACCCACTAAAAAATCTGTCGACAGCTCTGATAATCTCAAAATATATTTTTTCCGTTATATTTCTACTATATATTAGTATTTTTTCCATTATATTTAATAACTTTCCCACTTAGACTTGCTACTCCAGAGAGTCAAAGTCAGGTCAGTGGCACTGTTTGTAACAGCAAAGTGAAAACGTACATTTGAAGGCAGAGTTCTAGGGGTGAGCTGTGTGTCCAGAGGATTCTCCTCTCTGTCTCTTGGGGTGTCAGGGGGTTAATTGCCCTGACTTTCTATTTTTCCAGTTTAACCCCAGTTCCACAGCCTGAAAATACAAATTCTACTGCTCTGCATTGCCTTGACAGATATTTCCAAGCGGGTGGGACTGTAGGCCTGACCCTTGTTCTGGAAAATCATGTGGATTCATGCACAGAGTCTGTGGTCTTTACATGAAACTGCACAGGAAGCAGAGGGAAGGTAGGAAAAAAGACATTAAACTTGCATAAATTATTCCAACTTAAAGGGCAGATCCTCAGAAGTTTCTCTAAACCCACCAGTACCGTGCCCTGACCCACTGCAGGCCCTGTGTGTTCTGGGATACTGAGGGGAACGTGGTGAGGGAGTTGTTTATAATTAAAAACTACAGTCCTTGCTGCTTCTTTTCTCTCTTTTGCAAGAGGGAAGGATAATAATTCCCTTCCCCTGCTATTTAGTTTGACGTTGTTGGCATTGTGGCAGAGATCTCACTCTTGCTGTCAGAAACAAGTGCAGTTGGCAGGGAAGTGTCTGGCAAAGACCTCACAAATAAATAGGCATTTTGCTGAGCTTCTGAAATGCTTAATGTTCCCAGAATAGCTCCCAAGTGACGTTATTCCTGCCCATCTTCCTCCAAAAGAATCTATCTGTGGAATTATTCAGGAATTTATATTGCGTAGATTCTTTGTATCTTATTTTCATCCAGGTTAACTTTCTGCTTTGGAGTTTGCCTCTCCATGTGCAGGGGGATGTTCACAAGCACTTTAGACAGTGTAAACTGTCACTGCCTCCAACAGATCTAACTCCTGTCACTCTCCCCAATATAATATTTCTTCTTTTTTTTTTCCATCTTTATCTACCTGTTATCAAATGTTTTGCCAACATAAAAAGGTTTTAAGGACACTGGGCTGCAAAATTGTCCCTCCACCTCCCAGTACCAAGCAAGTAATCAGTATTTTTAGCTAATGACCGGGTCAGTGTTTAAGACATAAGACAAGTGCACCCCTAAGCCCATGTGTCCCCAGAACTGTGAAAAGAGGGGGGCTTTTTATCATTTGGGGTCTAAACAAGGATCACTGAGGTTTTTTGAGGAGCCTGAACTACTTGGGTTATCAGAACCAGAGAAGCCCAAACATTTGCAGGATGCGATTTTCATACAGGCATAGGAGGCACATGGGATCGTGGAATCTCCTGAGCTGGAAGGGACCCACAAGGATCATGAGTCCAACTCCTGGCCCTGCATAGGACACCCCAACAATCCCACCCTGTGCCTGACAGTCTCATCCAAACCCTCCTTGAGCTCTGGCAGCCTTGGTAGTGACTGCCCCAGCTGCCTGGCAGAGTTTGGTGACTTCACAGTGCTTGTTACTTGGTTTTGGGTCCTTCTGCTCATCTCCACTGCTCCACTGCTGTTTTCATGTGTTGTGTTATAAAGGTGAAGGAATCTTCTGTGCCCTGTTTCATACCTTGCTCCACAGGGAAAACCAAGGCAGTTGCCAAAAATCTGCCCTTAAGAACACTTGGAGTCAGACAGTAGCACTTCACCTTGTTTTGAAAAGATGCTCTGATTGCTCTGTGCTAATCTCAGCTTCACTTAACTTACTTTCTCATCATCTCCTTGTCTTTAAATCATCTCAGCTTTGGTGAATAAACACTAAATCCCACCCCTTTTATTTTGCAGATGATCCTATCTGTCATTGTTGTCTGATCACCCTCAGTTCTGCATAGATTAGTTCCTGTGGTTTTTTATTTCATAGGAAGCAAGAACAGAATCTATTGCCAGACCTTTGGAGATAAATGAGGCTGAGAAGGTGATGAAAATTGCCATTGACAGAGTTCTGGTAAGCAAAATGGTATTTATTTAATTGTAAAATTGTAATTTTTCTCCTGCAAGAGGAATGTAGCTCTTCTTATCAGCATTGAATAAGGCGAAGCACAGTGCTGACTGTGAGCTGGCAGAAATCACACCTGCAGCAGAAAGGGTGAACAAATCTGGCAGCAGCACCCAGAAGATGTTAAGATCCTCCTGCTGCACTGTCACACTGTAACTGTCTTGGTTCAATGTGCAGAAACATCCCACCAGTTGATGCATCAATGAGCTGCACTTGGCCTCTCTCTTGGGAGAAAACCCATTTTAGTCATGTTTCCGCCTCTCTTAGGGGCTTTACCTAAGCTTTACAGCTTTACAAAAAAAAAAGCTGTACAGGAGGGATCAAAATGGCCTAAATCAGCACGGAAACCTACATCCCTCCTTGTCTAAGCTGCAAGGACTGGCCTGGGTGACCCAAAACGTGCCGGTCCCTCTGAAGGTGGGAAGGCCCTGGAAGCAGGATAGCTGAGGTGTCACTGTGCTGATCAGTGCCCTGCCAGGGCATCCTTGTGGTTCTCATTTTGGATGAGCTTTTGTTTGTCCCAGACTTGGCAATCTCCACTGTGCTCCAGTGCTTGGGTTCCTCAGTTTCTGAACCTTGAGCTGCACTGTGGGAGAGGGTAGTTAACTAACTCCTGTGATTGTTACCAGTTCTTTAACTGCACAGTGTATCCAGTCCAAACTGTAATCAGGAGTGGAATTCCAGGTTTAAACGGCCAGTGCATAATCAATAGATATTCCAGGTGATCTTCCCTTAATGTTTCTGCTCCTGCTCACAAGATACTGTTTACTGTATGGACACTAAATGTTGCTAATCTGTATTTCTCAAATTAACAGTAATACTGCTGAAGTAACAGCTGCATAGTAGAGTAATTGGCTTCCTGGTAAATACCAACACCACCTCAGCTAATTAATCTTGGCCCAGTTAATGAATGACCTGTTGGAACTGAACAGCACCAACAGTTCATGCTGGAAGTTTGGCAAATTGAGGTGTGAAGTCCTTCCTCTCCCTCTCTCCCTCCAAAGATGCTCGTGGTTTCCTGAGCATGAGCACACTGGTTTGTACTCAGCTCATCCTAATAAGGTGGAATATTCCCACTTCCCCCTCCTGCAGCACGTGTGTTAATGTTCAGGATGCTTCCCATATTTTGAAAAAATGGATAAAGCAGGATTTAAAAAGAGATGATAGAATTAATTCTTTATAAAAGTGATCTTTTATCTTGAAGGGAAAAAAATTATGGAAACCTAAAATTCCCTAAAATAGTACCAAGACGTAAATGCATTTCTCATCTCTCTTTATTCAGACAGAATCATGGAATCATTAAGATTGGAAAAGATCTTAATGATTCCATTAAGATAGGTTCCAAAAAGACCTTAATGATTCCTAAAGATAGGCTTCTTCCTATCTTTTACTGCTTTTTCAGTGAAAGGGAAAACTAAAGTTAAAGCTGTGAGGTTTTTCTCCTTTTCTTTTTTAAAAATGTCTGAAAAAAATAAGATATTTTAAATTTGTAAGTGTCCAGTTACTTCATTCTCCTGGCCACAAGGCGCTTTTTAATTTCCATTCCCTACTTGAATAAGTACAGACGAGATTATACAGAACAATACTCAGCATTTAAAAGATAATCCTAATTATTCCAGTGCCAGCCGTGGTTTACCATCCTTCTCCTTTAGGAACAAGTCCAGAAGACTAAAGACATGTTGAATAATGTGGCCTTGGATGAAGCCAGTTTGGAAGCCAAGATAGAAAAACGAAAATTGGAACTGGAAAGAAGCCAGAAAAGGCTACAGACCCTACAAAGTGTTCGGTGAGGATTGTGAATTGATTATCTCTTGCATAAATGAGTTTAGCATGAAGGGTGGAACTGGTGCAAGCAGTCCCTCTGTTCCCAGAGGCTTCTAGCATAACCAGTTTAAAAAACTCATTCTGTGTCCCATGTTAGGATCAGTTCCTCTGGGCAGCGGAACAGCCTGACATAAAATCTGTAGAATCACAGAGTCCCAGACTGGTTTGGGTTGGAAAAGCCCTTAAAGCTCATCCAGTCCCACCCCCTGCCATGGGCAGGGACACCTTCCACTCTCCCAGGTTGCTCCAAGCCCCATCCAACCTGGCCTTGGACACTTCCAGGGATGGGGCAGCCACAGCTTCGCTGGGCAACCTGTGCCAGGGCTCCACCATCCTCACAGCCGAAAATATCTTCTGTATATTTAACCTAAATTTCCCCTCTTTCAGTTTGAACCCATTTCTCCTTGGCCTGTCACTACAGTCCCTGATGAAGAGTCCCTTTCTGGCTTCCTTGTTGGCCCTTCACATACTGGAGGTGCTCAGGTTCACAGTTCGGGTTGATTTCTTGCCCTTAATTAAACTGCAGGTTTATACAGTAATCTACAAAGCTCTGGCTTTGACATAATGTATATCTAAAAAAAGGAACTATTAGACAAAGGAGTGGTAGAAGGAATGACATTGATTCACATACACATTTTGATCAGTGTTGGAGGAAATGGGTGGGTGTGAAGCATCAAGCAGCAGCAATGGGTTTGGGGTGCAGCAGTCAGCTGTGGGGTGTAAGGACATCACCACTTCATCACACAAGTCTAATTGTGCCTATAATGACACAGGACACTTCTGTAGCAAGGAAGTCCCCTCAGAGTAGGTGATTTACCAGCCCTGCTACATGCTAATTTGTTGGTGTTACGGAACAACAGCATAATTAACTTAAATTTGCCTGCTGAAGAGGCCAAAATGCTGCCTTTGTGCCAGTGTGAAAGGAAATGGCAGTGGGTACACAAAAACCTTCCCTTTGCTTTATGTAATTCTGCAGGATAGTTTCCCGAGGGTTTTTGTCTGGGGCTTTCAGTCTCTGAAGTAGTGTAAAACCTTAAAAACAAAAGGGCCTTTGAGCCTGGTTTAGCAGATGTGGGAAGGAAGCTGCAAACCCAAAACTGCAGTTCAGAATTGTGCATATGCAGGGCAGTATTTATAGAACCATAGAATCCCAGAATGGCTTGGGTTGGAAAGGCCCTTAAAAGTTCATCTCATTCCACCGCCTGCCATGGGCAGGGACACCTTCCACTGTCCCAGATTACTCCAAGCCCCGTTCAGCTTGGCCTTGGACACTTCCAGGGATGGGGCAGCCACAGCTTCCCTGGGCAAATGTCATTGAGTAGCTTGTGCTTGTTCTCCCCAGTCCTGCCTTTATGGATGAGTATGAGAAGATTGAGGAGCAGCTGCAGAAACAATACAGTAGTTACATAGAAAAATTCCGTAATCTGACCTACATGGAGCAGCTCCTGGAGGATCATCGACGGGCAGAGCAAGAGTTGTTTGAGGTAAGACACCTCAGAAATGCTCAGCAGGGCTGAAGAGCCTGTAGATCTTGGCCTTACAACAGAGAATGTTTTAATACCTCTTCGCAGAACCAGCATGTTACTATTGTAGAGCCAGCTCTGAGTGACTGGCAGGTGATGGACAGCCCTGTGAGTGTGACAGCTCCTGGCCAAACATGACAGCACAGCTTTATTTTTTGAGTTGAGTGAAGTTGAACCAGTGTAGTGATGCCCTTTGCCAGTCTCTGACCCCCTGACTCGTTTTCAGTTGATGTTTTTTGTTCATGAAGAATGTTCTCAGCATTTCTAATCTTCCTTTTGCTACACACAATGGATGTGCTAAGAGATATTAGGTGCTTGTTTTTATTGCCTGTCAACAACTGTTATATAAGGGTTTCTCAGCACAAGGCTCTTCAATTCCCTCATAGTGGCTGTGGAAACAGCCAAGAGCATCAGTGAGGAGCTGGGATCTGCACCCACATAGACTTCAGTTTTGATTGGCAGAAGTTCTGTTTTCTCTCGACTCAGCTCAGGGGGATTCTCCACCTGAGATTCTGCATCAGTATCTTGTCTTGCTCCAGATTTTCTTTGAGTGTTTACTGGATTGCAGTGCTTTCAGCCAGCCTTTCCTTCAGCTTCCTGTAGCTTGATGTTTTGTTGTCTGGCTTTTCACTCTTCTCACACTCAGTACCCAGTGTTTGTTCTGTTCTTCATTGAAAACGTGTTTCAGTGAATGATCTCCCGTTGGACCTTAATGCTGGTGGGTGTGGTGGGTCTGTTACACCTGGAGTTACAGAACCACACAATCATTCAGGTTGGAAAAGACCTCCAGGATCAGAGTCCAACCTGTGCCAAATCCCCACCTTGTTACCCAGCCCAGAACACTGAGTGCCATGTCCAGTCCTTCCTTGAACACCTCCAGGGATGGAAACTCCACTGCCTCCCTGGGCAGCCCTTTCCAATGCCTGACAACCCTTTCAGTGAAGAAATTCCTCCTGATGTCCAACCTGAACCTCCCTTGGCACAGCTCGAGGCCATTTCCTCTCATCCTGTCCCTTGTTCCCTGGGAGCAGAGCCTGACCTGCCACCTGGCTCCACCCTCCTGTCAGGGAGTTGGAGAGAGCCAGAAGGTCCCCCCCAAGCCTCCTTTTCTCCAGGATGAGCCCCCCCAGCCCCCTCAGCTGCTCCTGGTGCTCCAGACCCATCCCCATCTCTGTTCCCTTCCCTGGACACGCTCCAGCCCCTCAATCTCTGTCTTCCTGTGAGAGGCCCAGGATTGGAGGTCCCTCACCATTACAACCAGTTAACCAATCCTTAGCAATGCTCCCTCTTTCCATCATCACCTTTTGGACACAGGGAAAACTGTATCCTGTTGAGAAGTCTCAGATATTTTGCTGCATTATTTGCTTGAGGGATTAAATAACTTGTCTTTCCAAAGTTGATGTGCGTATTTGACAATTTGTTAATCACCATGAGCCAGTTTCCCATCAATCCCTCTTTTTATAAGCAGTGTCTCTGGATGATGTTTTTCCACCTTCCATCTGTAGTCAGCTTGGTGTTTTCATGAGTCTTTCTTTATAATCTTCTAGTTCTTCTCCATATCCTTCCCCCCCCCCCCCCCCCCAAAGTCCTCAATTAAATCATAATCTTGAAATGAAGCTTAAAATCTGATTTCTCTCTTCTGCTCAAATGCAATTGAGACTTGATAGCCAAGGGAGAAATGCTTTGAACTGAGGTACCTGAAACTGCTCATAAATTCATGCACAGAAGTTCATTAATGAGTTGGTGTCTCTTCTGGGAATTTTTGTTAAAAGATAATAAGACAAAGAAAAAGCCTTTGTCATTCAGGGCTGTGCTGTGCTTAGAATATGGAACACACTTTCTATTTTCCTTTTTCTCTGTCTTTCTGTGAGGCACCTGGGAATCTACCCATATGGTTTGGCATAAGCAGGAAACAGCACTTCAGCATAACACAGAATTAAAGAGTAGAAAAGCTTGTGACAAAAAGATGTGGGTTTTCTCTGCACAAATAACTTTTGTTATTTGTATCTAAAAATACTTGGAATATATAATCTATGAGACTCTGACCATCTCTTTGTGGGCAGGAGTACAGTGACTCAGGTGGCCACAACCGCTTTGCTGTAGAAGCTGTAGCTCTGGTGAAAGAGGAGGCTGTGTCTCTCACAGCCAGATTTTCAGGAGTGCTGGAGTACAGACTATCATTTGAAGTCATGATGAGATGTCAAAATCAGGCTCCAGGACTTGGGAACTGAAAGAGGATGAAGAATTTTAGCCTGTGGAAGAGAAGGCTCCAGGGAGACCTTACCAGCAGCCTCCGAGCTGGAGAGGGACTTGGGACAAGGGCCTGGAGGGACAGCACAAGAGGGAATGGCTTCCCAGTGCCAGAGGGCAGGGTTAGATGGATTATTGGGAAGCAATGCTTTCCTGTGAAGGTGTTGACCCTGACACAGGTTGCCCAGAGAAACTGTGGCTGTCCCATCCCTGGGAGTGTTCAAGGCCAGGTTGGACGGGGCTTGGAGCAACCTGGGATAGTGGAAGGTGTCACTGCCCATGGCAGGGGGGGGAATGGGGTGAGCTTTAAGGTTCCCCCCAACCCAAACCATTCCATGATTCTATGATTCTAATCTGGGTCCCAACTAAACCAAGAGACTTGCTGGTGCACTGCTGTTTCCAAACCAGGGAGGGGACTCTTATTTTTATTTTTGAAAGATAATGCACTGTTTAATCTGTTTTAATTCACTTGTCTCTTGCCAACCTGGAACACAAGGGTCTGTCTCTCATTTCTGTCAGTCTCGATCTGCTTTTCATGTAGTGCTTCACTTCTTTGGCTACTTGTTGTTGAAGCAGAACTGGGGGTTGTTTATTACATGCTTGAAAAAAAATTTGCTCCAAAACAATGCTGAATGTTGTCTTAAAGTTTATAATCTTGTGTCATTTTCAGCATCAACAGAGGAAAAAGTAATGAGAATAATTACATTTAATCCATTTTAATACACACTCTCTCAGCTGTCAGAAACACTGAAGATTATGTTGATTTTTTTCCCAACTCTGATTTGTCTTTTGTTCTACCAAACAAATCTTAATTATCTTCTGCAGAAGCAGCGTGAGGCAATTCTTTTATCACTGCTGTGTATTTTTTGCTAAACAGCTTGCCAGCAAAAAGCAACAGCAATGTAATTAGATTAATCCAGCACTCCATGTGCTGTTCTGAGGACTGATTCCTGGACCCCTCTCCCTGGCTTGGTGCATATTTCTGGGAGGAATTGTTCTGGTTGAGAGAGCGTTGCTGAATAATGACACTAATCTTCCCTGCAGTTGGACTGGAGCTGCTTGAGCACCCTACTGATGTCACACAGCTGATGACATGGGCCAGAGTGCATTTCCTAATTAGAAGGGTGATTTAAAGATTGTGTCCAAGCACACGGTTTTAATTAAGTGACATTGAGCAGTTAAAGCACTCCAGCCCCTCCTGACTGCAGGTGGATTTTTTGGGGTTGTTTTTTCATGCTGTGGATTTTCAGTCACAAGGAGAGCAGAGCCCTGTAGCTCCTGGTGTTGTCCTGAACCTCCCGTTCCTTTGCCTCCTGGTAATAAGGAGCAGTGGTTGGAAGGCCATCAGTAGGAGTTCCCTGCCAGGCACTGGGCTGAGAAATCTCCCTGTGGTAAAAGGAACTTAAAGTTGTTGAGTGAAGCAAACAGTTAATTGATGATGAAATTCACTCCTGCAGAGCACCTCTGATGTGGGACCCCTTTGAAATCTGTGGAAAATATGAAATTATTTGTCCATTATCAATTGGAGATGGCAGAAATCCTCACATGCCTCTTCTTGAAATTGAGTTTCTCACATTTATTGACAAACTGTCATGCACTACTTATTCCTGCATCCAAGGAGTTTTAACAAGGGCCTTTTGTCTTTGCAGTTTCCTTTGCCTTTTTTTTACTTCCAGCCACCTTGTTTATTCTGCTTCTGTTCTTTGTGCTGTTCGTGAAATTAATCCATCTTCATGGAGTTCTGTGCCGAGGCAGGGATTTATGTGCCATGTCTCCTCAAAGATTTGGTCCTATTTTTCTGCTTTGTAAAAAGATTCAGCACACTTGGTTCATTTTCACCCTGTTTCTAAGATGAAATCATTTTGGATGTTTAGACACAAAAGCTGTTAGAGCTTTGGCTGTTCTGAAAAAAACAATTTTCAGGGGTTTTCAGATTTGGGGGTTGAAGTTCCCTCTGGATTTTAAATGAATGCCTCTCTTTTAAAGGCCAGCACAGACTAATACAGTTCAAAAAGGCATTTTTGGAATGATCTTGTGTAATGCTAGAATAACTTGGCAATATCCTTTAGCTTTTGCCTTTTCCCTAGAGAGATTGGGCTTATTCTTTCTTGTGCTTCTCAGAGGACACCCCTGAAGTACCTTGTTCTTCAGCTACTTTCTCCTGAGGTGCTTTTGTGCTGCTTTTGTGCTGTGAAATCTCAGCTAAGGAACACCACGAGGTGCTGGATGCAGGGGTGAGGATGTTCTGAGCCACTCAGTTGTTATCTTTGGTTTGGGATTGCCTAAATCATTTTTCTTTTCATCATTATGGTATTTTCCAAAGATATGTCATGATAGAACAAGGGGGGATGGCTTTAAACTGAAAGAATAAAGATTTAGAGTGGATATAGAGAAAAAATTCTTCCCTGTGAGGGTGGGGAGGCCCTGGCACAGGTTGCCCAGAGAAGCTGTGGCTGCCCCATCCCTGGAAGTGTTCAAGGCCAGGTTGATTGGGGCTTGGATCAACCTGGGATAGTGGAAGGTGTCCCTGCCCATGGCAGGGGTAGAACGGGATGAGTTTAAAGGTCCTTTCCAACCCAAACCATTCCATGATTGATTCCATAATATCAGTAAGCAGTTCTTCATGATTAAGCAAGGAAAAGCCAAATAAACAGCCTGTGTTGTGACCTTCCCTTTGCAACCCACCCTCCCCAAATAAAATCCCCTCTTCATTCAACTGTTTTTTATCAGAGTTGTGATATCAGAGCTTCTGAATATGCTTTAATAGGTATGTCCTAGTTCTGCTCCACTCTGAGATACCCCTTGGTTCTGCTGCTTTTTATATTGCGATATCCCACTTGAAATACTGAATTCAACATTCCCACTGTGACAGCTGTTCACTGAATAACCAGCAAAAGGTTATTGTGAGAAGGGATTGGTTGCAGTCTTTAATCTTGTAACTAATGTACATTTGAGTTATGAGTGGTTTAAACATTATATAGGTGCCAGAAGAGCACTGCTGGTCCGGTGTTGCTGAATTATATTGAGTATCAGATGTAAAAGTAAGCACAGGCCTGTGAATTGTTGATTGCTTCTATTTTAGCCTTTAGTCCAGTGTACAAGGATCACAAATCCCATAATCGAGAAATGGGGAAAAAATTAGAGGAGGGGGAAGGGAATGAACAGGGAGAGAGTAGAGGCAGGGGAGAGTAGGAGAAAAGGACAAAAGAAATTATTGGCTGAGAAATGATGATCACTAAAAGGAGAAGCTGGAGACAGAGAGAAGGTGAGAGGGCATGTGGAGAGCATGTCAGGGGAGATGGAAATGTGGCTGTGTGCATTCATTCCACTGAAGCAAAAATCTGCAGCCTCCCCCAGTGCCATGGCAACTGGCTCAGCTCCCAAAGGAGCCCCTGGATGCCCCGAGGCAGGTGTGTGCTCCTGGTGCTCTGTTGATGCTGTCTCCCATTAAAGCTGCAGGAAAACTTTCTGGGAAATGAAAACAATTGAGATCCATTCCATCGATCTCAGATAGATCAATCAACTCAGTGCTCAAGGATCCGTGTATTTCTCAGGATCATCTTGACATCTGATGTGCCAGAGGGGTGACAAACTTGCCTTAGGATCCCAGATTTGGGGTCATTTAACTCACAGCTACAAGTTCTAGATGTCTGACAGACTAGAACTAACTTTATCACAGAGCTAGAGATCAAACAAAACTCTGATCACTTACAAGTTTTTCTGAGCAGTGGAAAAATTTACATTCTGCCTTCAGCAGCCCATGAAGAGGGAAGGAGATTCCTTGTGCCTCAGGGCTTGGGGCTGTGGTTGGATATGAACCAAAGGCTACTCAGTCTAGTTCTTCCTAGCTGCTGTTGTACATCTGTGCTAATTCTGTTATAAATTAAATACTCTGCAGTTGGGGAAGGAACACAGGGAGAGGATCTGCTGAGTTCTGCAGTCAGGGTGAGTTTCTCTGTCATGACAGCAGTTGTTTCTGTGAAAAATGAGATGTAATGTCTCTCATTGACAGCATAGCTTGGAAATCCATGGATAATTTTGAGAAATAGAAATCAGAACTATCTGATCTCTAGTAAATTCAGTTCTTACCTTGTCTCACTGAATTTCTTATGCAGTGACTCCACTCTAGAAGAAGAATCATTATTGCATTTTGAATGTATTGCCTTTAGTTTTAACATATTCTCTTTATCCAGCTTCAGTTGGTAAGAAGATGAATAAGTGTATTGTTCATATTACAGTCTTTCTACCTTCCCTGCCAATCCTTTTGAATATTGACAAAGACTTTGGATGTCTGAATTACATAACAGAAATCACTTGAAATTCCCTCAGAATGGGAGACAATCAGATCACTTGCAGCAACACTGATCAAACAGATGAATTTATATTTTTTTCCCCAGAGATCAACATTTAAATCATTGAGAAACATTTAAATGGGTGGTTGTTTGAAAGAAAAAGCTAAAATAACTGTTAATTTGGGACTGCTGTGTGGTGCTCTGCACCAAATGACGTAAGTAGGTAATGTTCAAATGATGGCTGTGCAATTGAGGGTTTTGCTCTGCTGCTGGTACTTAGTGGAGAAGGGGAGCTGTGAGACTGGCATTTTGATTTGCACAAACATGCATAATTTCAACAGGTGCAAACTAGTAAGGTCTGAGTCTTTAAATAGTAAAATAATTCTCAGTTTTGTGGCTGTGAGGAAGCAATTTGTGGTTCAGTTCTGTGGAACACTGTGCACATGGGAACAGTGACCTCTCGGATAAATGTCCGGGCAGAACCTTGGCATAGGCTGGCAGTGTGAGTTACTGCACTGTGCTCATTGCCTTCTCTTCTGAGAGCTCCAGAATACTGTTGGGATCCTTTAGAGAGGATTCTGGTGTTGGGATCCTTTGGAGAGGATTGTGGTGTTGGGATCCTTTGAAGAGGATTCTGATGTTGGGATAGCCAGTGGGCCAAGCTGTGTTTCAGAAGCATGGCAGCAGAATTAAACATCAAGACTAAGGAAAGGTGAGAAATCCCAGGTAAAACTGCAGACCTTGCTGCCTCGGGGCTGTGAGTCTTATTTATTTGGCTGGAAATCCATTCCCATTCCCATTTGGGCCTGCCCTCAGCATGATGTAACCCTGAAATCAATGGAAATCCCCATTGGAGGCCACTGCACTCTGAGACCCCCTTTTTTTACATCTGCTGACCTGGAGAGCTGTGTTTGTCTCCTACTGAAGCTTTTTTCCATCTTCGAGAGAACTGGTGAGAAGCCTGACCTGGTCAGAGCCTGGCCTGTTAAGCAGGGTCTAAATCACCTTGACAGTGTCACATTCCCAGTAAATACCTGCTGATGGCCATCTTCTGTCAAGAAACAGAGACTTCATGTGGTGCATCCTGCATGAGCAGTTCCTGCTGAGCCACAAGTATATTTAAACCAATAGCTCCTGTTTCTTAATCCGTAGAGTAAACTGGAATGAAGCTGTCCTGTGTCCCTATTATGTGGAAAACAACACTGAGTTATGGAAACTGGAGAAGCAGGATGTGTAAGGTGAAACCTCTGGTTGCCCAGAGATGATTAACTGCTCCTTTTGTGTTAAAGAATCAGATCCTGATGCATGAAGACTCCTAGAAACAGTGCTTGTCATGCCCTTTCAGAAGAGATTTGTCTGCATTATTAATCATCTGCACTTCCTTCTTCTCTAACCCACCACAATGAGATATTTTGAAATAGTTTTATCCCAGTCATCTAAGGGTAACTAGAGCACTATCCTGGTGAACAGGACAGCAATGGGGAACAGTAGGAGAGCAAATGTTTCCAAGCTGGAGAAATGGTAAAAAACAGGTCTGTAATTCCTGTGCTTGGGCTCTAACCAGACTTAGAGAGAGTCTTGAAGGTGCTGTCACTTAATTTGGGTGGGAAGTAAGAAATAAACTGCAGTGTGTGTCAGCCACCTGTTGAAGAGAAGCGTGGGCTGTGTTGAGTTAATTGATTTCAGCATAGAAGGCAGCAGATTCCATTGTCAGTTCCTGGAACTGTCAAGTTCACCAAGAACAACTGCTCTTTAATATAATAAACAGTGTCCTTGAAAAGAGTGAATAATCCCTACCCCCCTTGGAGCCCTTGAGGCTTTGTGCTGCCTGTGACCCAGGGACAGGATAATTCAGGTGGCACATTCTAGCAGGGACGTGGCAGTGGCTGCTCCGTGGTGCTGAACAAGACACTGCTGTGACTACCAACTTCCAATCAATACTAATTTGGATGATGATTTCTTTACACACTGAGTCAAATTATACATCCGAACAGTCTCTCGTAAACTCACTACAATAAAAATGTAGTCCTTGAAGGGAATGTTCAATGAGCTGTTATTGAGTCATTATAATTCATCTCTTCCACAAAAGCAAATAGGAAAAATGGAGAGTCGTCGTTATGGTAAATTTGCATTTTATGTAATGATGAATAGAAAACACGTTTGATGCATGGGATAAGGTCCATCCTCTGTCTGATTATTTTAGGCAGTAGGGAGTTAGTGATATTCCTGACTTGAAGCTTCTTGTATGAAATGATTTTGACCAGAAAACTGTGGGCAAAAAATGTTAGTCTGGGTCTTTTTTTTTTTCCTTCTTTTTTTTTCTTAGTTCTGTTTAGATTTCTTTCAGTGCTGGCAGATGATTTAAAGGCCTGTGATCTTCACTGGTCTCCTGTTGCAATCTCTGCCAGTGCCTTCCCAATCCTTCTGGCTCTCCTCAGTCCTCTTGAGCTGTGCCCTGCCATGGACAGTCACCTAAATCCCCAGCACAGAGCTCAGTGCTGTTTCTTTTGGTGTTCGGCTGCCTTGGCTCTGACCTGTGGTTTCTGGATGGTTCAGGGGTATTCTTACATCACAGACTGATTTGGGCTGGAAGGGACCTTAAAGCTTACCCAGTTCCACCTTCTGCCATGGATAGGGACACCTTCCACTATCCCAGGTTGCTCCAAGCCCTGTCCAGCCTGCATTGAAACAAGAACAGTGTAGCAGTGGAGAGGAGTACTTGAGGTGGAAAGGTTTGGGTTGGGCTTTGTTTGTTGTTTTGTTGTTGTTGTTTTTTAAATAGTAAACCAGACAACCTAATGGCACCATGAAGTTTATCCCTTCCCTGTCTGTTGTTCCTGGTGGGCTTCCTCTCATTGAGAGGCCTGTCACATTCTCCAGGATTTATCCTGTCCTTGTATCTCACTCCTGCTGAAGGAGTGACAACTCTCTCTTACGGAAAACAACTGCCATTGTGTGGATGTAGCAGGAGCTAATCTCAGCTGCTTTGTTCTGTAACAAAGCAGGAGCAGCTGCCGAGATGAATAGTCGAGGTGAGAGGAGGCTTTCAATCCAGCAGCAAATTGGTTTGCTCCAAGTGTACGGCAGAGCAGTGGCAACACCACTGTTCCTTAGCAAATCATTAGAGAGAAAACCAGCAGGAAACACTGTTTTGCCTTGCTAAGGTGAAAAGATTAGACATGGAGATGTCTAAAAAGACTTCTGAAGTTGGGAGGGTGTTTGGGAAGAAATAGCTTAGGCAAAAATTGAAATGCAAAAAGTCAGTGAGTTCCAGTTGTCCTGTGCTTTTAGACTTATCTCCTTCCTATTTCACTCACTTTTGCTTTTCGTCCTGCTTAGTGATAATCATGTTTGCCAGCTGCTGCAGGGCACAAATTCTTTGCGTTCAAGTGTTTTCTCCACACCTTTCCCAAGAAAACTTAGAGGTTGACTTAAAAAAAAACAAACCAAAATCTAAACTCTTTTAGAATGATCAAATACTGCATCATTTTAATTCTCTCTGGTTTTGAGTTGCTAGCCTTTGTGCTGTGCAGGGTTGCCTCGAATCTCATGATTCAGCAGCTGGGTGTTATTGTTTAAACCATTAGTCAGCAACATCAGGTATATCATAAAGGGCTGGGATAAAGGACTGGCAGCCAAGAAATTGTGGCTTATCCAGACCCTGGATCACTTGCCCTAAGGCAGACACTGAGCTGGTTATTGTAGGTCTGCTGCTGGGGGATATTCTCCATGGGGGAATGTTGGACTCTAAAATAACACCAAACCAATCCCCCCACCCCAGATCCTGCACATTGGGACTCACTATTGCTGTTTGACTTGTCTGTAGAGCAATAGGTTAGGTCATATTAAAACATTCTGACACATATTTTGTTTTATTGCTGTTTTTTGATGTTTTCATAGTCAGATACTGGGTGGAAAGGCATCTGCTTTACCAGTTAAAGAGGACTGAAACACAGGATATCCAGTTGATGGTACATATAGGTGAAACTTACTTGTTTTAAAAGCCTTTGCATGTCACCAGAAGGGTTCTGTGTTTCCTGTTGTTATTGACTGTTGATATGTCACCAGACAAGGATCTGCCTTGGAGAGCTGTGACAGAGCTGGTGACTCAGGAGATCTGAACCCTTGTGCCAAAAGTCATGGACAAACCACTGGGAAGAAAAAATAGTTCTGACTTGATTTAAGGAAACTTTTTCACCCTTTGGGTAGTCACGCATTGGAACAGGTTGCCCAGATAGGTTGATCACTGTCTCCCTTGAAGGTCTTTAAGACCAACTCCAGCCATGAGCACTGAGAGCTGATCCCATTGCTGGTCCTGCTTGGAGCAGGAGGTTGGGCTGGGACTTCCAAAGGTCCCTTGGAGTTGGTGGTCTCTGTCAGCAGCAAATCCTGCCTTGCTGCCTGAGACACCATTTCCCTCTGCTGTTTGCTGCTTGCAAAAGGATAGATCTGGTTACTCCTTTCAGCAGATTTACACCCAAGGGGCTGCATAATGTGTGAGGCAGAGAAGGAGAATTTCCATCTCAGCAGAGACCTGTCTGCACATAAAGCATCCCCAGTGATCTCTAGTACCCTGAAAGGTCTGGGAGTCCCCTCTGAGGGAACAGCTTGGTGTAGATTTTGTGTTAATTGGTACTTAAATTGTGTTAATTTGACACTGTGATTCCATAGTGTGAACTGCCACTTCATCTGGGGAGAATTCGCCCACAGAGTAAAATCCAGAGTGTTTGCTGCATTTCCTGTTTGTTTACTGGAGAGACTGAACAGGGGGCTTAATTATTGGCTCCTGCTCATCCAGCATCCTGAGACACCCAAGCTGCATGAGGTCAAGGCTCTTTTTCCATGGAGCTGTCAGTCTGTCACTGCACAGAAAAAGGTGCTGGACCCTTGTACCACAGTGTGAGTTGGAAGAGCATCTGCAGCGTTCCAGTCCATCACCCCCAGCTCCTCTGCCTTGTCACATCTCAGCAGCCCTGGATCACACAGGCCCAGACTAAAACAGGAACACATCTCTGACTTGTTTTTGCTGAGCTGATATCAGTCACCTCTGTTAAAACAGTGTTGTCTGCATTCAAGGTGGAAGCTGGTCAGGCCAAAAAATGCAGCTTTGTTGATTGCAGGCATTCAAAACCTTTAAAAAATCAATTCTGTTTACTTTCTAGATTTTCAATCTGCTGTCCCTTCTGCCCCCTCTTTGAAGATCTCCCTTTTTAAGGATAGTAACCAGGAGTTCACTGGTGCTATCCTGGTTCTCACTGGTTTGGAGCTGCCCTTTAAAAAATTCTTTGTTGCTGCAGTTTTTGATAAGCTTTTGAAGGTGCATCCTGGCAGGGATGGAGCGATGGGCTGCTGTTGGAAGGGATGATGCACAGGCTCAGCAGCTCTCTTGGGCCGACAGTGGCATTTGACTGGCCATACATCAAGTTATTCAGAAACCTAAACCAGCAGAAAATCAACATTTTTCCTGCCAGTCAAGTCTCTGGGCTGGCCTGTGATGAGATCAGCTGAGCTGCTGGCAGCAGCACAAGTAAGGCTGGAGGAAGGAGGGAGAAGTGGCACATCTGTGTGGTTAGACATTCTTTTAGCCTTCATTTGTCTTGTATTTCAAGTTCATCAACCCCATCTTCTTAGCCCTGCTGTTTTCCACACAACTGCAGCACCCCATCCTCCCTTGTTCCAGTCAGGAGTTCGGGTAGGCACTGCTGAGCTGCAGTGGAGAATTTGCCTGGCTTAATTTTGTTTTGATGGATTAGTTTTCACCAGGTTTCTTTTGAGTCGCTGCACAAATGCTGCACCAGGGAGGGAGAATGGCAAAAGGGAAGGAATTGCCAGCTTCTGCTGTCTTAAGGTGTGCCTGGAATTACAGTATCAGGCAATGATTATATCTGTGCCCATTATTTCACTGGTCTGTGAACATTCTTAAAATCCTTTCTGAGTGTATGAATCTGTCCCCATAACATTGAAATGTCCTTTTCTTTTTTCCTCTTTTTTCCTTTCTTTGCCATATGCACTGTGAAGGCTGCAGCAAGCGGTGGGGTTGGGATTCAGATGGCTGTTTGATCCCTCACAAATCCATTTGTCCCAAGGACACAGCAGTGAGGAGGCTGCACTGGGAATGTTTGCTGGGGCAGGGGCAAGACTGGTTTAAATCACTGACCATCTTTAAATCTGAGGACTGACTGAGAGGAAGAGGGAGGGAAAGAAGAGAGCAAATATAAGGATCAGTCAGGAAGTGTGGGGAAGCCCTGTTGCAGTGGGGAATTTTGGAATGGGCACATGCTATGGAAACCAAGGGCAACACTGCTAGTGGTTACCCTCTTCCCAGTGAAACTGAGCTGTGCAGGTGTGTGGCTGCTGCATCATGGAATCAGAATTCCAGAATGGTTCGAGCTGAAGGGACCTTAAAGCCCATCTCATTCCATCCCCTGGGCAGGGACACCTTCCACTATCCCAGGTTGCTCCAAGCCCTGTCCAACCTGGCTTTAGCTTCTCCCTGCAGAATATATATCCATCAGTTTGGAGATTCCAGTAGTTTGTATTGGTGTGGGTTGTGCTGGAATGTCTCATTCCATGTGATTTGGCATCCTGACCTTCTTGCTTTGTTTAACCCTGGACACTGTCACACCTAGTCCAGTTTTGCAGGGTTGTTCCTATGGTCCCAAGGATTCATTAGGAGCCTTCCCAGCATCCATGGATATCTCTATTAGCACTGGAGAGTTCTTAGAGCAGACACTTTGTGATTGTCCAAAGCAAATTTTTGGATCAGAATTTATTCCCTTGGGAGAAGCACCGAGCTGGCTTTGTCACCAGGTACAGGTGACATCCCACTTCCCCTGATCACCTGTAAACATCTCTGCAGGCTTTTCCAACATGAATTTCAACTCCCAAGACAGATACTTATTCCAAGTTGTGATGTCTCCTGCCAGCCTGTCCCCAGGCCTCTGTTTCCATCAACTTCCTCATGTGCTGGGTGGGCCTTGGAGGTTCCTTTCTCAGCTTCCATGCCTTTGCCAGGCATATGGAAAAACACATTTCCACCTGAAGTGTACAAAGGTTGGTCACCGTTCAACCACTTTCAGATGCTTTTCTGACTCTTCCCTCTGTCCCATGGGTGTTCCAGCTGAGTCCATGTTTCCTTTCCTCAAATGTGAGGAAATGTGAGGTCCATGTGTAAATGTGAGGTCTGATCACATCAAAGCAACGGTGGTTTTAATTAGAATCATATTTTGCACAGAAAAATCAAAGGCTCAGAAAAATCTTACTTCAGTCCACAGTTAATTAATTTTCCTTTGCCTGACTGGAATTGAAGAGACTAAAACTAGCAACATTTGTAGCTAAATCATCCGTCAGCTGCTGCTACCTGTTTTTCTGCACCTGATTCTGTGAATTCATATCTTATCTACTATATCACATTAAGTTTGCTCTTCACCTTTAGCATTACCCAAATTTAAGCTAGATGTCATTAAAAATACAGTTTTGTGTCTGATGCTGCAGTTGAAGTAGTGACCCTTAGTTCCTGGAATTCAGTCTCTTGGCATCTTTGCTACATTTTAGTCCTAACTGGATGGAGAACTTCATGAACTCAGGGAAACACGTCCTATAGTTGTGGTGTTCAGGAATCAGACAGATCTGTGATGTTCTGCAAGTTCATGCCTCCCAGACAATTAAAAAAACTCTCATCAGTTACTGCCTGCTGAGCCAGCCACAATTCCTGACTAATTCATTATTCTGGAATGAGAAGGTCTGTCTTACTGCCACTGCCCTGCTGCCACCAGCATCCTCTTCCCTTCTGGCTGAGTTTCTTACTGAGTTGACTGTGCAAGACTTGGGTTTTTTAAGACCTTGTGGACCTTTTTATAACACTTTTCAGCCTTTCAACCTAACCCTGTAGCAATAAGACATGAGGTGATGGTTTTAAACTAAAAGAGGGAAGATTTAGATTAAATATAAGAAGTTTTTTACATTGAGGTGAGGCCCTGGCACAGGTTTCGTGGAGAAGCTGTGGCTGCCCCATCCCTGGAAGTGTCCAAGGCCAGGTTGGACGGGGCTTGGAGTATCCTGGGATAGTGGAAGGTGTCCCTGCCCCTGGCAGGGGGTGGAATGGGATGAGCTTTAAGGTCCCTTCCATCCCAAACTGGTCTCTGACTCTATGATTTTCTGGTGTCATTGACCTTCATTTGAATGGTTCTCCTTTGAGCCTGAGTTCTACACTGTAACATAGTATATGGCTTATTTGCTCCAGTTTTGTTTGCATGCTTGGAAATGTGCAGATTCGTTCTGGTTTGGTTGTGTATTTGGAAGCTGCAGTCATTTCACAAACCATGTCTGGTGTTTAATGGAGTATTGGCTGAAAACAGCTACCAAAGCCTGCTTTCCAAAGAAAGCCACTTCCCTGCTGTAACAGCAGTCATTTTCCATGGAATGAAGACAATTGGACTCATTTTCCATGGGATAAATGATGTTTCACCCAGTGGGAATGTATGGTTGTTCTTCAATGCTTTATTTGACCTGGGGACATGCCTTATATCCTGACCCTCACAGTCAAAGTAGGAGCTCCCATGTTTCAAGTAAGACCTTTTTTCCCTAAAATATTTTCATTGCTGACATTTTCCAGTCTCATTCTACCTATGAGTGCCCTTAACTATTGTAGTGGGATCATCCAGTTATCTACTTGACTGTGGCAGGTTTTCCAATCCAGTTGTTTTCTCTTCTTGCAGGAAGAAGCAAACATGTTACGTCTTATACAGAACAGGCTGAAGGAAGAGGAGCAGCACCTGCTAAAGAATGGAAGTAAGTGGAATTTCTTCACCTCTGTTAGTAGCAGAGAAGTTTGGGTTGGTTTTTTTATTTCCCCAAACTTGCTCTTAATTAATTAGAATTCTAGCTGAGGATCAGAAGGGAATAACAACCTCTGGAGATTCTGTCAAAACCTCACGAGCTTAAACATCAGCAAGAACTTCCTCATTAATAGCTCCTGTGAATTTAATATTGCAGTCTGTGCTTTTTTATTTGATAGTGGGAGAAACTAGAAGGAAAGTTAATTCTCAGGATCAGAGAGAGGGTTCATGAAAGCTGAAATTGAGTAAAGATATAAAAGTTGCACTTCACAGTTAGTTTGGTGGATGAGATTTTCAGAGCTAGCTCATGGAAGAGGAAATTCACTCATTTCTGCCCATCTTTGATCTCCTATCAATGAGGTAAAAAGTGAAGAAGTTTTAACTGAAATACAGGATTTATAATATAAATGACAAGAATGTGGAATTGTTTCAAGGATATACTTTAGTGAACTAGTCCAGGTCCTGCTCTCTGACAATTTCCAGGGTAAATAAGTTCAAGAGGAGGTGAACATCAATCCTCAGTAATTGTCAGTGTGAAGTATAAAGTGGAAATTTGGTGACCTGCTTTGTTCTTGTCTATGGATTTTACTTGGAAAAATATTCTGTCATTTTGCATCTCTGAAATAAAAGGAACTTTGCCTTTTAGTGAGTGATTTAACTGCCACCAAAGAATGTGATTATGAGTGTTAAAGACCTAAAAATATTACCATAATACATCGTTATTCAAGTACTTAATTGTCATAATGAGTGTTTATTCTAGTGATAAGAGCACCAGGATCCTGTCTTCCAGAGCTTTCATTTCTTGACTGCCTCATAACCTTGGAAAATGAAATAATCTCTGTCAGCTCCAGCACAGGCTGTGGAAGTTTGCAGAGCTGTAACTGAGACACTAAATTTCGCTCTCAGAGGCTGTTTCCCAGTCATGAGGACGGAGGTTAATTTATGGAATGTTGTAAATCTCCCTGAGACCACATGTAACAACCAAATACCAGGCTGGACTTTACCCCTAGACCAGACCCCACTCTCCTCCTCTCATTATTAGTTAGATGATGCCCTTTATATAATTCAAAGCCAAGAGATTTGCCTTGGTAAGAGTACACAGAGGTTGGTGTTTTAAGTGGCACATTGTCCTATAGGGATATATTTACAGAGGATTTGTGTTAATCCCAGGGGTCCTAATCACAAGAAAAATATATTTTTGCACAAGAGGAAGCGAAGAAAGGGCAGCAGAATCAGTGCAGCAGCTTTGCCTGCCCAACCTCCCCCAAGGTTAATAGTACAGCTCACACAGGAATCATGCTGAGGGATGGTGTTTCTGATGAGAGATTCCCAAGAGACCTACAACTTGATCTGGCAGTGACTTTATCAAGGGTACTGTGAGCATGTGGGCAAATGGTGTGAAGTGCTACAGGCATGAGAACTTAAACCTTCTTTCATCTCTGTTTAGATTTTGAGTGCAACATCCTCCTCCTGAGACAGGATGTGTGCTGTATTGAGCCAGTCACAGAGAATATTGAAAAAGAGCTTTTCTTCACCATCAGAAACATCTTTCTGAAGTAGGTTTTGGGAGGAAGAAATACCTCATAAAGTCACAGAATGCCTTCTGTTGGAAGGGACCTTAAAGCTCATCCCATTCCACCCCCTGCCATGGGCAAGGACACCTTCCACTATCCCAGGCTGATCCAAGCCCCGTCCAACCTGGCCTTGGACACTTCCAGGGATGCGGCAGCCACAGCTTCTCTGGGCAACCTGTGCCAGGGCCTCACCACCCTCACAGGGAAGGATTTCTTCCCAGTATTTTGTCTAAACCAACCTTCCTTCAGTTGAAAGCCACCACACCTTGTCCTGTCACAACAGGCCCTGCTGAATAATTCCTTATTCCACTTCCATTTTTGAGTAATGCCCCCCCACACAAAGCACAGCACTTTTATCCTGAGATTTCGTTCATCTTCAGTTTGTCAAGAAGTTTGGGACTTTGTTGTCTGGGTCTTTGGCCCAACAAAGACACTGTGCCTGTGTCATTTAAGAAGCTTAAAATGGACCCTGCTCTGACTCGGTCTTGCTCATACAATGGTTCTGGAGATAAAGGGATGAGTTTCTGCTCTGCTCATGGAAGGTGGGCAGGCTGCCCTGGTGTCTCCCAGTATCCCAGGACTCTCTGGCTGAATCTGGAAGGTCTGGAGTGGTGAAATGAGCTTCATTTGCACAGATGCACTGAATTGTTGCAGGGGTAGCATGGGTCAGTGCCTCCTGCAAGGAAAAGGAGAGCATCTCTCCCTCTCATTACACTTTGCCCCTGAGAGCTCCAAAACAATTAATGAGGCTCTTCTAACAGCATGGGCTGGCATCTGGTGATAAATTTGTTGCCATTAACTGATAAAAGTCAGCATCCATCCTGCCCCTATAAGCACTCTTACCTTTGCCTACCTGCGTAATTGATGCAGTTCTTGTGTTGTCTGGACCCTCTGACCTTATCTCCTGCTAATTTGGGAGAAAGGGTTCTGAATTAACAGTTAATTTCTCTGGGCAATGAAGTTGCAGGAATTCTAGACAGCTCTCAGTTGAGTTTCAGGCTGAACTAACACCAGAGAAGCCTAAGTCATGTTCCTCATCAAGAAGAGCTGTGTAAATGAAGGTCGAGTGGTGCAGCTTTTGAGAATATAGAAAATCCATGGATATGTCATGGTACTCACATAAAAATGGCGAAAAATGTTTAGGATAATTATCATAAACAGTCTGGTTCTTTTTTTCTTTTGCTAGCATACATTGCAAATCAGCTTTTATTTCTGACAGAGCATCTTCCATAAAACCACTGCACTAAAAAAAAAGCCAACACTAAATTATATGAAAAATACGAAAATTACATAAAGATTCTGAACTCTAATACAGATCAAGCTTTGATATTATCTGCATAATGAAAATATACACAATTAAGCATTTGCAGCAGTATAGAAATGTCTTTTGTGCTGAGCAGTAAGGAAATTGCTGTTATTTTTCTAATCTTTGCTTCACAGAAGATGCTCTCAGAGAAGCTGATACGGGGTGTCTCACACACCTGGTGCCCATGTGCCACATCCAGGGCTGGTGCCAAGCAACAAATCCAGCTGCCTGACACTCAGGGCTTGGTTTCCTTGTGGTTAATGGCAAAAACATTCAAAACAGGATATTAGACACTGCTTAGGTGAGCGCTGTGAAGGCTGTTGGTAGAACCAATATCAGGTGTGGCTACCAGAGGCTCTGACTCTGGGTCGTGTGAGAGGAGGGGGCAAGGAAGGTTAATGACCACTGCAGAAATTCAAGATGTTTTCTCAGGTTCACCCAAGGTTGGAAAAACATGTTTGTTGGGCAAAAAGGAACAAATGGGAATGTTTCTAGGCTGAAATGCAGTTTTTCAGACTAATCAGATTATTACATTTAAAGATCTTTCTCACTATTTTACACACATTTTCATGTGTATTTTCTCACATTCTTTAAGAGTTTTTTTCAATTTAAAAGCAGACAATGTAGAATCACAGACTGGTTTGGGTTGGGAGGGACCTTAAAGCTCATCTCGTTCCACCCCCTGCCATGGGCAGGGACACCTTCCACTATCCCAGGCTGCTCCAAGCCCCATCCACCCTGGCCTCGGACACTTCCAGGGATGGGGCAGCCACAGCTTCTCTGCTTGGGCCTCACCACCCTCACAGGGAACAATTCCTTCCCAATATCCCATCTAACCCTGTCTTCTGCCAGTGGGAAGCCATTCCCCCGTCATTCCATGCCCTTGTCCAAAGAGCTTTCTTGTAGGTATATATAAACCATATTTAGAAAAAGTAAAATATTTTGATTCGAAAATACAAAAATTTTTAAAATATTTCCTGTATTTCTTCTGGCTAATGCTCTGCTCAGCATTAATGATCTAAATTTGCAGAAGTACTTGCTGTAAAACTGAATTTTTCATTGACTGTGCACTTTCTGTTGTGCAGCTCCAGTCAGCCCACCCTGCATCCTCTTGCTTGGTCTGTAGAATGGATAAACATCCATGTTCCACGGTATTTGGAAATCTGCACTACTTCAGTTTTGTCCAGCAATAGCCACAGCACTATCTGATGCTCCTGGGTGACCCTTTCTACTCTGGAATTGCTGCTTCACAATCTGACAACAGACAAACAAAAATCCCTGTTGCAGCAACTGTGGGATTTGAGGTGTAGCTGTGGATCACTGGGTAATTCCGGGATGGTATTGCTGATGCTCAGCACTGTCACTGCAGGGTGCTCAGACCATTCATCATCTTGGAACAGATACTTGGAACTGGTCCACAGGAGTCTTGTGTTGTGCTTCTTAGATAATTGCAAATTCATGTTCTAATTTAATAGTACTTTGATGGCTTCTTGGCTTGTAAGACTGGTAGAAATAGTTATGGTCACCAAATATGACCTCTTGATGAAATGGGCCAAAAAATAACTTAACTACTTATTCCTGTGCCAAGACTGCAAATCCCAACTTAAATGGAGCTTGTCATCAACAGTTAATTTTAATTATTTCAAATGACAGAGACCTATTGCTTCCCCAGGCAGTGGTTAATCTCCCTTACTGTTAAATTGGGAGTTTGGATGCTGTAGGATAGACCAGGTTGGGCAGGGCTTGGAGTAACCTGCTCTAGTGGAAGGTGTCCCTGCCCATGGCAGAGATGGGAATGGGATGAGCTTCAAAGTCCTTCCAACCCAAACCATTCCATGATTCTGTGATTCCATGATGTGAAACATCTCAGTTCTGTGCTAAGGACAAAGGATGTTCCCTCATGAAATTTCTCTGTCTTTCCCTTCTAGTTGCAGGGCTGTGGAAGTGCAGTGTTCAGGCTCATACAGAGCCTGATGCTCTTGAGTTTGGTGGGATAAAAGTAAGAATTTGGTAGAACTGAGTCTTTCAAGTAGGCACTGAGCTTCAGCCACATTAAAAATCCCAATCCACCCCCTTTGTTTGTTCCTGTTGCATTACTTCATGCTATGTGTTAACTGGATTTTATTTTGGATCAAGTGGCTGTCAGTTGCCCACTTGATTTTTCCCACCAAAATCAACATCCTGCTGAATCCAGTAATTGCTGCAGAGCCAGTGCCTGTGTTTTCAAAGTAGTGATTTTTATTGTCAGATTGAACATGCTGAACAGCACTTATATCTAATTCCAAAGCATATCAATAAACAATGTCCTCTGTGCTCCTTATCTTCACCACAGTAGCTTCTTATTCTACAGCTGGATATGTTTACTTGAATATTAAAGCAAACTACCAGATCTGTAATGAAATCACTGCTAAGTTATTAAATCATGCTGGTTTTCCTTCAAGCATTGCAAACTACCAAAAATTAAATAATTTAAATATAGTATTACCTGCCCAGGTATCAGCTCTGGCTTTTTGTGGAAGCTGTAGGTGTTCTTTGGAATAACTCACTTTGGAGTGTGGAGCTTTGCAGTGGAACCACAATGTACTTTTTGTGGCTGGACAGCTTTAAAGGAAACTAATTGAGTTGACTGAAACCCACCTTTATGAAACAGAAATGAAAGGCAAGTGGGGTTTAAAATGCCAGTATATTCTCACTTGAGTGGGCTGATATTTTGGGAGCATTCTCTGTGCAGTGGAGTCAATCACAGCACTGGGGAGATGGGCCCAACACAATTTACAGAGTTGTTCAGCTGATTACCTTTCCATAATAAAAATACAGGACTGTCTTAAAACCCCAGCCTGAAACTTCTGGAAGCTGCCAGCCTGGCCAAAATTTGGGCACATGGATTGCTGAATAATAATAAATAATTTTGTTGTGAAAAGTCAATTAATCCTCACTTAAACCCATATAAATCTCATAAGCCAGCTCCATTGGAGCAGTTCTGCACTCCATGTACCAGCACATGGCAATTTGTGGTAGTATATTTTATTATCTTCATTGCTTTGTGCTGATCATAAGGAAAATATTATGTTTTCTCTGTAAAGAATGTTCCTGTTCTCCCCAGAATTTACAGTAGATTCTGTTCTGCAGTGTTACACAGATGAGGTTGTGGCTTCTCCTAGAGCAACAAGTAGTTTCTCTAAGTTGTTACATTAAATTTTCTAAATGTCCCCTTTTTATGAATATCAAGAATATTTTGATGAAAACTGGGCACATACAATGAGAGATTGGGGTGGTGGAACCCTACAGTGCCCTGACTAGAACACAGCATTGGACTGGCCTGGTGTTTAATCCTGATAAAAAACCTATACTCAGTTTGTCTTTATCTTGTGTTTTTAAGTAATTTTTTAGCACTATGCTCTGGTTCTGTGGCTTTGGGATTTTGGCTCAGCACAGTTCTGCTCAGCTGATAATTGAGGTTTTATATGGGCAGAGCCAGGCTTGGTGATAGGATTAGAGCAATATACTTGTTTTTGTAAGTGAAAAAGATGCTTGATGTCTTTCCAATAGTGAGCAGGAGGCAGGAAATTTTTTATTGCTGAGTTTGCATTTGCAGCTGTCACTATTCTGACCCCCCAGCGTGAGTTCACTGCAGTGATGCTTCAAGTGGGATCTGTGCCTCAGGATTCCAGCCAGACTATTTAAGGAAAATCCAAATTTTCATCAAAAGTCCATAACAGGATTTCTTTCAAAGTCACAACTCAATAGGACAAGTGCTGGACTGTGCTTGTATAGAAAGGAATTCTTGGCTGTGAGGATGGGGAGGCCCTGGCACAGATTGCCCAGAGGAGCTGTGGCTGCCCTGTCCCTGGAAGTGTCCAGAGCCAAGATGGATGGGGCTTGGAGCAACCTGGGATAGTGGAAGGTGTCCCTGCCCATGGCAGGGCGTGTGACTGGATAGATCCTTAAAGTCTGATAGATCCTTAAAGTGGGGAGAAGGATAAAGAAGAGAGTGAGAAAGAGAGGATCGGGAATAGCAGAGAACCTGAGGGAAAGGAGAAGGTGAGGGGAAGGAAAGAAAAGCTGTCTTTAAACCATTTCCTTTCAAAAAGCAGCAGTTTGGGGCCCTCCAGTTCACTGAACCTCTCCCCACAGTAGGTATCACTCCTATTGCAAGGCACTTACTCACCATGGGATCTTCCTGCAAGTCCCACTTTCCAGCAGAAAGATACATGGGAATTACATGAGGAAATGAGCTTCGTTTTTCCAGGCTGAAAGGGGAATTGGTTGGACTGTCCTGCAGGGAGCTGGAGGAGTTCAGGGGGGCAGGGGAACATTGAGGCATCCATGTGGATCATCAGGAAAGAGCACTGCTGTGCAGAAGGAAAAGTGCAGATTCATTCTTGTGTATTATTATTATTGTCTCGGGGAAATATATTTTACATTTATATCTGAGAGTCTGAGACCACAAAAGGTTTATTTTTAAAAAAAAAAAGTTTCCAGAAAACTGAAATGTAAAATTTAAGCTGTGTCTTGTTACAGCTGTGCCTGAACCTGAGCTGTGCCCTAGTCCCAGTCCTGTCTCCAGAGGGATGTGAGCTGGGTTTGCCACATGGATTATCAGAAAAGGACAATCATCTGGGAATGATTTGAGTTGGAAGGAACTGTAAAGCTCAGCCCATTCCAACCCCCTGCCATGGGTAGGGACATCTATCCCAGGTTGCTCCAAGCTCCCCATCCACCCTGGCCTTGGACACTTCCAGGGATGGGGCAGCCACAGCTTCTCTGGGCAACCCACAGCCAGGAATTTCTCACAGTATCCCATCCATCCCTGCCCTCTGGCAATGGGAAGCCATTAGTCCCAGCTCAACTGGCAGCTCATGTTCAGGAGATCCCAGCATGGAGCAGAAAGCTCTAATGGGGATGGGATGAAATTGAAATAGTTTGGCAAAGTAACCATAAGGACTCCCTGCAGCATCCTCAACTCTGGTCAGTGATGCTGCATAACAGGAGCACAAATGGCAAAGCCTGAAAGGGAAAAATTGCTCCTAAAACAAAAAAAAAAAAAAAAACAAAACCAAAACAACCAAACAAACAAGAAGGAATTAAAAAAAATCACAAAATAAGAATGAGACACTTAGTAGCAGTAAGAGTCATTGCAGGTGTGATAAACTCTTTCTTTAATGTAGAGACCACAAACCTGAGTCCTTTAAGCTCCACGTGGCTCTTCCCAAGGAGTTTACCTGTGCAAGGGCTGAACAAAACCTCTTTTTCTTAAATGCCAGGTAAACAAAAGCAGCATCCAGGTCACATAGCAGTGACTGATTCCCTTACTTGCCAAAGAAGAAAGTGCAACACAAATAGGAATTGTAGCTAACACTGCTGGAGCCCTGTAGTCTTGCCAGACTATCAAATACTTCCCTTGTCATCATTATTTTGTCATTAACTTAATATTGCAGTGAAAAAGATGATGGAAAAATGTCTAATATTTGTATATTGCCCAATAATTAAATATAGCAAACGTGTCAGCTCATTACTAATCCTAATTAAAGTAGCTGTTTCCATTTTCAGCTCAGACACGTGTGTAATTAAACGTACCTGGGAAAGTATTGGCTATTTTCTTTAAATAATCATCAGCAAATGTTGCTGTGCTGGGTGCTCCCATGGGATCCTATTGGATTTGTGCTGGCCACCACCAGCATCAGCACTGGGCTGTAGGAACAGCTGCTGTGGAAGGACTCATTTGTGCTAAGGAAGGGCTAGGCTGGATATCAGGGAAAGGTTCTTCCCCCAGAGGGTGGTTGGGCACTGACCAGGCTCCCCAGGGCAGTGGGCACAGCACCAAGGCTGCCAGAGCTCCAGGAGGGTTTGAACAACGTTCTCAGGGACAGGGTGGGATTGTTGGGCTGTCCTGTGCAGGGCCAGGAGTTGGACTCATGATCCCTTCCAGCTCAGGATATTCTATGATTCCATGATCTCCAGTGAGGAGCATTCAGGACATGACAGGAGCTGAGGGTCCATCGCTTTGGTTGAATGATTATTAAAGAGGGAAGTTAAATCACAAGTGTCAGTAGCTGGAAAGCAAAGCTTGGTCTTGGGGAGCACAAGCAGGCTGGCCTGAGCAAGGAGAGAGGGAAGAAGCTCATGGATAGAGGGAGATTTTAGCTGAGCAGAGCCTGCTCCAAACTTTCCTCACACTTCTGTGCCAGCTTTCCACCCACAGTTTCACCGCAGAGCAGGCTCAGAGAAGCATCAGTTTGGTTGGCTGTGCAGGTGAATCTCAGTGTAGGACTGACCTGGAGAACAGTCTGCCCTTGGCCTTGCAGGCACTTTTAAGTATCTGAAGACTTTTGTCATATTTTGGAACATATGAAGGACAATTTCATCCGAATCTTTTAGGCTGGTTCCAGTTTGGTGACTGGGGAACTGAGAGTAAGGAACTAGGCTTTGCTTTGGATAGGGAGAAGGAAACAAAGGCAGATGATGAAAATATTTGAAGAGGTTCCTGCGTCTTGGAAAGCTTTTCTTGTCTCTCCAGCCATCTTGGGTTTGGCTGTAGCTGCATTCATTTTTCTGGAGATGTCTCACTATGCTTTTCTAATGTATAATTAAATGAAAAGCAGAGTCAAAGGGGATGGGCTTTGACATTGCTTGTGTGAGGATAAAAGACCAGGATATGTGTTAAGAAGCCCACACTTTTTTAAAAGAGTTTTAACTTTAAATCAGTTGCTGAAATAGCACCTTTTGACTGTACATTCATACTCAGAGGGGGTATTTAAACAGCACATTTCTGGTTCAGTCTGGGATTGTCCCAAGACAGATGTTTGTACTGAATGCTGCTTTGGCACTTACATACAGAAGGATTTCTCCTTAGAATGTGGATATTGTCCATTTCCCTGTGCTCTTTAGTAGAGCCAATGCTCTACAAGTGCATTTTAAATTCATCTTGGGTTTGAACAAAGGTTGACACTGCTGGTATCTCCTGTGTCCAGCTGCTGCTCTGAGCTGTGGCTTGGTTTGAGTGATTAATCAACTGGTTTTGTTTTTAAGCAGATAACGACGATTCCGACATTGACATTCAGGAGGATGAAGGATCTGACAGTGACCTGGATGGGCAGATCATGAAGCACCACACCAGCACAGAAACTCTGCTGCAAGGTATCCTAGCCCTTCCTCCCTTGCCTTTACTCAGAAGGATGTGCTGGAATTACCTGAGTAACTTCAGCTGTAAGAAGACCCTGGGGTATTGGCACTGCTCAGCTCAGGACCTGTAGGAGGATGAAGCCTTGTGGAGAAAACAGTGCTTTTGGGGTAGTAAATTAAGGATTATTTACTGGAAAAGAAAGTTACTGTGTAAGAAAAATCCTGCCTACGAATTGCCTTAGACATTCTTGAAGTAGCTTTAAACAAAGAATTAGGAAAGCAATGCCATTTCTCATTGCAAAGCATTTATTTCCCTTTAGTTGTTGGCACTTGTTCTATCAGAGTCTTCTTCCAAAGGAGCCCTTCAGTGGGTGCATAAAGCCACTGACACAGGCACAGGTGTGACACACCTGAGCTGCTGCTTTCAGGGAAGGATGTCTGGCTTCTCTCCTAGTTCATGTGGAGGGGAATTGCAGCCTCTGGCTGCTGGTCCCACTGGAGCCCTGCTCAGAAGGAACTCTTGAGGAATTACTGTGCGAGAGTCTGTTTCACTCAGGTGGGAAAAGAAAGATTCTGCTTTGTCAAGTCAAGCAAAATGCACTCAGGAAATCAGGTTAGTGCTCCTTGTTAGCAGTGAGGGATTCTGAACCATAAATGAAAACTTCTGTGGGGTCTGGAGGAAGTGCCTGTGTGGGGAATTCCATGTGCCACCACTTCTGCTGGAACCTTTCCTTAGATAAACTGCAAACATATGAAGTTTTTCTGAGTGGAATTCTGCTCTCCCCTCTCTGACTGAGACGAGAGAAAGAAGGTGACATTCTCAAGTCAATACAACTCGAGCATTTTTATCCTCCCTTCCACTGTTAGTCATAAAAGGTGAAAATTCTTGATAAGTGCTAGAAACACTAATACTCCCTAAGAATTTTTACATTGCCATTTCTCAAGAAAAGGTTTGTACACAGGTTTTAGAGCTTTGGAAGTGACTGTGTAACTGTGATGCTTCGTCCCAGAGAGCACCATAACCTGCGTACTGGCTACAGTCAGTCAGCTCTAAATACCAGTTTTGAGTGAAAATCTTTATTATATACATTGTAGATTTCGTTACAAGTAGAATTTTTTCTAGGAAGAGCGTTGTTATCATTAATTACACTTCATGGAGACTCAACATTAGCTTGTCAGACTTCAAGCAAGCAGTTCAAATCCACAAGAATTTTTCTCTGCTGAGCTGTTTAGATTGATTTCTGTGCTCCTCTGGGTCTCTTCCTGGTGTTTAGTAAACTGCTTCTGGCAGATAATTATCCTCTGTCTTGCTGTTCTCTCTCCAGCTCCCTGACAGGAGGGGGGAGCCAGGTGGAGGTTGGGCTCTGCCTCCAGGGAACAAGGGACAGGATGAGAGAAAACAGCCTCAAGTTGTGCCAGAGGAGGTTTACCTTGGATATTGGGAAAATTTCTTTGTGGAAAGAGTGGTTTACCCCTGGCACAGGCTGCCCAGGGCAGTGGTGGAGTCCCCATCTCTGGAGGAATTTAAAAGCCATGTGGATGTGGCACTTGGGGACATGGGTTAGTGGTGGCCTTCGCAATGCTGGGGGAGTGGTTGGACTTGATGGTCTTAGAAGGCTTTTCCAACCCAAATAATTCTGTGATTCTATGTATTTGACTGCATAACTCTGAGTAACTGAAGTGCTGGGGACATGTTAAGACCTGAGGTTAATGCCAGATGCAGCAACTTCTTTAGAAAATCAGGGCTGAACGTTCTCTGGCTGTTTGCCATTAAACATACCAAGAATCTGTTAGTGATCTTCAGCACAGGTTGTTTGCATTTAAAATACACTTAATTATCAAGGCAGCATAGAAAGAACACTATTTCTGTTAACTACTGCTTTTTTCCTTAACTCAATTCAAGATACTTCAATCACTTCCTTTTGAAGTTTTGTGTCTTCTTCCATGTTGGTGCTGAGCCATGTTTGCTCCCAGACTAAGGAGAAAGGGTTCACTGTGCTCAGTCCCTGTAGCTGCTCTGGTGCAGTTGTACATCTCTAATTCCCAGATTATTGGTACTGTAAGTTAAGTCTTCCTCCCTCAGTCTGTAATAGGTGGGCAGGTATTCCAGGGTGTTTCACCATTCTAGAGGCAAGGTTCTCAAGGAGAGCCTCTTTTTAGGCCATTTGGTATAATTGTGTAAAATCACCACACTTTCACCCTCAAGAGCCCTCTCATCAGCTTTGTCTGGATGAAGCAAAATTCAAACTAAATGCAGCTGTGACAGTATTGCTCCTGATTTCGTTCTTTTAGCCAATTAAAAAACTTGAAGTTATAGGATTTAGTCTCCCTTGGAGAAGAAGAGAGTGTTGGCTGGGTAAACTTGCTGTGGTACAGAGAGAAAATTGACCCCTTGTTCCCCACATGCAGAGAGGAACAGCCAGTAGCGGGGGAAGAAGGCAGCTGGAATGGGCTGTGGAGCTTCTTTCTCCATGACTTCTGGGTCAACAATACAGCAAAGCCAGCTTTAGGGAGCCAGGAAGGGCTGTGTGCCAGGAGGGAGCATGGAGGTGAGGATACATGGCTGGGAGGACAGAGCCAGGCTGGCAGGGGCTGCCTTACTTGCTTTATTATCCCAGTGTCACAATTACAGGCAAGACTCCTCCATAGTGGGGCTTATTATGATACATCCATGCGTCATTGATCATTTATTTTTTTAACTTAGTGAATACATTGGTTTATCACAGAATCACAGACTGGATTGGGCTAGAAGAGACCTTAAAGCTCGTCTCATCCCACCTCCTGCCACGAGCAGGGACACCTTTCACTATCCCAGGTTGTTCCAAGCCCCGTCCAACCTGGCCTTGGACTCCTCCAGGGATGGGGCAGCCACAGCTTCTCTGGGCAACTTGTGCAGTGCCTCACCACCCTCACAGGGAAGAATTCCTTCACAATATCCCATCTAACGCTGCCCTCTGGCAGTGGGAAGCCATTCCCCCTTGGCCTGTCCCTCCATCCCTTGTCCCAAGTCCCTCTCCTGCTCTCCTGGAGCCCCTTTAGGCACTGGAAGGGGCTCTAAGGTCTCCCTGGAGCCTTCTCTTCTCCAGGTGAACACTCCCAGCTCTCCCAGCCTGTCTCCAGAGCAGAGGTGCTCCAGCCCTCAAGTCATCTCCATGGCCTCCTCTGGATTCACTCCAGCATCTCCATGTCCTTCCTCTGCTGGGGACCTCAGAGCTGGAGGCAATATCATCTCTTACTTTTAATTTTAGCCTTGTCAATGTGAATAAAATTTCACATCCCCTTTTATTCTGTCTGGCAATAGATCCGTGAGGCTGTTAGACAAATAAAGTAGATGCATGGACTTCCCTGAGGTCAAACTGAGTTGGTGGTGGCACTTGGAATAAGACTCTTGTTTTGTCAGAGAGCTAAAGAAAATTTTTCAACATTTAAAGTTTCCATCCATCTTGTAGAGAAACCNGGCCTTGGACTCTTCCAGGGACGGGGCAGCCACAGCTTCTCTGAGCAACTTGTGCAGTGCCTCACCACCCTCACAGGGAAGAATTCCTTCACAATATCCCATCTAATGCTGCCCTCTGGCAGTGGGAAGCCATTCCCCCTTGGCCTGTCCCTCCATCCCTTGTCCCAAGTCCCTCTCCTGCTCTCCTGGAGCCCCTTTAGGCACTGGAAGGGGCTCTAAGGTCTCCCTGGAGCCTTCTCTTCTCCAGGTGAACACTCCCAGCTCTCCCAGCCTGTCTCCAGAGCAGAGGTGCTCCAGCCCTCAAGTCATCTCCATGGCCTCCTCTGGATTCACTCCAGCATCTCCATGTCCTTCCTCTGCTGGGGACCTCAGAGCTGGAGGCAATATCATCTCTTACTTTTAATTTTAGCCTTGTCAATGTGAATAAAATTTCACATCCCCTTTTATTCTGTCTGGCAATAGATCTGTGAGGCTGTTAGACAAATAAAGTAGATGCATGGACTTCCCTGAGGTCAAACTGAGTTGGTGGTGGCACTTGGAATAAGACTCTTGTTTTGTCAGCTAAAGAAAATTTTTCAACATTTAAAGTCTTTAACCATCTGCAGTGTAGAGAAACCTCTTGCCTGAAACAGGCCATAAAGGAGTAGTTTGCAGCAGGATGGTTGTTGGACATTGGGGTACAGAATGCACAGCCTTGTCCTGGGAATGCAGAAGATGCCGTGTCAGGTCCATCCAGCCTGGTTTTATTTCCACACCACTGGCTGAAAAAAAATGCCTGAGGAACAGTGTAGGAACTTTCCTCAGGTTCCCTACTGCTCTCAAGCTGTTCCAACCCTCATGAGAATTTCCTAAGCCAGATGTGGCTTCCAAAATTGTAATCTAACCCTCAACAGATTTATTTTCTCCTACAAACCTGTCCAGTCTCCCCTTGAACTAAGTGGATTTTTGTCCTCCATACTATCATAAGGAGCAGATTTTTAGGTGACGTTGTCATTACATGTGCAGATCCCTCTTTCCAGTCTCTTGGACCAGAGTTCTCAAATACATTTTGGCATCATGAGGATCTCTTCTCTTCCTGGTGGTAGAACAGGTTGGGACATGCAGATGCTACTGAATGAAGCTGGAATAGTTCACCCTTCCAGAACTGTAGAACTATGCCTGTCTATAGTAAATCATTCTCTATTCTCCACTGCCAAGGTCTTACTACCCCTGTAAACCAATTATCCCAATGCTTTAGCTCTTGTTTCCTTTTATAATGTTGGTGTTAAGGGGCGTTTTTGTCCTCTCTGGACCACAGAGACCATTAGACAGGAACAACTTCAGCCCCCATTTGATCTTTACTGTAAGAAGCCAGCTTTATAAAACTCTATTTTTCAGCAAACAATGAGTGCAAAGTCACACAGTGAGAGAGCAGCTCTCTTGGAGCCTCTTGCTCTGGCAGACCTGACCCCAGGGGTCAGTGTGGTAATGATGTGCTGGCAGCTGGCACTGAAGGCACTGGCTGTGTGCTGGGGGAAGCTGCAGAGGCTGAATTACACCTCATTTTTTCAATCCTTTAGGGAAAAGAGGAGCTTTGACATAGAAGTCTCCTGTTTTCAAATCCCTCCATACAGCAGGCAAGCTGAAAAGCAGGAAAGTCCTGTTCTCAGTGGAAATTGTCATACTCTGCTTGTGGAAATTCTCTCTCCAGCTTGTGGCCATGTTCAGATTTCTGCCACAGAATTTCTGGAATGTTTTCCTTCCCTCTTAGCTCCCTCAGGTGTGCAGAAACCACAGGTGTGGGACTGGTACACAGGAGAGTGGAGGGATTCAACTGGGAATGTGCAACAGCTGCCTGCTCCTTGTTGGATGTCTTGTTCACACTGAGTTCCTATGGCTATCACCTGTCTGATTTTTAAGACCACATTTTAAATAACTACATCTGTTTTTCCCTCTCTCTGGTTCCTAAAGGCTCTTAAATCTCTGAGCCCAAGACCAAGAGACATATGCAAGTGCATTTATCTTCACCAATACAAGATGGTAACACATCTGCTGAATTTCTCAAAATGTTTCATTATTTTCTCTTTCGGGAATGAATCTTGATAAGGAAACCATGCTGAAGCCCACTGCAGCTGCCTGGGCATCACTCAGATGTTATGTGATCCCATCCCTGATCCCACACCTTCATCCACAGGGACAGCTGCCTCTTACACAGCTTTGAGAGCAGGATATCTCTCTCTTTACCCTTCCCAAGTCACTCCCCCCCCAGTCAGAAACCTTTAGGAAACAGGGATCAGGGTCTCCCCACTGCTGCAGAGTGCCTGGAGCTTGTGTTTTTGAAAAAAACACAGTAAAGTCATATCACACTAAAGTGCCTCCAGGGTGGGGTTGCCAAGGGTGCTGCACATGTAAAATTCTGTCACAGACTCAAGAGACTGTCACTGTCCTGGTGTCCCAGCAGTGCCAGCATGGCAAGGCCTAAATCTCAAAACCACCAGGAATTCCAGTTCCCACACTCAGTGGGGCTCACAGGTGCTCTTTCAGAGGCCAAATTAAATTTGGACGTCTGCACAGAAGGGAGAGCTGTAGACCCAGCAGTGGCATCAGGTGGGCAGAGGTGAGTCAGGAACAGCAGCTGTGACATAGGCTCTGCTGGGCACTGAATTCTTGCATTTCCATTACATCAAGGGCTTGGGAATGTTATTTGTAACCCCCGAGCATCTCCGAAAATCCCTGTCTGATTTCTTGACATTTATCGAGAACTACAGAGCAACAAAACCACAATCTTCTCTGCCCTGGTCTGCTGCTCTATTCCTGATGGCTCCTGAAGAACCCTGGCATGTGTTTGCCTTGATTCAAGATCTGTGGAAGTGAGATAAGGGGGTCTGGGTTTCACATATTCCATGCTGGTAGCAGAGGGAGAAGACTGAGGCACGAGGACTGGGTCTGGCAGGGAGGAGTTTGGCTGAGCATTAGCAAGGTTCAGGTTCTCCAACTGTTTGAAGGCAATGTATGAAGTCAAGAGGAAAACTTTCACGAGTGCACCTGTTCTTAGAGCACCTCAGAGGACTCCACCAAATTTATTCTGCTCTCCATGAATTTTTAAAAATAAATTCTTTCCATGTGAACTTCCCCAAGGATAATTTTATTCTGACTCGGGCTTTGTACACATGACACGTGTGGGTCCTTGTGGCTGTGCTCCTGGAGGGAATATACTATTCTAGTAAACCAAATCAAGTCCTAATTGTAAACCTTATAAAAGCATTTTGAGGTGTCAGATTAGTCTCTTATTCCTAGATTCTTCAGGTCAAATGGGAGAGAAAAACAGTGTTTGAGCCAGTGGATCTGTCTGTCAGTGCTGTGACAAAACTAACCTGGGGAGGGAAAAAGCTGATGCAGCTGCCCTTCTCATTTTCCTGTATTTGTGTGTGGATCTCTGCAGATGCCTGTTCCCCAGATAAGAGTCTTTGCAGACTGTAGTTCCCTGACATAGCAGCTGCTGGAGTATTACCAGGCTGCTGTAGCTGGGGACAGGGGCAGTCAGGTGTGTTTGGGAACACTAAAAAGTGACTGCAGCTGAGAGTCAGAGAAATTAATTTGTCTTAAACTGAAATAGAGCTTTCCCACTCCATCTCAGCATGTGCTCCCTGCAGAGCTGTCGTTGGCTGTAGGTTTTGTGCCAGGAAGTGCTCCCTGGAGGGAGGGGGTATTGCTGTGCCCTGTCAGCCAGACCTGGGGGAAAAGGAGGAGAGGCTGTAGGTCTGAAGTGGTGGGAGACAGGTCACTCACTTCCAAGTGCATTCCCTTTCCATGGAGGTGTAAGAAATAAATTGAAATGTGCTTCCCTGGGCAGCAGCTGTGGTGAGATTAATGAACCGCTGTATTTTGGCAGTGCCTGGAAAATGCTGCTGGGATCAGGGCCTTGTGCTAAGGGAGGGTATTGTCCTGCTCTGCTCTGCCCTGAGGCAGCCTCGTCTCAGGTCTGGGGGGCCACAGTGTCAGACGGATCTAAAGCTGTGGGAGAGTGTCCAGAGGAGGGGTACAAGGATGGTGAAGGGTCTGAGGAGCAGCTGAAGGCTCTTGGTCTGTTCAGCCGGAGCCAAGGAGACTGAAGTCAGAGCTCATCAGGGTCTGCAGCTTCCTTAGGAAGGGCAGCTCCAACCTCTGCTCTCTGTTGACCAGTGGCAGGATCTGATGGAACTGCTGGAGCTGTGTCAGAGGAGAGGGTTAGGTTGGATATCAGGAAAAGGTTCTTCCCCCAGAGGGTGGTTGGGCACTGAACAGGCTCCCCAGGGTTTGGTCACGGCTCCAAGGCTGTCAGAGCTCCAGGAGTGTTTGGACAATGCTCTCAGGGACAGGGTGGGATTGTTGAGGTGTCCTGTGCAGGGCCAGGAGTTGGACTCCATGATCCTTGTGGGTCCCTTCCAGCTCAGAATATTCCACGATTCTATGATTAAGAACACAGTGCCCAAAGCACATATAGATCAGAAAGTTCAGGCAGAAGGTTTATCCCAGTTTTCTGTGTGTAGAAGGGAATGTCATGTGGAGGGAAAGGAGGCTTATTTTCCAAGTTCATACAGTGAATTTGCACTAAGCACTGGAGACTGCACATCTCCAGACTGGGAGCAAAATTCAGCTGCAAATCCACCTTCCCCTCCTCATGGACTGTCCAGACTGTGTGTCTCTTCTTGCTGTCAGACACAGGGTTAACATGTACCCACTGCTGGGTGAGAAGCTGGACATCATTCCAGTCCTGTGGCTCCATTGTAGGAAGCTGCACGGGCTGGTGCAATGGCAGACATCACACAGAGGGAAAATGGCAACTGCTCACAGGCTTCATTCAGATCTCTGGTGCTCGGTGGCTGCATACCCAGGCGATGCACTGAGACTGGATTGGACTCCAGAGCTGCAGTGAATTACAGCCTGGTCATTACAAGCATTTGTCCTAATTATCACGTTGTACAGCCTGTCCCACCTGGATTCACATTATGTGTGAGCAAACACAACAGACTCCCCTCTGCATCCCAGGGTCTCCCCTGGGAGTGTCCCAGGGCTGTGCTCCAGCCCCTCTATCCTGGTGTCTCTCCTGGGACTGTCCCAGGCTTGTGCTTCAGCCCCTCTGCATGCTGAAGTCCATCCTGGCAGTGTCCTAGGGTTGTGCTCCAGCTCCTGTGCATCCTGGGATCTCCCCTGGGAGTGTCCCAGAGTTGTGCTCCAGCCCCTCTGTGTCCTGGCATCTCTCCTGGGAGTGTCCCAGGACATAATTCTGCAGGTCATAATCCACAGTTGCTAGTTCAGAGAGGTGCCCCTGGCTTAAAAAATGTAGGGATCCAAGTCCAGGCACAGATTCTTGTGTTCCTCCAAATGTAAGGACTTAGATGCCAATAGGATGCCCTCGATGAGCAGGATCCTGTAGACCTGTGTACATTCTCTAAGTGCTTCCCATGGCATTTTGAACTGTCCTGTTCCATCAGCTCTCCTTATGTGATATCTTGATTGTCCTTTATATTCAAGATCTCTCTCAGCTTTTTCTTATTTTAGGAGCTCCCTGCAGCTTTCTCCTTTTGAGGTAATAATTCCCAGTTTTACACTTCATGCTGAGCCTTCTACAGAGCAAAATTGCAATTAAACTCTTGGAGCCATCTGTAGGCTGGGCAAAAATGGGGTTCTGTTGTTGTCTAATGATGTCAGTTGTAATCATTTCCAAATTTATACAGTTCAGTCTTGCATAAATTAGAGTAAAAGTTTCCAAAGCTTGAAGACAAATCTTCTCTCCAGAAATCTTGAAATTCCATCTCCACTGCCTGCATTATCAGGAACCCAGTGGATGGGGGACACTGCTTTTTGTTTAAAAACATAAAATCCTTTAAATTATCTGCCTTGATGCAACAAAGGTTTTTTGGTGAGTTGTGCATAGGCAGCTTTTTCCTGCCACTAAGATCAATCTGTGTGGGACAAAAGGGACCTGTCATCTTTTGTGCTTTGGGAGATACAAAAGAAATTTGTCAGGGTATATTTTAAAAATGCTTTGTTTTCATGCTAAAAACAGTCAAGATGGAATTATCTGGATTGAAGCAATCCATATTTGGAATAGAGGAAGCTGGTCATGGCAGGAGATAAACAAGTGGTGAAATGGGATGGTCACAGCAGGGCTGTAAATAGGATCTGGTGAGTGTTGAGGGGGTTCTGGGGGCTGCAGGAGCAGGGCTGAGTCACACAGGCATCCCACACACAGCATTTCCTCATTCCCAACTACCTCCCTGGCAAAGGAGACCTTGGTAGCATCTTCCCCATTTCCTGTGGCCAAAAATAGCAAAGCACAAGTGTGTTCTCCCTTTTCAATGAGCTCCATGCAACCCTGAGATCTCCACCTCCCCCTTCAGACTTCCACATCAAACTCTCAACAGGAAATTCTTGAGGTTTGCCTTGGCACTGCCAAGGATTCCTGTGAGATGTCAGTCCCTCCTGGAAAAAGGATCTGAGCTTTCTAAAGGACAAGAAGCTTACCACATGTTAAAAAAAAGGCTTTTGTAGGGGAAGGAATATGTCAGTTTGCAGTTTTTTTGGGTTGGAATGGACCTCTCAAGACCATCAAGTCTAACCCCTCTGCTCAAACAGATTTGAGCTGGTTGTCCAAAAATCGGTTGGGTTTTGAATACCTCCGTGTATGGAGACTCCACAACTTCTTTTGGCATGCTTGTTGCAGTGTTTGACCACCCTCACAATAAAAAAAAAAGTGGTTTCTAGTGTTCAGATGGAATTTCCTGTTTCTTAATGTTACCCCTGAGCCAGGCTTTATGGTGGTTCTCTTTGCTTCTGCAGGAAGAATTGGCACACGGATCGTGGGAACAATGCAAGGTGGAGACACGGAAGAAGATGTAAGTAACCATCCCATGTGTCTGCAGAGCTTCTCCAACAGTGCTTTAGGATGCCAGCCCTGTGCTCAGCTAGAGAGACACCTTTTTACCTGCCAAATCCTCATGCCCAGGCCTGCTTCTCCCCTCCTTTCCCCTGGCTATGCTCTCCCATCGGCATAGAGCCATGTTTTCCTGTTTTTCCTTTACTCTTGGAGTACATGTGCTCCATGTGCTTTCACCTCATCCTGCAGTGCAGAACTAGTGGCACAGAGGCTGCAGGAATGCTATTTTGGTGAGCTGTGGGGGCAGATTGCTTTGAAGAGGGATCAGTGCAGTGCAGCAGGAGTTAAATACGTGGACCTAAATCCCCTTTGTTGCTCTAAAAACACATTCCTTGGCCCCTCTCCGTGGCCTGTTCTGGCAGCATCAGTCCTTAGTCATCCAGATGATGGGACAGGGGTGAGGGCAGGACTGTGAGCTGTGTCCTTTGGAATTCCTGCTATCCCAGGGCTTCAGTCTAAAAGGCACACACAGGTTTGCACAGGAGGCACTTGCTCTGTCTGTGCCCAGCCTTTGGCAACCATGGACAACTTTTCTGTGCCTCTGAGCACACCTGAGTGGCTACATCTGCACTAGGCAGCTGAAGCCAACTCCTATGATGTGGTTTGCATCCATACAGGAATATTTCCCCATCTTCCCAAAAAGCTGCTGGCATCCCAGGAGCAATGGGGCTGTCCTGTTCTCCAGGTGATGCTGGAAAAATGTTATGGAGAGTACAAGTTGGCACAGGCCCCAACTGTAATAGGAAGCAGTACAACTGTGATGATTGTGGGCTTGTGTTTGAACCTGCACTGCTGTTAATTCCTGGTGTGGATGGAGCCTTTCTGTCCAGCAGACACCTCCCAGTGCTGCCTGTTTCAAGGAGGGCGGTTCAGACATCTCTGTGAATCCCAGAATGGTTTGGGTTGGAAGGGACCTTAAAGCTCATCTCATCCCACCCCATGCCCATGGGCAGGAATACTTTCCACTGTCCCGGGTTGCTCCAAGCCCTGTCCAACCTGGCCTTGAACACTTCCAGGGATCAGGCAGCCACAGCTGCTCTGGGCACCTTCGCCTTGTCTCTGGAGAGGAACTTGCAGCCCCTGCTCTGGTCTTTGCTCCTCTAGACTGAGTGTGGTCAAGGCTCTTGTTGCTTCCTGGGATGATTTATGCCCTTGGCATCCAGACCTGTTTCTGGGAAGGCCGGGAGTGCCTGTGCTGTGGGTGAAGACATTGTCACTTTAGTCACAGTGCTGCCTGATTGTCCTTGACCACCTGTGATTCCTCGTCCTCTTAGACCTTCCTGTTCACAGCTTCCTCCCATGTCTCCCTGTTGGCACAGCCCCAGCATATCCAGGTGTGGAAAGCCAAGGCCTTCAGCCTCTGATTGCACTCAGCTGCAGCCACTCCAGTTGTCTCATGGCTCTGCCCTTTGAATTCAACCTCTCAGCAGGCCCTGATGCTCAGAGGCTCCCTCAGGGACCCTTGCAGACTTCTATATGTCCAAGATCAGGGAGGGAAACTAGTGAGGCTGGTTTGAACTCCTCAAGGAGTTCATGGGGTTATGGAGTTGGGAAAAGACCAGCCTTCAGCCTGCCCAAGAGCCAGTGGCTGCATGCCCAGCCTCTGTCACTTGGTGGTGTGGCACATGGTGCCTGAACTGTGCCTGCCTTTTCTGCCTTGTCCCCTGCTCCCACCTTGGTTACTTTCTGTTTTCTTTTATGTTCTTGTACATTTTTTTCCCTGCTGTGCCTCTCCTGTTCCTTCCACTCTGGCTCTCCAAGGGGACGCTTGCCCCGGCACGGCCAGGCTCACACAAGGTCACCACCAAGGCACAGGTGGGTTCCTCTCCTGCAGTTCAATTTCTTCCTCTTCACCTTGATTCTTCGGTCTCACAATAGGTGTCATTTTAAAGTTAAACACCCTACCAGTCTTTTAATACCCCAGATCCAGCAGAAGTCATGGAGTTCATGTCTGTCAGCCCCATGGGGTAGGGAAAGAATTCTGTGATGGGTTGGGAGTGCAGGGAGGGAGCCAGCACTGCCATCCCTTACTTTAGGGCTGGCAAAGAAGCCTTGCCATGGAAGAGCTGAACTGGTTATGGCCTCTTGTTTCCTTTCCTTCAGGAGGACTCAGGGGATAGTGAGATTGACCTGGATGAAGATGAGGATGAGGAGGATGATCTGGAAGATGACAGCATGGAAATCTCCCTGAGCAAATCCAGTCACCGAGCAAGGAAGCCAGAGCCACTGGAGCAAAGTGATAATGATTTCTGACCCTTCAGGAGCAGGTGGCATCTTGAAACACAACCTTTGGAGACGATGCAGGCCAGGAACCAATATCCTGCTGTCTAAAAAGCACGTGTCTCAGTTCAGGAGTTGATAAATAATGTTCATTAAACTTGAAAATTAAACTCAGATTGCCAGGCTTGTGACTCTCAAAGCATGAGCAGTTTATCCATAATGAGAATCACAGTAATGTGCAGTTATTTCCATAATTGCGCTAAACTGGCTCTCGTGCACTGCAGTGCCAGAAGTCTCACTCCAGTGAGCACCGTGTGCCTGATGTCTCTGCATTTTATTATGTCCAAACAGATTTGTTTGGCTTAATAAAACTGGATGAAAAGCTGCTCTGGGAATGCATTTCAATTGATTTTAAATCTGGCTTAAATTTATTTACCCTAAGCATATCCTTTACCTAATCGAGGGCTTGTCTCTGCAAAGAGCTGCACCAGTTAGACTGAAGGAGTGGAGTTAAAACTGGAAGAGTTTTAACTGAGAACTGGAGTTTTAATTTGAGGACTGGAGGGTCCTCAGATACCACCAGAGGTATTTCAGCTGTGTCAGTGGGAATTGTCTCAGACTTCAGTGGGCTGACCTTGAGTGTGCTGAGAGCAGCCTGAGAGACTATGCTGTAATTATGCTGTATAAAATTAACCCTTTAATTATACTGGTACTGCTGGAGTGGACTCAGATTTAGGCACTCAGATGAGCCAGAAGCTGGGCTTTTATTCAGTACCTTGTGCTGACGCCGTCAGTGAAGGTGTAGTCAGGTTTGTCTGGTGTGTTGCCTCTTTTAGCTCTGCTTTACCATCACAGTTTGTCTTCAGAGTAGCAGGAATCAGTGCTTGATTGGAAGAGTTCGTTGGGGTGTGTGTTCATCAGGGCAATCAGAGCTGTGCTCCTGTCCTTCCTCTTTTTACACCAGCCAAGTACTTTGCTTTCCACCCCATCCCAAGTCTAGTCAGGTCCAGCCCCTCCATTAATGAAGGAAGGAATTCCCATAAGTTTTTCATCTCTGACCCCAAGGGTGGGACTGTCACACCCAGAGAAGAGCCTCATCAGCAGAGCTCAGAGCTTGAAATGTTACTCAAGCTGGGACAAAAGTTGACAGATCAATATAGCCAGTTTTTGGGTGGTGATGGGGCATGTGTGGGTGCAATGATGTGCTGAGCTGATGGTTTGGACACTGCACCTCTTAATTGGCATTTTGCACCTCACTTCAAGAAAAGCAGACACAGAAGACAGACACCTACAGCAAAGCCATGAGGGTGGTCCTGTGACAGCCAGGGAGAAGGTGTAAGTGCTCAGCACATCCCTCTCCCAAGGGATGGTAATGTCCTGATTTTAGGACCCATTCCAAGCATGTTTTTTCCATGTTATGCAGGGAACCCACTCTGGTCCTCCATGTGTGCTGTTCAGCTTGGAGAAGAGAAGGCTCTGGGGAGGATTTAGAACCCCTTCCAGTGCCTACAGGGGCTCCAAGAGAGCTGGAGAGGGACTTGGGACAAGGGTGTGGAGTGATAGGACAAGGGGGAATGCTTTCTCACTGCCAGAGGACAGGGTTAGATGGGATATTAGGAAGGAATCCTTCCCTATGAGGGTGATGAGACCCTGGCATAGGTTGCCCAGAGAAGCTCTGGCTGCCCCATCCCTGGAAGTGTCCAAGGCCAGGTTGGACAGGGCTTGGAGCCACCCGGGATAGTGGAACTCCCTGCACCATCCCCCTTGAAACGAGATGAGCTTTAAGGTCCCTTCCAACCCAAACCGTTCTGGGACAATGTAACTCGTGAGAAGGACTTCCCACGAGACTGGGCCAGTCTGGGCTGCAGTTTCAGATTTGCAGTTTTCTGTGATAACTATCTATGTTACAGGAATATGTTACATAGCCTGAATAGAAAAGTGACTTCTTACTTTCTGTGCACAGACCCAGAGCGTCTCTCTTCAGGCAGCACTGCCCCCTAGCCTTCCAGCATGGCCAGCCAGGATTTAGGGAAGCCACGGTTTGTGCTGCAGCTTCTTGTGCCGGGCTGGAACAGCAACACTGTCAGCACCCCCCACCCCGTGCCAGTGAATTGAGCTTTCAGTTCAGGGTCTCCAGTCAGGGCAGCAGAGCACAGCTCACCCCAGATTTGTCATGTAATGTAGGAGAGATGCTGCACAAGGCATCTTCTCATCCAGGAACCAGTTTATTTCCAAGTATGTACATATCCACACCCCAGCCCAGTGTTTCTGGGATCAGCCCCGAGGTTCCTGCAGGAGTCACTTGCTGCCCTGGGTGTGGCAGCGTGTGTTGGGGTGGGCTCTGGCTGGGGTGGAGAGGGGTCAGTGCCTGGAGGGGGCTCTCAGGGTTTTACAGTTTGGCTACTGGTTCACCTGCAAATCTGGCACCTTCTGGAGAGTCCCTGGGTCTCTGCCACACACATGCACCTCTGCCCTCAGCAGCCTGACCAAAAGGTGACCTGCTAGGGCCGATCCTGCCTGCAGCTGGGACATCAGGAAAATGTATCCCAAGGTCACAAAACACCAATGACAACAGTAGGAGACCCAGGAACTTTTTTGAGAGGCAGAACTTAGAGCTAAGGCAGTCCTGGTGTATCACCAAAACAGTTGTGCTGGAGACAGGCCATCCTCCTGCAGTGCTACTCCTCTTAGATTTACCCTCCTACTCCTCTCATTTTCCTGAGGATTCTTCATTTCCCAAGGTCTTTCTAGATGGTTCCATTCCTATGCCTTGCATTGGCTGTCTTGGATAGAGAACAGCTCTACCAAACTCTTCAGGCAAGCCTGGCCAGCACCAGCCTGTTACTGAGGGCAGAGCAAGAGCACAGGATCCTGATGGAAGTGCCCAGATCCACAGCACCACTTTCATCTGAGCAAGGAATCAGCAAACCTCATGTGTCCAGGAGGAACCTGCAGGACAGGGCTGTATTTAACCAGTTGAGAAGGGACTGCTGTGAATCTTCTCTGTGTTTCACCCAGTTCTCCTTCTGGGATCCTTTCCAGACGTAGACAGAAGAGCTGGCACTGGGAGCAGAGCCCTGGGGCCCCATCTGGGGTGGTACAACATTTGCCCACAGAACTCGGGCTGGGACAGAGCAGAGCTCCAGGATGCACCTCATCTGGGTCAGGGTTTTAGCACAGCACTGTAACCCCATGGAGATCACAGGAGGGGCTGCTGCTGCCAGCAGATAAATCACCTACAAAAACAAGGTCTGGTGTGTGGGATCTGCACCCTCCTCCCTCATTTTTGCATTTCACTCATTCTGTGAAGCTCCCCCAGGGCCTTGATGAACAGGGACATGAGTGTACATGCCTCCAATTCCAACACTAGCGAGTCTTGACCCTCCTGCACTCCTGGTCCGGACACCCTGGGTCCTCCTCGGCTGAGCCAGGAGCTCTCCTTGCCCCAGCTCTCCGCCCTGAGATGGGCACCAATGGGCTCCCTGTGGAGTCACACTGGCCAGAGGGACCCACCAGGTCCCCTCCTCACTGCCAGGTACCCTCACACATCCACAACGCAGTCGGGAGAGTTTGTCCGGATGGCGTCGGAGATCATCTTGGCTCCTGACTGGCCAATGCGGTTCCCCTGCAGGCTGGGAGCAAAGACAAGAGGAGCTCAGGCTTGGACACGAGGCAGAGCAGGATCATTGGTGGGTACAAGAGATGCTCTCCAGCATCACCTGCACCCTCCCCACTCCATTCAGGAGCTCTTGCTGGGACCCCAGTCCAGGGGACTCTGGGTTTGAGAGCCCTGAGGCAGTCAGGTGAGGAGCTGGAAAAAGCCCCTGGGAAGCTTGAGGGCCTGAGCTACTTCTCCACTGTGATATTTTGGAGAATATTTGGCTTTTGAAGTAGTTCTTTGCCACAGAGGCATCTCTGGAGAGGAGCTGTGGGTTCTGGAGCTGTGTGGGTACGGTGGCTGTCACACTGAAAGGAGCACAGGATGCTCCTGCCCTGTGGGGTGGTGGGGAAGGTCCCTGGATGGCTCCCGTGGTCTCCCCCATCCCTGCCTTTACCATCCAGCACAGCAGCCACTTACTTCACATAGGTGAGGCCATGGTTGCCCTTCAGAGCAGTGGCAATGCAGATGGCTCCGTCCATGCCCAGGGAGTTTTCCTGCAGGCTGAGGGAGGAAGGAGGTCAGACAGCAACAGCCAGGAGGATGTGGCCACCAGGAGAGAATGCATGGCTTGCACACAGGGAAAAACCACCCACTCAGGGGTTTGCCCCACTGGGAACCATTGGCCTGTCTGTGCCCTCGCTGCTCCCTCGAGGAAGGTCTGGAAAGGCTCTTCCTGGCTCACCGTGGGGAATGGGATACGTACTTGAGCCGGCGGAGGCTGCGGTTCACCTTCAGTGCGTTGGCCATCGCCTTGGCCCCTGTCACGCCGATGGAGTTTCCCCGCAAGCTGAGAAGAGAGGCTGGAGGTGAGGAAGGACAGCATGGGATAGCCCCAAATGGGAAGAGGTAGGAGAGGTGGTCCCACATCAGCAAGTCAAGGGACAGGCAAGCTACATCTGATAGGACACAATGCAAGGGTGGAAGTGGTGCTGAACAGAGGACCAGGATCTTGGACACCCCAGGGATCAGTGTCACAGCCATGGGGACCTGGTGGCCCCACTGAGCACTTACTCCAGGTTCTGCAGGCTCTCATTGACCACCAAGGCTTCTGCCAGGGCTTGGGCACCAGCTGCACCAACTGAAGCCACTTGAAGGCTGTAAAGGAACAGGGACCCTTCAGGACATGTTGTGAGGTGGCCTTGGTGTGCTAATTAGACAAGTTAATTAGGCTGCAACACTGGGGCACCGCTGCAGTCTGGATACTCACTGCAGATCTGCCAGGGTTGTGTTGACCTTTAGCGCAGCAGCGAGGGCAGCCATTCCCTCGTCTCCGATGGCATTTTCCTGCAAGCTGAGACACCCAAGTGCTGTGTCTGCCCATGACCTGGGCACCCAGGAGCAGGGAGAGGGGCAGCGAGCACAGGGCACAGTGTACCTGGCATTCCCAAATGGCCTGAGGGGGCCCCAGGCCACCAGGCACTTGGAGCAGCCCCAGCCCCATGAATGGGGACACAGCAGCCTTCCAGTACCTAAAGGGGCTCTAAGAGAGCTGGAGAGGGACTTTGGACAAGGGCCTGGAACGACAGGGCATGGGAGAATGGCTTCTTACTGCCAGAGGGCAGGGATAGATGGGATATTAGGAAATAATCCTTCCCTGTGAGGGTGGGGAGGCCCTGGCACAGGTTGCCCAGAGAAGCTGTGGCTGCCCCATCCCTGGAAGTGCCCGAGGCCAGGTTGGACAGGGCTTGGAGCAACCTGGGATAGTGGAAGGTGTCCCTGCCCATGGCAGGGAGTGGAATGAGATGAGCTTTGAGGGCCCTTCCAGTAGGAAGGTGCTGCCTAGAACCCGTCCACCCGTGTCCCCACTTACTCGAGGCTGGCCAGGCTGCTGTTGGACTGTAGTGCTTGTGCCAAGGCTGTGGCAGCTTTTGCCTGGATGAAGTTCCACTGCAAGCTGCAAAAAGGAGAAAGTGGGAGCTGAAGTCTAGGGGTGCAAGTGTGCCCTAATGCCTCCAGGCTCTGCACCCATCCAGCACAGTGGAGGTGGGATGTGACCCTGTGGGTCCATCCAGGATGTCCCAGCACACTGCCCAGGGAGGGGAACCCAGGGGTGCCACTGTCACAGCCTGGAGAGGCTGAGGGAGGGCCAGGAGCAGTGTCCCTGCCCCTGTCCACACAAGGAGCTCCTAACCAGGCCAGGTCCAAGGGGAAACTCACTGGAGGGCTGTGAGTGCCCGGTTCTCTTTGATGGCCACAGCGATGGCCTTGCCGCCTTCGTCATACAGCAGGTTGGCCGCTAAGCTGGAGGCAGGGACAGAGGACACAAGTCATGCACACAGAGTTGGGGACAACTCCAGGGACATCTTGCAGCCACCTGGGTGCCCTCCTGGGGTCCATGGGACTTACTCCAGCTTCCTGAGGGTGCTGTTGTTCCGCAGGGCACAGGCAATGGCAGGGCCCCCCTCCTTGCTGATGGAGTTCTCACGAAGGCTGGGGAAAGATACAGGGCTGGGGAGGAGCAGCCAAGGCAGGGCATCAGCTGCTCTCCCACAGCCTCCTTTGCCCCCTGCTCTGCGGCTGAAGCCATCCATTGAGGGGAGCAGTCTGTCTGACTTGCATCTGCATTCCCTGCAGATCTGCATTCCCTGCATCCCCATCTGTATCTGCATCTCCATTTCCTGCATTCCCATCAGCATCTGGATCCCCATCCGCATCGGCACCTTAATTCCCTGCATCTCCATTCCCTCTGTATCCCGTAGGCACTGGTGGCCCATCAGGGCTGTTTTCCCAGCCTCACATCCCTGCTGCCATCATTTCATTCCAAGACATGGCTCAACAGATACCATCCCAAGGGGAGAAAGCTAACAATGGAGAGAATATCCCCAGAGCTGGAGGAGGGACAGAATCTGCTTTCAGCATCCCAGAACACTTGTAGAAACAGCCAAGCACAAGCCTGGAGTGCCAAAAGGTTCCTGCATCCCAGCAGCAGCTTTCAGCCAGGGTGACTGGAGGGACTGTCACTTACTTGAGGTTGATGAGTCCCTTGTTGGAGCAGAGAGCTGCTGTCAGCGCTGTAACTCCTGCACTGCTGATGGAGTTGCTTTGGAGACTGAGACAAATGGGGAAAGCATGAGGATGGGCCAGTCTTGGCATCAAAGGTAGGCTGTGGGGTCATGTTTGGGGTGAAAAGTGCTCATTTCATTGAGAAATGGGCATCTCTCAGCCACAGGAACCAGGGGGAGCCAAGGCAGAAGGACCAACTTTGGGAGCAGCCAGGGCAGGTTCAGCATCTCCTGCTGACCACAGCAGCACCAGCCCCACCGAGCAGAGGTGATGGGGTTTGCCAGCACTCAGGGGCAGCCTTGTCCCAACCTGGCTGTCACCACAGATGCTGGCTCAGCTGGGCCTGTGGTTCCTGCAGTTTTGGGGTCCCTGTCACACCATGGAAAGCCGGGGCAGACTCAGGATGTAGCCACTCGTCACCAGGAGCCATCAGGCCAGGCAGGAGCTGTTCCCAAGGGGAATGATGGGGAAGGATGCACCATCCCACCCTGACTCTGCCAGGCTCCAGCCTAGTATTACTGTCCTCCTTAACCAATTCCCATCACTTACGAGAGAAGACCCAAAGCTACTAATTTCCTCCAAACCAGAAAAAAAAATCATCACTGGGTTGAGGATTCACTCCATCAGTGCTTTGCTGGTGAAGGCAGGGCCAGTCTGGCTGCTGCTGGAGCTGCCATTTGCTGCTCCAGGCTGGGGACATGGGGTGGGACAGTTGGCAATCCAAGGGGCTATGAGGGGTGGGAGATTTTGCTGGCGGGAGAAGGCTGAGCTCTGTTGGCAAGCAGGAGAACAGGCATGGAGGGGGAACTTACTCAAGGGTTTGCAGGCTGTGGTTCACCCTCAGAGCTTCGGCCAAGGCGATGGAGCCATTGTCTCCCACCGAGTTGCTGGACAGTCTAAGCCAGAAGAGGAAGAGCTGGCATTACCTTGCTGCCACCAGCTTGGATCTGCCAGCAAGGGATTCATCTCCCACGGGCTCTTCCTGCTCCAGCAATGAGCACGAACTCGCTGCCGTCTCATTCCCAGCCTGTGTCTCATTCCCGACCTACATACACCTCTGTTCTTGTGGTTGGTAGGAGCTGAAATAATTTAACGTTTCCACAGTGCCTGGACCCCTGCTCCTTTGCCTCTGCTGGAGGGAACACTTGGCTTCTCTGTTCTAAAAGTGGCTCCCTGCACTCCTGGAGATACGGAGAGCATCTCCACAAGGTTGCTCTAAAGACAGAGCTGCAGTCCCTGCCCCCTCACCCACACCACCCCCCTTGGGCAGAGCCAGCAGTGTCCATCCTGCCTGTCCCATGGCCCAGCCCCCTTCCCGCCGTTCCTGCCCGCAGATCCCGGGAGATGTGGCACTGGCATCGCCATCCCTGCACCTCGAGCCGTGCTTACGTGAGCTCCCTCAGGCTGCAGTTCTGCTTCAGCGCCTCCGCGATTTTCCTGGCGCCCTGGGCTCCGATGGCGTTTTTCTGCAGGCTGCGAAGGTGAGGAAGGCACCTGTGAGGTGTCAGGTACCACGTCCCCACCGGGGCACCTCGGTCTGCTGGGTGTCTGGAGGGGGGACAGCAGGTCCTGGTCACTCACTGTAGGGTCACCAGCCTGTGGTTGGTCAGCAGGGCCTCGGCCAGGAAGGCGGCACCGTCCTCCTTGATGGTGTTGTGCTGGAGGCTGCAGGGAGAGAGGAGGGAAGCCGTGTGTGGATGTTTCCACAGCGGGATGAGGGGCCGTGCAGGGCTCTAGGGCAGTGGCCACCTGCCCTGGCATTTGCTCGCCCTTGTCCCTGGCTTGAGAAGGGGAGTCTAGTCCCCAGGCACCCCTGCCAAAGGGTCTCCATCCCTCCTCTCCCATGGGAGATGTCTCCTTCCATGCAAGAGTGTCTGTGAGCTCCTATGTGAGGGATGGACCTCAACCTGGACTTCGACTTCAACCTCGACCCCAACCCAGACCTACTGAAGTCAAGAGGCAGGAGAACCCCAACATCTCTGGCCCAGGGCTGCCCCAGTCACTGAGTCTCAGGTGGCTGCACTGGTGCTACTGCCCAGCACAACAAAACCAGGTGCCCTGGGTTTTCCCATGTGCTGGCCCGTGAGATGGAGAAAGCCTTGATGGGACAGAAGAGGGATGGAAGGGGGCTTCCCCTGGGGATCTGCTCCTGGAGATGCTACAGAAATTGAGACTTACTTCAGGGAGAGCAGGATCTGGTTTTTTTTCAGTGCATCAGCCAGTGCTTTTGCTCCAGTGGGGCCAATGGAGTTACTCCTTAGGCTGGGGCAGGACAGGCAGAAAAGCCAAGGTTAGCAAAGCTGGAGTGACATGTGCCCAGTTTAAGCCTGATGTGTCCATATGGCACAAGCTCAGGCATGCTGAGGTGGGACATCAGACTGTCCCCTCTGAGTGGTGGTGCTTTTTGGCTCTGGAGACCCTCCCAGTTTGGTCAGACCGGGTGGGATCCAGCCCCACTGTGGCTGTGGGTATGATTCCCAATGGGGAACATGTGAATGGCAGGAAATGGTACAGGGAAAACACTTACTCCAGCACCATCAGGCTCCTGTTCACCAGCAGCGACCTGGCCAATGCTTTGGCTCCCTTGTTGCTGATTTGATTTTCCGCCAAGCTGCCCAGAAAAAGAAATATTGGGTGTTTTTCTGGGGGAGAAAGAGATTTTCACCACGCCTGGCATATCCCAGGATGCAGCTGGGATATGTGAGCAGAGGAAAGCTGTGGGGAGTGTTTGGTTCATGGCACAACCAAAGTGGTGGGTGCTCCGAGGTCTTCTCTCCTGAGGTGGACAGCAGGCCAGGGGACTGCAAGGAGAGGGTGGAAAGGGAGCTTCTAGACTTCAAATTCATTTGTGTCATGAAAATTTTGCTGAGGTCACAGTACAGGGGACTCTGTGTAGCCATAAGGAAGAGCAGGGAGGTGGAGAAAGTGGGAACTCATCTGTGTGGGACAAGTCATGGGGGTCAAGAGCCTCTCCTCCATATATCACATGCAGAGCCTCAGGTGTCCAGCAATCTGCTGTGACCTGGGGAAGTGGTTTGTTGGAATAATCCATGGATTTATATACTTGTTTTTAGGAACAGCAAGGAGCCAGCAGTTCCTGGAAAGCTGGACAAGACACCATGAGGACATGAGGTAAGGTCACCATGCCCGGGTGCAGGAGTGTGTGGGGCTGTCCTTGTCAGTAAGTACCTAGAGAGACAGTGGAGACATTCCTGGGGGACCCTCACCCTGTTTTTCAGGTGCCCCCAGCTCCATGCTGCATCCCCAGGACATCCTGTCTGCCCTGGGCCAGGTCCTACCTGAGCCTCTGGATCTGGCAGTCCTTCACACTCAGCATGCTGCCCAGCAGCTCCATCACATTGTCCTTAAACTGGTTATTGTCCAGCCTGGAGAAGACACAAGGCAAGAGCAAGTGTTTGGAGAACAAAATGGAGAAAGGATGACCTTCCCATGACATCTGCCCACTGCAGGTGGAGAAACACAAGGACAGAAGCAGAGCTGACCCAGTGCCACCACTAAGGCAGCTCTTTTGAGGGAGGGGGGGATTGAGTCACAGGGAAGACCTCATTGCAGCCTTCCAGGACTTAAAGAGAGCTTACAACAGGGAATGGTTATAAACTAAAAGAGGAGAGATATAGATTAAAAGTTAGGGAGAAACTCTTCCCTGTGGTGAGGCCCTGGCACAGGTTGCCCAGAGAAGCTGTGGCTGCCCCATCCCTGGAAGTGTCCAAGGCCAGGTTGGACAGGCTTGGAGCAACCTGGGATAGTGGAAGGTGTCCCTGCCCACGGCAGGGAGGTGAGATGATCTTTGAGGTCCTTTTCAACCCAAAGCATTCTGTGATTCTGTGAGTCACAGCCCAGCATCTCTGCTTGCTTCTCCCAGTGCAATTCCACCAGGACTCACCTGAGGTTGTGGCAGAAGAGGAGCTGGGAGAGAAGGCTCTTACAGACATTGTAGGTAAGGCAGTTGGAGAGGTTCGTCTCCTCCATGCAGACATCAGAGACCTGCAGGAGATAAGCCAGGGCAGAGCAGTTCACAGGGGTGAGCATCCCAGCCAAGCTCTCATTCTTCATCGCTTCTTCCACAGTCTTGGCGATGTCCATGTGCTGGATTTCATACAGGCAGTGCATGGTGTTCACTGTGCGTGAGGAGATGGCGTAGTCCGTGTTCAGGCAGCCCTGGAGGAAAGTGGTTGCCTGGTTCCTGAAGCCATTGTGTTCATCCTTCACCAGGAGCCACCCAGACAGCAGCTTGTTCACCTGTGGGGAGAGGAGCCCGGACAGGAAACGCACAAAGATGTCCAGCTGTCTGTCCTCTGCCTGCAGTGACCTCTGCACGGCGCCCTTGAAGTGGTTGAGGAAGCCCAGCTTGGGCCAGGACATCCCGCTCTCCGTGAAGAGGTCGAATATTGTCCGCTTGGCCGCCGTGTAGTAATAGAGAGCTGCCAGGAACTCCTGTATGGTTAAGTGGGAGAAGTAATAGGCTGTGAAGGTCTGCATGTCCTCCTTGAGCAGGAGTCGAGTGCCCAGGCTGCTGTGCAGCAAGGAGAGGTCGATGCCATACACCTTCATGTCCTGTTCATAAAACACATGTTTCTTTCTGAGCAGCCCGTAGAAAGCCAGTCTGCCCAGGCTGCCCACTATCTTCTTGCTGTTGTTCACAGCCTGCTCAATCCTGAGGGTTTCTCTTGGTTTTTCCAGCCAGTCACCACTCAGAGCCATTTTAAAATAATAGGAGTAGATTTCTGACAGGGTCCTGGGGACAACAGTTGTTTCTTGGGGTTGATCCACACAGTTTTTTAGGTAATAAGCGATTGAGGAGGCAGAAATCCAGCAAAAGGCAGGAATGCTGCACAGGACATGTAGCGACCTGTTAGCCTTGATGTGCTGCAGGACTTGGCTGGACAGGACCCTGTTGTCAAGGAACATCTGTTCCAAGAAATCCTTCATCTCTCCAGCCCCAAACCCTCGGATTTCTGTCATCCTGTCAACCAGCCCTCCAGGGATCTGCCTGGCTGCCGTTGGCCGTGACGTGACCCAGACAGAAGCCTCCTGCAGCAGGTTGCCCCGTATAATGTTGGTGATCAGGTTGTCCACTTGGATCTCCTTTTTGGGATCAGTGCATACCACTGCGTTGGAAAAATCCAAAGGAGTCTTGAACTCATCCAAGCCATCAAGGATGAGCAGGGTCCTGGCGGCTCCCGCCAAGATGCAGTTGGGCTCTGTGATGTGAGGGAATGCCAGGCAGATGAGCCTCTCGGCAGAGAGCTTCTCATAGGTGTTGAGCTCCCGGAAGGTGAGGGGCAGCACAAACATGATGTCCCTGTTGATCTCCCCCTTTGCCCAGGTGTAGACAAACAGCTTCACCAGTGTGCTTTTGCCAATGCCAGCCACTCCAATGGTGACAGAGATTCGAGGTGGGATGCTGACCTTGGAGAGAGGCAGGAAGAGCTTCTCCAGAGGGATGCTCTTGGATACGTTTGGTAGGCCTTTGGTGGTTTCAATCTGCAGGATGTCGTGCTCCTTCTGCTGGATATCAGTCAAGCCTTCCACCAACAGCAGGTTGGTGAGTCTCTGCAGGGCACCTGAGTCCAACCCATTCCCATAGTAGCTTTGGAGGCTCTCCAGGTGCTTCTGCACCATGGGCTCTGCACAGAGAAATGGAACAAGGCTGTGAGGAGGAGGATGGTAACCACAAAAGCAAATGAGAGAAGCTGCTTCACTTTTCTGTTGTGACCATGTAGAGGGGAAACCTCATGGAGCCCTTATATCCAAGAGGGAAGGTGCATGCCAGGGCCTGGAGGGCACTAATAAGTTTAAATTGCCCTGACCAGCCTCACAATCAGTCCAGGAGCCCGTTTAAGCTCAGCCCTGGGTCTTCAGTCTCAGTTTAAGCTATTTTGTAGGAGCTGGACCTTAGTCTTGGACCTCATCAGTCTGACCTTGTCTGGTGACCACTGAACTATGTCTGAACTCGGTTGCCCTTGCTGGACCTGATCCTGACCTCTGGATTGACTCCCTGGCTTAATCTCTTCTGCATGGACTTACTTATCTGAGAGGTGGGCTCTTGGCTGGACCTGGTGACCACCTCCAGACCTATCCTGCTCACCTGGCTCAGGTAGCATAACCCTAGTACAGCAAAATTAAACTCTCCAGCAAAGGCTGGACTAGGAGGGGATGATGCTATGAGAGATTTGGAGTAGACAGCAGCCAAGGTTGGAACCTTCCAACCAGGAGGGAAACCAGGAAATCCTCTCCCGGGAAGAAGGTTGCAAGAAGAGCCTGAAGTTGGAACCAAGTGATGGATAGGTCAGGGATGCCTAGTCATCCTCCTGCCATCCCCCTGTTCCCAACCCAGCTGCTGGGACTGACTAATGTGGTCTGGACACTAAGGACATCAAAGGCTCCTCAGGCTGCCCAGAGAGGTGTGCTGAGGGCAGCAAGGGGCTTGGAGGAAGGTCCCTCAGCCCTGGCAGAGAGCCCTTGTCACCCCCAGCTGTGTTCTTTCCCAGCAGAGACCCTGTGATGGCACTGTCACTTCCATGGATGCTCCCACTGGAGCTGCCAGTGCTGCCCAGCTCCATGCACATTTTGGGGTGCTCCAGCCAGTGCCCACAGCCAGGCCATGGGTGCAAACCCCCCTCACTGGGTCCACAGTGGGCTGCCTACCATAGACAGTGATGTGGAGGTAGAGCTGGGAATTGGTGGTCTCGATGAAGGTCTGCAGGGACTGGGAGGCGTAGCTGCCCTTGCCAGCCAGGACATCCACCATGGCCCTCACCTGCTCGGGCAGGGAGCTCTCCTCCCGTGCCTGGCCAGCCTCCTCCGCCGTCAGGAGCTCCAGCCTCTGCAGGTGGCAGATGATCTCCTCCAGGAATTGTGGTGAGATGGACCTCACCAGCTGCTTGCGGTACCGGTTGATCCAGACCTCTGTGGGAGAGGAGAGGAGAGAGGGACAGTTGGGTCTTGGACAAGCCCTGGGCACGTTGCTGAGGGGTGACAGGGAAGGGCAGCAGTGGAGGACTTGCTCAGAAGGTAGCAGTGGGTAAACTAGGGCACTCCAGAGAGACCTGCACAAGTTCTCCTTGGGATGATGCCAACCCAAAGCTGCAGCTTTTGTTAGGAGCTGCTAGGTCAAGGCAGCAGCTATTGAAATTGGAGTCAAAAAAGTAAAGAACACAATCATGAAGTGGCATTTGCTCCTGGAAACCAAGCCCATGCAGAGGGAGAAGTCTGAGCAAAATCATTTCTTTTCAAAGACAGACGTTTGCCTATGCCAGCACAATGTTTCCCAAGCCCTTGGACTAGGAACTGCTGTCAACCCTCACACGTTGGTGCCCCACCCTGTCTCATTTTTGAATCTGAAACTCCTCTGGGATGATGGATCTCTGGCTGCCCAGCCACCACTCACCTTCCATCAGAGGCCTCCTGTGACATGGGTGATCCCTGGGTGAGGAGCGTTGTGTTGGCAGCAGCGTGGCTGTCCCATGGACCACCCTGTGTCCCCTGGCCAGCTCACAGCATCACCTGGGGCTCCTCAGCCTTTATCCATGTTCCTGGTGGAAGAAGAGAAGAAGCATCAGGAGCTAATGTGGTGCTGACTGTGGATGAACCAGGGATCCATTCATCAGCTTTTGGCTAAGACCACAGTCCCTGGCACTGTGGGCCTGGCAGGGGCAGAGCCAGGACCATCATGCTGCAGCATCTTTGCCAGACCTCATGTGCCACAAACTTGGTGCCTTCACCACCACTTGTGCCAGAACCTTTCTCAGGCAAAGTGATGCATTAATTGCTCCGACAATAGCCCTGTGCCATCTGTGGGTCACCTGGTGAGAGCACTCGAGTGTCACCACTGTCACCAGAGGGCCACGAGGGCTGTGAACTGCTGGTGCATTCTTCTCCTCTGTTGGGGAGGAAGTTGTGGGGCAGCAGGCAGAGCAATGAAGGGCCTGTTTCAGTTTCGAACCCACCTCACTGACATCCAGAGCCTCCATTGGGGCTGCTGAACATGGCCAACACCACATCCTGTTGCAGAGCTCTAAATATGCTCCACTTTTATCAGCATTGGTGAATCATCACCCAAAGAAGGAGCATCTACCTGCTCCCTCCATCTCAGCTGCTGCCAAGCCACACTGAGGGTTTGGTGTTTTATTTTTAAGAAGTTTATCTGCTCAGAGTCCTGTTGTTCTCTGAGTAGAGGTGGAGAGGCAATGCCTCCACACCTGAGAGTGCTCCCAGCTTCACCCGTGCTAGTGGGTGGCACTGTGCTGTGGCCTCTCCATCAGCCCAAAACTCATATCCAAGTAGCAACTTCTCAGCCCCAGGGGGTGTCTGATCACAGCAGGGTGTCCCAGTGCTCTGGCCTGTATTCTGGCATAGCATTCTTTCCTGCCCTCCATCTCAGAGCTCCTAGGATGCTCTGGATCCATGCAAACACCTCTGTCCATGCTGGTCTGAGACATTGCAAGGGGGTCCCTGCCCACAGACAGCATTGCCTTTGCCAAACCTACCCCTGAATGGGAGGTGGGCACCAGGGAGGCTTCGGTGCAGCCTTGCCAGCAGGTACAGGTAACACTCAATTTCTTTGGTCAAACCTCTTCCAGGGAGAAAGCACAGATGTAGCTTGACCAAGAAGCTTGGCAGGGTTTCTGGTCCATGGTGCAAGGTCAAGGTGCTTGGAACATATCCTGTTCATCCTCCTGCCTGGGGATCCATGCTGAGGTTTATTTCTGTCACCAGGAATGCAACCCCAGCTGTGTGGATGGTGCAGGAGGGGACCAGACACAGCATCTCCCAGGGCCAAGTCCCTCACAGACTCACTGCCCAGATCTCTCATCGAGACAAGTGGCATGTCTTACAGAATGGGGTAAGTGTCCCTGAGAGGCACTGGGTGACAAGGCACCAGCCTGTCCCCACTTGCCCAGGTGGTTCCTGGACAAGCCCTCATAGGGGTGGGAGCTGTTGTTGGAGCTGAGTCTGAGCCCACAGCTTTTCCCTCCAGGAGGGAAACTCGAGTCCTTCCACTCTTCCCCGGCTGCCCAGCTCTGACCCCACGGTGTCAGCAGTGTCAGAGGTCTGCATGCCCATGGAAGTGGTGCTGATCCTACAGCGAACCCTGTTCTCATGCAACGGAGCAGCAGGGCTTTAGCAGGGCTTTGGCAGCTGCTCTTGCTCTTCACCCCCCAGGCAGTGGCCCGGTCAATTAAGACATCATCAGTTAAAGGAGCTCAATGAGCAATTCACGGGGAAATGTTCACCCTTTGATGTCTCGTCTCTAAGCGGCCTGGAAAGTTCAATTAAGTCTCTGCAGTCCCCAGGTCTCTCATCTTTGCCGTGCAGCCCAGAAAGCAGCCAGAATGAAAGGGGGCTTTGCTGTCTGCAGGGATGTTCCCCACAGCCTTTCTTCTGAAATGTGGGCGGTGAGAAAAACGCCTTTGATGGGGAAAACCTGCTCTGACGCCAGAGATTATTGGATGGTGTCCTCCTGTGCTGCTTCAAAACCCAGCGGCTGTGGGTCAGCTCACACAGAGGCCTCTCGCTGGGAGAATAAAGCATCAGAAGACATAAAGCAAAAGAAATAATGCAGGTGCTGCGATTTTTTTTTTTTTGTGGTTCTAGTAGCAAAATTTCAGGTGCAGTTCCAGGACCACATGGGGATGTTGGAAGCTGTGTCCTACATGGGTGAAGGGCATTATCAGCTCTCACAAGAGCTGTCTGAAGGGTAGGGCCCAGCCAAAGCCAGGTTCTATAACCCCTACAGGGATTCAGATGTTTTCAGGATGTGACCCAGCTCATTCCAAGGCTTCTGGGATGAGTCATCTTTTGGAAGTGCTGCACTTCTCTGCCTCAGATGTCAATCCTTTGCTCATGGACCTCAGCCCGGGGTGTGCAGCTACTGCTTGGCCAGGATTGAGCAGGGAAAAATGTCCCACCAGCAGCTGGAGAAGCAGTGATCCAGCAATGGTTTGTGTCTGCCCTGCCTTGCCTGCTCCCCATGGACCCCGGGATAAGAGGCTGCCCAGCCAAACTGATGAATGACACCTGCAAGCCCCAGGGAGGGAAACGGGAGATTTTCTTGGCAAGAACTTGGCATTAACACCTTTTTTTTTTTGCCTGGTGTGGTCCAAAATCCCAGCTGAGGGGAGAATCCTCCCATCTAAGGATGTCCAGTCAACACTGGTATGTTCTTCCAGCAGCTTCAATTGTGCATCCCACCATCCCCACATCTCACCACACCTGTTAGCAGAATATCCCTGCCCAAAACCCATCAGTGCCTGGAAGCCACAACCACCTTCCAGGTATTTACTGCCTCTCTGCTCTACCCAGCCTCTGAGATCTTCCTCCAGACATTCCCCTCGGATAGATCCATCACTCTATGCTTTGGGAATCTGCTGAGGACCTGGGACCATGGCAAGCCAGGAGCTGTCACAGGAGCTGCCAGCAGCACCTGAACTGCAGGCCGTGACACTCAGCAGAAGGAAATCTGTCGTTGTCACCTCACAGGGGCTCGTGGGCAGATTCACCAGCAGCATCAGGGGACAGTGGCTGGCACCTCGAGCAGGGCTTCCCAGCTCAGCTTTGCAGAGCCCTGGGGACCCGACCTGCTGGGCAGGGGCTGAGGGCTGCCGAGTCTGGACAGGCACCAAAGTGCTGGGCAGGAGCTCATAAAAGGCTGCAGGGATCCACATATGGGAAACATCAGAAAATTGGTTGATCTACAACATTTAGGTAAGTTTAAAGCTTTTTATATGAGCTAATAATTGCATCATTAACCAGCACCTGCAGGAGCAGGGAGATACCCACTCCAGCTCGGCTCCATGCCCCAAACACAAAGGAAACCTCACCCTGGTTGTTGCCCTCTCCTGGCCCATCACTGTGGCCTTTGCCCACCCAAAGCTCTCCAGTTTGGGGTAACAGGACAGCACAGCCCCATCTCAGCTCTGCTCTGCCTCCCCCAGAGGGGGCAGAGAGAATAGAGAGAAACCAGCCCTGCCAGACCTTCCCACCACTTCCTGGCAGGCTGGATTTCCTCCAGCGAATCTCAGGCTCCTTTACCAACACACATTCGAAGCTTTTGTTTATTTCTCCTGCCACGTATCCACCTGAACTGATCCCATTTCGGAGGTCAGTGAGCTGCGGGAAAACATTTCCCAAGCCAGCATATCCTGCCATTCCCCCTCAGTTGAGCAAATCCCGAAGCCAGGATGCAGGCTGCCACCTTTTGGCAGAATCAAGGACATTTCACATCATTCTGTTAATTAAACGAAGCGATAAACTATCTTCAGCATTATACCCAGTTAGGACATTTGCAGACTGTCAAGTAACTCATTTGTCTAAGTTTACATATGACTTTCAGATGCAGCCTTATATTTTTTGGTCTGGATTTAATGCCAGCAAAATTTGGTTTATGTCTGTTTTATGTCAAATATCTGGTTTATGTCAAATCTAACCTCTTCCAGGTTTTGGTTTTGTTTGGGGTTTTTTCCCCCTAAGCCTCAGTCCCAATAACAGGGCCCAAACAGAGCAGGGGTTCAGAGTCATGGATGTGAGGAGGATGTGAGGCCCATGGGCTGGATGTCAGCAGTGCCAACCCCAAATCCCACCAGAAAAAAAAAAAAAAAGCAAAAATCAATCTATGGGTGATGCCAAGCAGCTGAAAATGAAGGTAATGTCAGAGAGGAGCTCCTTCACAGGGCCCTGCTGCATCTCACAGGATGATGCATTTACTGAGCTGGTCATGCCCCTCAGACATTGTACCGTGGATGTGCACAGAGATGATTCACAAGCAGATCCTCCCAGCAAACAGCTTCCACCCTTCCCACCCACAGGATCTCAGGATATCGGCATGAAAATTGGGAAGGAGCTGCTGCCAGCCTGCCTCCATCACAGCCACCGACCCCAGGGCTGCAGGGATGTGGTACCCACTCAGCCACATCTTGGGTTCGGTGCTTGGGGTCAGCCCTGGCTTTCTGGGGTTACAGAGCATCCCAAAAAGCAGCTGCAAGTTCTCTGGAAATAAACTTTTGTCCAACATGGGCATTTTTTGTGCAAGCTGTTCCCAGGCTCTGAATGACTCATGGCCTTGGACAACCCCAGGAACCTCTGCCCAACACCTCCTGGCCCTGTCTCGCTGGCCCAGTGACTCCATTTCACGTGGCTGTCATAGCATAGCTCTTGTCCCTACACAGGAAAAAAAAGTGACACCTTCTCCCCATACTCCCTGTACTCCCTGCAAAGTCCCCCCCAAACCTCACCTTGTTCTCGTGCTGCCTTCCCCAGGTCCATGTGGGAGCAGGAGAGCAGAGAGGGCATCCTTGTGGCAGCGGGAGGATGCAGCCCCTCCGTGCCCTGCTCAGCCCTGTATCTCCAGAGCTTTGCTTCCTCCTCGATGGATGCTCAAGTTCAAGGTAGAAAAGGGAAGCCCCTCTGGTTGGTGGCCCCTGGGGGACACGTGGAGGTGACGGGACTCAGTGGCCGGGACGATGCTCGGGGCAGCAGCTGGGGGAAGTGGGTCCGGGTTCCCCCCCACCCTCCACCAGTTCCAGCCCGGTGGCTTTTCTGTCTTTCCGTTCTCTCCTCGCCCCTTCCTGCTCTGTGGGTCTCGCTGATCTTCCTTCCTGTCAGCGCAGGGCGACAGCTATGCAAATCGATGTGAGTTATCAGCTGAAACCCAGCCGCATGTGGTGGCTTCCCACAGCCCCCGGCAGTGACAGGGTCTGTCCTGCTGGGATGCTTCATGCACGGACACTTCCCCAACCACCACTGCTTTCTCCCAGGAGCCACAAAACCAGCCTTAACAACATCCAAATTACTGTGAATTCTCTTGAAGCAACTCCATGAGCTCACCTCAGCCTGGTAGAGCGAGGAGTTTTGTTACATAATCCCCCTACTAGCCAAGGAATGTCCCATGGAAGAGGCTGGAGTCCCAGCAGCTCTGCCCTTTGCTGGGCTCTGCGTTGAAACATTTCTGTAAGTACATTTGAGTTGTATCTTGTAAGAGCAGAAAAAAAGGGTAGGAATGAGCTCCCCTTCCTCCAAAAGGCATTTCCCTGACAGTGTTTAAACTCCTAATTCCAGTTTATCTCGAAAGAGGTGAATCCCATCCCATCAAGGAGAGCTGTGTCCACACCTAGGGAGCCAGAGCCACCACAGCGGTGGGACCAGCAGGATCTCCCTATACAAATTTTGCTGCCATTTAAGCAAATGCTCCTAATTCTGAAATGCTGAGAAGAGAAACCCCTGCAGACAGCTGTGCAGGGTGGGATGGCAGCACGGAAACACAGGGCAAGTAACTTGCCCTGGCTTTCTGTGAGTCCTGGGGCAGAACAGCAGTGCCTGGGGAAAGGGGGAAGCACATCGCAGAAAAAAATGGGATAATGAGGTTTGCTGCCTGCTTTGTGTCCAGTGATGTGGTTTTGGGCCAAAAGCACCCAATGCTGTGGTGGTTTGGGAGGGGTCAGAGTGAGCAGAAGTCTGTGGTGAGAACAGATAATATCCTGTTAGAAGATCTGCCCTGGGGCTGTGTCCGTTTCTATCTAGCACATAGTTTTAATTAAACTGTAATTACACATCTTTCCCTTCATCAAATCGGGCTGAGACAACTGATGGTGGAGGTGATGGTGGGGGTCAGGGTGGGCTCATGGACAATGAACCATGCTTGGGAAGGAAAGGTAGGGGCAAGCAGGAGTTTGGACCTTCAGCCACCAGGCTGGACCACGTGCCTCCCCAGGATTGTTCCAGGTACAAGCCTTACTCTCCTCCAGTCCTAGGGCTGTGCTCAGTAAGGGGTTAAACCCTTTCCTCCAGAGAGTTTTAGGTCTGTTGGTAATTTCCCGTTCAGGGGTGTGGTTTCAAGAGGAGCTGGCACCTGGGAAGTCCCACCAGTCACCCCCTCCCCGATAATCTGTAGCTGAAGATTGCTCTCATCCAAAATGACTGTGCAGAAGCCCCAGCAGTACCTTCTGCTTTCACAATTATTCATTTATGTTAATTAACACGTCTGAGTTATTTCTTTGCCATTGTGTGTAACACATCCCTTGTGCATTTTCTGGGACGTTTACTTGATTCAAGCCCAAATTTCCCACTGGATTTTACTAAGCTCAGCCTATGGATTTCCCAGCAGGAAAGGTGTGACCGCCGCTCCTCTGGAAGCTGGAGAGGTGACACAGAGCTCTCAGGGGAGGTGAGAAAAGCCTCAGAGGTGACTCTGCTTGTTGACTCACAGTTGCTTGGCAAGAGGGTGCTCGGGGACCATCCCCAGCTCCGCCCAACGCAATCACCTGCCAGGGGGTAACGAACCTGCGGGTAACAAATGGTCCCAGCTCCGGAGGGAGCAGCAGGATGCTCCTGGGGAACGGCCGCGTTTCCATATCAAGAAATGGTGGAAAGCACGTTTCCAGAGGCCCTGCCACCCCTCCCGCTAGTGCAACGCAGGGGTCTGTGAGGCTCGGGGGGTCCCCGGGGTGGAAGGGACACAACCCCCAGGCGCCTCCCAGGAGGTTACGCGGCGAGTCCTGGATTTTTAAGCGGGTTTCCTGAGAAGGGTGCAGGCGGCTGGGATGGGGAGGGGATTGGGAGGAGATGGGATGGGATTGGGATGGAATGCGCCGTGCTCGAGCCCGGGGGTCCCCGCCGGTTGTCGCGACGGTGGGCGGGGCGAGGTGGACTCTGAGCCCCGCCCAGATGGGCTTGGCCTAGGGGAGTGGAGTGTAGATGAGCGGAGCTGTGCATTATCGCGTCCCACCGACCAGAGGCGAACGCAGGAGGGACCAGCAGAGCAGCCGAACCGAACGGAGCCG
>WEIV01014910.1:481654-495499 GCA_013390005.1 Calyptomena viridis | reverse complement strand
GTTTCTGCCGAGCTGCGTGGCCGGGCTGGTGACGGCTCCTCGCCCTCCATCCCCGGGATGCCTCGAGGTAGCTCTGCCTCTCCGTGATCAGCGGGGGAAGGAGCGGGGGAGGGCCGGCCGTACCTGCTGTCCCTCACCGGCACAGTCTTAGCAGTGGGACCGCGATGCCAACGCCGCTGTCCCTGCCGCGGTCCCGCACGGAGCCGAGCCGAGCCGAGCCGAGCCGAGGTGAGGAGCCGTGTGAGAGGACCCGCACCCAGTGCTCCGGGACCGATGATGGCCCCGCAGCCGCCCCCGCTCCCTCCCTGCCGTGCCCGAGCGCCGAGGGCTGAGCCGCGGCCGTGCTGCTTTTCGTCCTGTCAGAGCCCCGGGACCGCCCGCGCTGCCTCATGGCCGGGAAGAAGCTGATCGTGGTGTTCGGGGCCACCGGTGAGTGCGCTGGGGGAGGCCCGGGGGGGGCGAGAGGCGGAGGTGTCGGTGGTGCCCGAGCAGCCGGGAGGGTGGGAAGCGCGGGGAGCGGGCGGGGGGANCAGGGTGCGGGCGGTGGCGGAGCCCCGGGGAGAAGGGGGCGGAGGAGCTGAAGCGAAGGGGAGCCGAGGTGGTGAAGGCGGACCAGGACGATGAGCCGTCGCTGGAGCGGGCCTTGGCGGGTGTCTACGGAGCCTTTATTGTCACCAACTTCTGGGAGCACTTCAGCAAAGAGAAGGAAATCGAGCAGGTACCTGTGCTGGCATTAACCGGGACCGCGTGCGGAATGGCCTGGGAGAGGGGATGGAGGGACAGCCGTGGGAACACGGGACAGCTCTTGGAGCAGCCCTGCCAGCCCTGATGGGTTTGAGTGGACAGTCCAGGAGAGCCCCGAGGCATCACAAACACCAGGTCCCAGTTCTTGCAAAGCCAGAACTTGTTCCCTGTTCCCTCACAGTCAGGAATTCTCCAGGATCTGGTGCCTTCAGGGAGTTGTTAAATTCGTGGCAAAGAGCACTTCCCTGGAGTTGGATTAGCAGGAGGGGGAACATTTGACTCTTCAGAGCCTTCCCGGGGCCGAGCCAGGACTGTTACTACAGGACTGCAGTATTGGGGATAAAAGGATGCTGCTCACCCTAAGACAAATTCCTCAGGGTGGCACAATTGTCACACCTGGATGGTGGTAAACAAAAGATAAGATACATTAGGGCAGTTATGTTGGCCAGGCAGATTTTTTGGGCTGGTGTTTGCATGCTTAGTGAAACAGCAAGCACCAAAGCTGGAGGGTGTGTGGCCTTTCTGAAGTAGGATGGTATAAGGAGAGGATTTGGCTCCACCTGAAAACCTCGCTGGACTGTCTGGTGTGCTCAGCCCTGGTCCCAGCTGAGGGCTGGGGGTGCTCAGCTGGGGTGAGCTGGATCCTGCCCTCCTGCCCAATGCTGAAAAGGGGAAGGAGGAGTGAGGGGATGATTAGAGCCCTCCAAATGTCCAATTCCCCTCTTCATGGCCACCTTCTCCCAGGGAAAGCGACTTGCTGACCTGTCGAAGCGCCTGGGGCTGCACCACGTCGTGTTCAGTGGCCTGGAGAACGTGCACCAGCTGACAGGGGGCCGGCTGGAGGTGCTGCACTTCGATGGCAAAGGTGTGGTGGAGGAGTACTTCCAGAAAATCGGTGTTCCCACCTCCATCATCCAGCTGCTGTTCTACTTTGAGAACTTCCTTTCCATTTTTAAGCCACAGAAGGCTCCACAGGGAGACACCTTAGTCCTGGGTAAGCAGGACCTGTGGGTTGCTGTCCTGTGGCAATGTTCTTGTCTGCTCCCACTGTGCAGGAGCTGAGGAGTGGAGGGACCACCAGGGCTGTGGGCTGATGGGGTCAAGGGCCTGTGCCAGCTTGACCACAGCGAGTTGCAGCTGCTTTTATGGTCCTTCAGACCTGTTTGGTGGCCTGCAAGAAATCAGTGAGATCCTGAGCCTCTTTGTGTTGCTGAGAGCTGCTCTGCAGATCCCGCAGTGGCTCTGGACACACCAAGTGCCTTCATTTGGGATGGTGGAGGTCAGAGGTGGGGCTGCAGATCCATCCCTTCCTCACCCCGTTCAGAGGCTGAGTGCCAAAACCTCCGGCTGTACCTGCTCAGAGTTGGGCTGCACTCCAGCTGGGATCAGTCTCTCCACAGAGCTGCCCATGGGGGACACCCCGATGGATGGGATGGCCGTGGAGGATGTTGGGCCTGCTGTGCTTTCCCCGCTGAAGTCCCCAGGGGAGTACATTGGCCAGGTAAGTGGCTCAGCACTGGCAAACTCACTGAGGCAGAGTACGCTGCCATCCTCTCCCAGCACACGGGCAAGACTGTGACAGCCAGCAAGGTAGGAAGTGTCCCTTGATGTACAAGGTGTTCCTGAGAGACTCAGAGGTTGGTTTGGTACAGCCCAGCACTGGTGTTTAGGGTTAGTCCTGCTGCCCCTGTGTGTGGCTGGAGCACAGCTTGGCACCAAAACGTGGCCCTGACCACAAAGCTCAACCGCAAGGCTCGCCCCTTCCAGCAGTGGGTGGCAGACAACAAGGCTGCCTTCTCAGCCTCCCCCTCCCTCCTCTTCCTCCCCGGCTTCGGCGGCAGGTGGGGGGAACTGGCCGAGGAGGTGAGGTGCCCTGAGCCACCCTGCCTTCCCAGCCGTGCCCCAGGGAGAGGCTGATCCTGCCCCAGCTGGGGAGATTGGTCCTCGTGCTGGTCCCTGTGTGTGCCCCTGCAGGGCAGCTGAGACCATTTAGGCAACTAGAACAGCAGGAAGGGCTGCATGGCACAGGCAGACGGGTGGGAGAAGTGCAACCTTTGCACAGTGTCCTCAGGGAGGTGTTTCTTTAGTCATTTTAGGGTGATGGTGGCTTGTTTTCCCAGGGTCACCCCCTTCCCAGGCAGCTCTGACCACATGGTGGGCTGAAGGTGTGTATCCCTGCATGCCAAGGGCAGGTACCACAGCCAGTGCTGCTGCAGGCTCCTAGGCAAGCAGAAAACACAGGGATTTCCCCCCATCGACCTGGTTTAGATACAGCAGGGGAGGCAGCAGAGACACAGAGCCCTGCCTTTGTGCTACCCTGGCAAACAGGGACTGGGCAGTGACCTCCTGTGTTTGTAACACAAAAGCTGAGCTCAATTCCTCATATATATAAAGTTCTGGGCCTGGTCCTTGGGCTCCTGGAGCTAATTTCCACCATGCTGGGATCATGGAGCTTATTTCAGTTGCTGTCCCCATTGGCTGAGTAAAACTCAAGTCTTTCAACACTGTCCAAGACCCAGTGGAAAAGCTCCTTCCCTTTCACCTCCATGTGCTTAAGGTGCTGCTTGGATGTGGCAGCTTTGCCTGTGTTTGAAGCCAATCCCAGGCCCTAAAGATGCTCGAGCCACCCACCCCCATCCTTTCTTTGTCCCAGAGACCTTCATCCCTGTTACTGGGGCAGGGAAAGGGGTTGACAGACCAGGTGGAAGAGTAGACAAGGCAGCAAGACACAGCACATGTTAAATATCTTTATGAAGTCCATCTTATTTACATGGATACAGAATCACTTTACAGACAGTTCAATCAGGAGGCAACGTGTGCTTTATTTCAGCAAATTAAGAAGGGCAAGACTACAACATGTCCCTGTTTAACTGGTCGATTAGTATGTGGGCTGATGGTACCTGCACTGTCTCACTAACACAGCAGGCTACAGTAACCATGGAATACTCACTGCAAGAGCTCGGCTGCACCTGGAAGCAGTGATCCACCTCACTTGCACTCTCACACATGTAAAACAACGATGCTTTGACCAATCCTTTATGCTACAGGTGTTGCACTAAGGTAATAAAAAGATTTCGTCCCGAACTGGCGAAGGGCTTGGTGATCAACTTGTCCCTGTTCAGAAGCAACAGCAGTTGGGTGGTAACTTTAGTTACTTGGGGGTTAAACCTGAGGCAAAGTGCAGATGCCATCACTGCTCTGGGCAGGCAATCAGCAGGACTGGGAAAGCCCATGGCTGAGAGGGAGCCAGGGCAGGTGGGCTCGGATGAGGCCACAGGGAGATTCCACTCAGAGCTGTGCAGGGCAGCAGGGCTGTCTTGAAGACAGGGTTAAATCTCCCTGACCCATCATGTCTCCTGGGAGAAGGTGAGCAATGGGAAGTTCACCAAGCACGTGTGGCATTCCAAAGGGCACCTGAGTGAGCAGCAGGTGGACTTGGGCTCTGTACAGCAAACTGCTCTGCTCTGTGCTGGAAGGACACTGTTTATTTCATATTTCCTCTGGTTCGGATTTTAAATAATACTTGCACTTTAATTTTTTACCCAATTAGCTTCCAGCAGCAGTAGGGCCATGGAACAGCCTCCAGAGAGCCACATCTCTGCCTTTTCCTTCAGTGCCAGTTCCTAGGACGGTGGGTGGGGGTTGTATCATGATGGGTGTTGGTGCCTCAGTGGTCCACAGCCCCTCCAGCTGGGATTCCTGCTGTGCTGCTGACATCCTGTGCTCTCCAGAGCCCACTGCCAGAAAGATCCACCCCCAACTGCACAGATGATCCACTGCTGGTGGCTCCTAGCTCCCAGTAGAACGTTTCCCTGCAGTGGAAGCAAGAGGAAAGTTAAGATTTTCTGGCTGAATCAGCACACAGCCCACTTTGGGAGCACCTCCCCTCCTACCTGCCATCACACTGTCAGCCATGCAGCACAGACAAGTCTGAAGCCTATAAAGATGCAAAGCTGAGCCCCTGGGATCCAAGACACATCTTGCCATAGATGATTCTGAGTCTTGGTGAGGGAAGGGAAGGCACAGGATGGGTGGTGGGGCTTTGCTGTGCTCTGACAAAGGCTGACTCCACCCTGGTGCAGTAAGCCCACAGCAGGGGAAATTCCAGCCCCACTGTCCTGGCACCAGCAGCCCCACAGGCCCACCTGTGCCTCCAGGAAGGCTGGGCTTTGCATGGCAGAACCCAGTCCCAGCAGGACCAGCTGCTGGGAACACCCTGGGTACTTGGAATCAGGCACAGCTGCTGGGTGGTCACAGGAACAGAGCTGCAGGGGAGGCCCAGCCACCTCCCCGAGGATGCACCCAGCACCTGTACTGCTTTGGCTGCAGCAACAAGGCAGTTTAATCCCTGGCTTGTTGCTCCAGGTCCCAGGGGACAGCTAGGGCATTTCACACCCGAGGCTGGAAGGCCTGAGGCTAAGTGAGAAGCAACCTCTTTGTGCTTCCACCTCCCAAAGAGTGCTCAGTGTGGGGGAAAGACAACAGTGAAACACAACAGGCCTCCTACCTCGGATGGGGTGTCAGGAGGTAAAGATTTTCTTAAGTTTGGAAAGGAATCCCTCCTTGTTCTCCTCAGCCTCAGGCCTATCCCCAGCCTTGGCCCTGCCACCTGGACACAAACAGCAAAGGGCCGCAGTCAGAGATCTCCCACCGGCACCGGGGGTCACTTTAGACAGGGAATGGTCAAGGGAAGGCAGCTGGATGTGCTGCAAACTCATGTAGAGTGCTGCACCTGACAGCGAGCCACACACTGGAGCACCTGGCACTGGAGAGCCCGAATCCCAGAAATGGAAAAGCCAACCATGGGCCCAGGTACCACCATTCCATTCCCCTGTCCCCAGCCCTCCAGCTGGTGAGGGAAATCCTCACATGCTGTGGAAACAAGCACTTGGAATTGAGAGTCTGACACTAAAAACCCAGCCAGGACTTGACAGGGTTTAAAAAGCTGTACTGGTGGTCCCTGGAACAAGCTCTTCCTGTTTCAAGATTGTGTCCTTGCAAAGCAGTGCAAAGCCACACCAGGAGCCTGATTTGTGTCACTGCAAGCAATGCTCAGACAAACATTGTCAAGGAGAAAATGAACCTGGGGTAGAAGAAAAAGGCTACAAGTATTTCAGACCAAGTCTCCAAATAAAGAATCTTATAACTGTCCTGTATAAACCAGTCCTGAGAAGTTGTTTGTCCTTTCCAAAGTGGCTACAGCAAGAACAAAGGAGACCTCTTCACTAATCTGCTTTGTCTGCAGTAAATCCATCAATAACAAGACCCCAAACTCCTCCTAAAGCCGCCTTTGCACGCAGAGAACTCGAAGTCCAGCATTCCCCATCCTCCCAGGGCTGAGTGCCAGGCTTGGACTGATGCAATGGAATGAAATCCCACAGCAGAACATGCATCCATCCACCCAGGGCACTGCTGATACACCTTCAGCAACAGCCTGTCTCTACACTGCAACCTGCTGGCAGTTGGTTTAGTCCACCTTGCTGCTTCACCATGGTAAAAACTGGCAAGTTTGCTTTTTAAGAAAAATAGCTCAGAGACTGGCTTTTTTTTCCCCTTAGCACATAAATGCCTTTAAAAAGCTGGAATTTAAGTTTACTGCTCAGAGCTCTCTCCCCTTCCCTCCAAGGCTGACTGTAACATGGGAAAGACAACTTCTGTGTCAGGAAAGCACTATAAAACAGAACATTGGGAAATATTTGGCAGATCCTGCCTTCCAATATTCCACACTTGAGCCTATATTCCACAAGCTTTGATGGGTAGTAGAGCAGACTACAGTTCCTGGGATCATTCAGCAGCTCTGAAATGCTCTCCCCTTTGCCTAGTCATAAATGCCCCGTTTGGTTTCAAGCCAGAACAGAAATCCAGCTGGCTTTTAAGGTCACTGTTCCAATGCAAGCAAGGAAAAAATTGTTTTCCAGTAGCGAAAGATAAAGCTCCTTCCTTACTATTTTACCACATGTTTTGCCTTTAGCTGCTACCCCTGCCAGGTACCTCACCCCTGAAACTTAACACACGATTGCTGAATCTCAATTTTCCATCTGGAGCTGGAAGAGCAGCTTTCTGAAGCTCCAGCTGACTCTGCTCCTCCATCACACTGGACACTGTCTACTGACCAGAGCCAACACTGGGCACCAAGGGACTCTCCCACCCCAGGTCGCCCCATGTGCACAGGGGGACAGAACTCCCCTCCAGCATTCCAGGAGAAACATCCTGCCACGGTCAGAAGCACAGTGGATGGACTCACATGGAAAACTGGCCTGAAGGACCTTGTCTTTTCCTACCTCTGCTACTAAAGCAAGTCCCGGCACAAGGGTGGAAGCAGGGAGCAGGAGGCATTTATCACCAAGCTTGTCAGGACCCTGGAGTATCTCAATACCTGCCCTCTGTTCACACATGGATTTGCCCAGTAACTACTGGAGTAAAGCTTCCTGGGAAGCAGCTTCCTTCCCCTCTTTGTGCTACAGCCTGTTAACATCACACTCCAACAATTGCCAAAATACCACACTTGGCAGGCAGTGCTGCCACGCCACCTCAAGGTGACCCTGGCTCACCTGCCTCCCCAGGAACCCTCGGGAAGCACTGTGTGCTCCCACAGCAGCTCCAGGGGGGAGGGCAGGAGTCCCCCCTGCTCACCTGAGGCTGTGTTTGTGACCCCGTTCACGGTGCCGTCCACATCCGACTCATCCTCCGCGTAGCTCATCATTAAGGCTCGCTGGCGATCCGTCAGCCTCCTGTGGAACCAGCACAGGGGGTTAGGGCTCACCTCGGGGTCAGCTCTACCTACAGCCCTCCCGAACCTTCTCCAGCAGCACCGACGACAGGCAGGTGCTGGAAGTGCAAGCTGAACACACCTGGAATACATCGGGAATCCCTTCGGTGCTCATAAAATGAGCCATCTATAAAGTGGAAGAGACAGGACCCGCTGCATTTCACATCACAAAATATTCTGAAGTGCTTTTCCGTAAGGAAATAATGAATTTTCACAAATTCTGAACAATGCTTTTCGCAACAAGCTGAAGATTTCACAGAAACTTGTTTTAGTTCTACTTACTGAGGGACTTTTATCTTTATGTGGACATAGTGGTCTCCGTAGCCATAACTGTTGACCTTGGGAATGCCTTTCCCACTCAGTCGAATTTTCTGGTCTGGCTGCATACCAGGGGGTATCTATGAACACACAGATGTCACATTTATTATTCTGGTTTAACCATTTACATACTAAATCCATGACTACAAAAATTAACTACTTCTCCAGCAAGCGTCAAAGTAGGATGGGAGAGCTCTGGTACACTAAGGACACATTTCAAAGCTGAGCCAGTGATGATGGAAGCTTTTGAAGGGATGAATGAAGAACATGGCACAGCCTGTAGCACTTGGATAGGACTTGTCCAGCAATCCCTTCCTTTCCCTGTCCTTACACAGTGGCAAGAAAGGAGCTGTGACCCAGCAGGTCATAAACTACCAGAGACTCAATCCTGAAGAAGTCTGAAACATGATACTGGCAGACTTGGGAGATTTTCCCCACCTTTGCAGCAAAGGAGAAGCCTCTGCTGTGCCCCATTGATTTATGCCCAGTATAATGGTACTTACTGTGATGGTGATTGTCTCATACAAGCCTTGACATCGAGCTGTGCCTCCCAGCACAGCCTGTGCTACTGAGATCAGGAGATCTGAATGGATATCTGCTCCATTTCTTTTGAACACAGAACTCTTCTGAACCTAAAAGGCAGGCAAGTTCCAAGGAGAAGTGAACATACCACCATGAGGTTCTCCTGGTAAACTGCCCTGAAGAAAATGTAGCAGCCAGACCCTTTACCATCCCCAAACCCGTGTATTTGATCTTTTAGAAAAACACAGATCTTGACAAAATCATAATCAGCCAAAAATTTAGGAGGATTCCTGCTTTCTAGCTGAGGAACTCCCTCCCCTAATCCTGCTGTTAATTTTTCTGTGTCAATATGGTTCTGCAGAGACAGACACTGCCTTGTCCAGTAGCCTGAACAGGAGAGCCAGAAGGGAAGTGGGAGGGAAACACCTTTGCAGTGGCTGAACAAGCTGGAAGAGAATTAAATCCTCCTGCACCAAAAAAAGTGTTGAAAACAAATGTTCTCCTTGGCAGAGATGTGTTATTCTGAGATGTCTCAGAATCTCACACAAGATTCTGAGAGAAGAGGCCCAGCTACATCACAGGTGCAAAACAGCCCTGAAGGTGTGTCTGCAGAAGGACACTTGACCAGCCAGCCTGTTGCAGCCTCCTCAGCACTCCAACCCCTACCTGCAGGCAGCTCCTTCACATTTCCAAGTCAAAAACTCAAGGCTGAAGAACCTACTCTGCCTTTTGATTCACACTACCCCGGGGCCTGGTCCTGGCATAAGCAGCTGGATTCTCCATGAGCAGATTCACTGTTACCTCCCCTGTTACAATGCAGACCTCCTGCTGCCTCAGAAAGTTCACATGGATCACGTTACCTCAGCTGTTCCAAAGGATCACTCGCTCTTCCTCCTCTGCCCATTCTGCAGCCACTTCCCAGCCAGCTGAGAAGGGAACTAACTCAAATAATAAACCAACTTATGATACATACCCTGAACGTAATGAAAATTTCCTTCTTCCCCACAGGCATCCGAACTGTCTGTCCATCCTCAACTCCTGCAATGGGAACAGGAAGGAATGTTACCTTGGGTTATATCCATGTGTTACATGTGTATCTACAACCTTGCCAATCCCAAGAACCACCCACTGCGGTGCACATCCCGAAGCACAAGTGACACTCCACAGGAGAGTGGTCCAAAGGAGGTGTCAGCACACATTTATATCTCTGAGGTCATCACTATGCCCCAAGGAGGCTCATTACTCCAATCCCTCCAGAATTCTTTAAGGAAATTGCATCCAGTTAAGGAGGACAAGCTGCAGAACTCCAGGCTGCTCACCCAGAGTGGTCGCAAAGAAGCAAGTCTTCTGCCCCACCACTATCTCATTCTCTCTGGTGAGGAAGGCCATCAGCACACCCTTCTGAGCCAAGTCAAGGCTCTCAGGATTCCCACCCTCTCCCCAGGCTTCATCAAGGACAAATGAAAAGAGCCATGGCAACAAAACCTTTGGAAATTCACTTTTCGAAACCTGCTGAGGAGGATCCAGGCAAGAATCAAAGCTCAGGAAGGGCAAGGCAAACATTTATATCAATGGCCAGAAGATTCACCTCATCACTGGCCCATTCCATTCCCAAGCAATCAAAGACAACTTCTCTGCAGCAAAGCCTCTCTCGTTGCTCTCCGTCTGTACCTGGCAGGGCCCAGCCACGCTGTTGGCCAAGTGGCAGTAAATAACTACCATTATTTAACAGAGAGCAGCACACAAGCACAACACTGACCAGCTGGCACAGGAACCATCACTGTCTTCCTCTGCTTGGTTTGGCCCGTGCCCCGACACACGACGCAGGGTGTGGTGATGAGGGAGCCGCGGCCGCCGCAGCGCCGGCACGTGGATCTCATCACAAAGGGGCCCGTGTTTATCGTCTCCTGGGGGGGCAAACAGGTTGTACAGCGATTGAGTACCGAGAGGGTATTTTTCCACTTCCACAAAGCACTGCCAGTGACTGGCCTGGCACATTTTGAGTTCCAGCCACAAGCACAAGCTGCCAGGACAGTGATATCCTGTAGCAAGGGCTGGAGCAGAAAGCTGGCTCTGAAATCCAGCTTCTCCCATGCAGCATCCTCTTTGGATCAGCTTCAATTGCCATCACATGCCGATTTCCACTGAACATCATCCCTAGTACGAGCAAGGAGAAGGGAAACACAATGGCTTCCATCTCTAGGCATTAACGTGCAAGAAGGAACAAAGCTCCTTACAGTGCTACAGACATCTGTGTTCTGAGGAACCCAAGGACAATCCACTTGCATGAATTACTGTCAGCGTGCAGGAAAACATTATGGAGCTTAAGCTCCACACTGAACCGTGAGAGCTGCCCACCAGACTGAAGCAGATGAGGAATCAGATGGATGGAAACACAAGGCCTGCAACTCCATCATTACCTGCATCTTCTTACTTCATGATTACCCTTGGGCTCTTATCACCTTCCTCCACCCCGCAAGTCAAAGGATCCCATTTAACGCCCAAGGAATTTCAGAGCTGTGACATGATACAAATTTGGTTTGTAGGATGTACAACAGCAGAGGACTGAGCACGAAGGCTCATGCTTTCAGCTGTGCACAGCACCTTTCACACTAATAAAATATTCCTAGTGCCTATTAGCATCAAGTTGAAATTAACTCGGCTTTACCCGAGATAAGCTGACGAGTGTGGTGAGAACTTTTCACCATGGGACTGACTCAATCCAACACGGGAAAGCACAGCAGAACTGGTGTCCCACACAGCACTTACCATGCCCGTGCCATTGCAGTAGTGACAGCGCTGCACTTTGGTGCCGGGTTCGCTTCCTTTGCCGTGGCAGCGCTCACAGGAGTCTTGGATGTTCACCACAATCTCCTTGTTAACACCTTTGGCAGCTTGGGTGAATGTCAGTTCCATGATATACTGCACAGGAAACATGGAGATTGATCTATGACTGATGTGTGATGGGGTCTTAAACACACTGGTTTAGGGCAAATACCAAACAATGTTGAAAAGAGATCCAGGTAATGGAGGGGAAAGAAACTCATTCAGAAGGGTTTGCCTCGCCTGAGGAAGCAATAGTCTGTCTCAAACAAAAAAGGGGTGCAAAAGGATCACAGGCATTACAGGAGTTATGGTTACACAACCTGATGCTCTTCAGCCTGGTGTAGCAGCAATGAGAAGTTTTAGGAAAATGCTGTGTAACAGCGAGATTTAAAAATGGTAAAGAAAGAGGTAAAAATAGAAGTCGAGTGTTTCCCTGCTCTCAGGAAAACCCTTCCTTGTTTCTAAAGGTTTTGTTTCATGGGAATGCAGCAACAGGGGAAGCTGAAGGGTTTTCATCCCAGTGGCAGTAGCTGCTCTCTCTCGATAAACTTTTTCCTTACCAAGGGAAGCCATCAGCAAAGATGACTGCACAAAAAAGGAAATTCTCTTTATAGTAAAAAGGTCACTTTTAGAAAAGCCAGAAGTACCAGAAATGTTTGGTATTTGAAGGCAGCACATGAACTGACAACACTTAAAAGAGCATTTAGCTGCAACACAAAGAACAAGACACATTTTATTATGGGCTCCACTGCAAAATTAAACTAATTAAGTGGCAAAATTAAGCTAATTAAGCAGCCAAACCTATCCCTGGAAGGCCTGGTTTACAGTTACAAGGTGTTTTGTGGGTTTTAGCATTACAGATCAAAGCAGAAACATGTAAATCAACCTGCAGGAGCAAAGATGCCCCAACAGCAATGGAATTGTTGGGCAGCGCTGCCTGGAGTCAGTAAACACCACAGGAAGTCCAGAAAAAATAATTCTGCCTGGAGCTGAGGCTTATCAAAAACGTGACTCTCCCTCCAAGCCATGGGACACTCACAGGGTGATATTCCCAGGAATAACTCCTTGTGGAAGGTCTCGCTCCCGGGGCACTCTGCGACAGACCCGTGTCCTTGAGTTTTTCATCCCATACTAAATAAAGGCACTTCCTACCTCCTGCGGCTGGTCAAAGACACTCTGAAAGTCGCCGAAAGAGGATCCCGAAAACTCGCCGAAGATCTTTCGGAAAAGCTCCTCGGGATCGAGGGAGGGGCCGCTGCTGCTCCAGTACTGCCGGCCAGCCCCGGCCCCGGCCCCGGCCGCGCCGGCCTCGAAGCTCGCCGTGCCGTAGGCATCGTACTGCTTCCGCTTCACCTCGTCACTCAGCACCTGGCAGCCAACGGAACGGTGCCATCAGGGCACCGCACACATCCCAGGGACCTGGAGAATCCCTGAGTCTGGCACTGCCCCCGCGGGCTCTGACGTTCCTCCACCAGGAGGGCTCATCCAGCTCTCAGCACCACGGGAGTTACTGACAAGCTGCTCTGTCCTCTCTCGCCTCATTGTCAGGAAAATCACAATCTTACTGATTTACAATAATCAGGAATAACTTATATAATCATTAATATATCAGATGAAAGCTGGTAAAAGTGCTCGGGTCAGAAAACAAGGCTGGAGGAGCACAGTGAAGGCCTCTCCTAAACACCTACTGACAGGTTTTTTTATTCATTTAAGATGACAATAATTCCATGGCAGTGACTCCTGCATCCATGCCAGTCACTCACTCCTAAGGGAGAGCACAAATTGAAGGAACCCAAAGCTAAATCAGATACTTGGGTCAAGTAATTTCCTAGAGATAGCGTTGGGACAGAGGTGCTGCAGCCTGAAGTGTGTCAAAACCAACTATGGTTTTACAGGAAATGTTTCCCCCCCACCTACGCTCTAACCTTTCCTCCTTTTCATCAGAATAAAATCTTGCTATTACCTCGTAGGCTTCTGCCAGCTGAGAGAACTTCTCCTTTGCTTTGGGGTCGTCCTTGTTTGTGTCAGGGTGGTATTTCTTGGCCAGCTAAACAACAAAACCCAACTATTAGAGACATGCACGAGTTATTTACTTGGTGTATTTCACATACCAGGAAAAACAGGCAGAACTTGGTGTTCACTGTCTCTATTCTAGGGAACTAAACCCCTTCATTTTCCATTATCAGCCCAATATAAGGAACTACAGGAGCTGCTCCTGATCCTCCCAGCAATCCCAGATCCTTCTGGAAGGACACACGAGATGACAGCACACGGAGGCCATGCTTTGGAAGAGCTCCCAAACGCGACGTGCTAAGCTTTCCCACTGCTGCCTCCCCTTGTCTCCAGCGGGACCAAACACGGGGATTTGCAGGGTGGATACGCTCCCTGTCACACCGGGCAGCTCGGGCAGCTCTCCCTGCCCACGGGCCCGGCCGGACGCACCTGGTAATAGGCCTTCTTGATCTCCTTCTGGGTGGCGGTGCGGGGCACCCCCAGCACCTGGTAATAGTCCTCCTTGGCGCGGGCCGCGCTGCTGTGGAAGGCGGCAGCGGCGGCAGCGCGTTTCGTCCCTGCGGGAGAGGAGCGAGAGGGGCCGCGGTGAGGGCCAGGACGGACGGGCACGGCCGGGGGAAAAACCCGCGCTCGCCGCCCCCCGCCCCGGCCCT
>WEIV01014910.1:459413-473018 GCA_013390005.1 Calyptomena viridis | reverse complement strand
GCTCGCACGGCGGCCGAGGGGCGAGGCGGGCGTGCAATCTGAGTGTGCAAACAGTATGCAAGGCACAAGACCCCCAGGCCGTGCCCGGAGGCTGGGCAAGCAGCTGTGAGCGCACAGACCGGGCCCCAGGCTGAGAGCGCAGCCCCCGCTCCGTGCCGAGCGCGCAGGCGGAGCGTCCTGCGGAGCCGGTAGGCTCCAGATGGAGCTCGGAGGCCAGGCGTGCACAGGGAGAGTGCGGGCTAAGCTGGAGTCCCAGCTGGTGGTTGGAGCCCCGTGCCACGCGTGCGGGCTGGGCACGGGGTACAACCCCAAGTTCGGGATGTGGGGCAGCCCCTGTGCTGTGCCGTGTGGGTCTGGCTGGCACAGTGTGTGCTCCCCAAACAGCACCCTGGCAGTAAGGCTGGCACGGGAACACCCCCCTGCTGCCTCTGTGCCCCACCAGCCCTTGGGAAGGGGGTCTCGTGCCCCTTTTGGCAGAGGAGTGCCAGGCAGAGGAGGGCTTGCTCCCCTGCAGCACTGCTAGGATGGATTCTGAGGGTCAAGCTCCAGCCCTGGCTCTACTTTAGGAGGCTCCCTCCTTCTCTGGGAGTAGTTTTGAGGGTCTTGGAGTCCTGCTGAGGCTGTGGGGGTGCTGGGGTTGCACCACTGCCCACAATGTGGGACAGGACTAGGAGATCACTGTGCAAGCCATCTGTAGGAATAGATATTTCAGTCAGGAGAGTGATGGGCAGGAAGGAAGGGGGCTGCTCCCTCCAGCCTTCTGCCTAATATATCCTGACATCCCACTGGCCCTGGGGTCCTTAACCCTCCTCTGTTTTCTTTTATCTCACCAGGACAAGAAACTGCGGATCTTCGACCCCCGAGCCAGCCCAGCTGCCTCCCAGGTACTGTCCCCTCTGGGTGTGTTGTAGGCAGCCCTGCCCAACTGGGGTGCCCACAGGAGGGTGGGCTTTGGTCCCCCAAAACATCCCAGCCCTGACAGGACTTGGGAGAAGCAACATGGAGGCAGGGACTGAAAGCAGGAGGAATAGGGTTGCCTCCTTTTTGGCACCAGTGGGGTTCAGCATGAGGCACCCCTGCCCTACCACCCAGCTTGGTGATCTTCCCTGCTGTACTGGCACACTTCAGGCAGCATTCCTGAGCTGCAGAGCTGTAGGGGCTATGGGCCCCCAGGCTCTGCCCTGCCCTGCAGGAGCTGGACCAAAGACTCTTGGGGATGAGGACCTGCCAAGGGTGAGTGAGGGCTGGGCAGCCAGATCCACACAGCTCAGCAAATAACAGCGATTAGGAAATAAGTAGAGAACTTAAGCCTTGACGTCAAGTTCAAACAGCCTCTTATTAGAGGTTTCCTGTGGCTTGGGGGCTCTGGCGGCTGCTGGCCTACTGCAGAAAGGGCTGGAAACCTTTGGGAAGGGAGGGATGCAGTGGAGAGTGTGGCTGCAGGAGGTTCTGGCAGTCCTGGTACCTCTCTCCTGCTGACTGTGGGCTTGGGCAGCCGATGCCCTCTGATAATGGTTCTCTGGCACTGTGGTAACTGTGGGCACGGACCAGAGGGAGCTGCACTGGGACTTCCCATCTGCTCCTGTGCATAACCTGTGTGCTGAGCTCCTTTAAGGCCCTTGGGTGCTTCCTATGGGTACAAGTGTTGTCCTGACCCTCCAGGCAGCCTTGTAAACACCCTACCACAATATATAAACATAAACCCAGTGGTGACACGTGCAGGCGAGCCAGGGCAAAGTGCTTCCAGCCCTCCAGCGGCCCCTGTGATGCTCCCTGACTCCAGGTGCCACACAACGTGGCCTGGAAGGTCCCACTCTCTGCTCACAAATTCATCCTGTACCTATCCACTGCCAGCCCCAGTGCTCCCCTCCCTGCCTACCCCCCTTCTCCCCCTGCCAGACCTGTTGGATTCTCTAACAGCTCCTCACAGCAGAGCTGTGAGTGTGATGGGCTCGAGCCAAGTCTCCTGGGAAGGGTGGACTCTGTCTCGCTGAGCTATTAAAAATAACGTGTGAATGATGGTGGCTGTTCAAAGCAGGCAGCTCATTTCCCTCCGCTGCCGTCTGATCCAGCCCGGGGCCGGCACTCCACGTTTGCCAAGAGAAATATGCACCTTCAGTGCTACGGCCCTGCCCCGGCCAGCTCGGAATGGAGGGAGATGTTTAGTCTTGGAGAAGTACTGTGCTGAAGGGGAAAACTTTAAAACGCCATAAATCCTCTGGAAGTTTGCACAGGGCTTGCTTAGCCAAGAGGAATAACACTCCTGGGTTTTGTTGTTTCTTTTTTTCCCCATTGCTGGAGGGCTGGATTATTTGGAAAGGCTCCTTCTCCCCCCGGGCCAGCGCAGTTACAGAAGTGGGTGATGCCGGAACCGCTGTGCCGTGCCAGCACCTTGCGAGCTCCCGGCTTTCAATTTGCCTGTTTTTTTGCAGAGGTGAGCGGCGGGATGAGTTTTCCAGCTGGGCTGGCCCCCGCAATGCCGCGGGCTGGGTTTCCCCCGCAGCACCGCCGGCTCACCCCGGTCCCTCTGCAGCACGTGGTGCCGAGAGCTGGTCTCGGCCTCGGGCTGCTCCTCCGGCTGGTTTCCTTAATTTGCCAAGCCTGCCTCATTAAACATTCCTTTTGTTAGAGCTGAGGAAAAGAATGAGAAGGAGCTCAAATAAGAGGCTCACAGAGGAGAGGTTGCGCCTCCTCATGCTTGATGCTGCTCTCGGGTATTGTGGATGTGGCACGTGGACTGAGGGTGGGTGACAAGGAAGGGTGACTGGCAGGCTGCCCACACCCTGGCCGTGCCCCCGCCAGGGCCTGACTCCCCATTCCCGGCTATGCCTGTGGCAGCTATTTTGAGCATGTCCCAGCAGTGGGCAGGAGCGAGTGACGCAGCGAGAGCGGCATGGACGGGGTCTGGCTGACCCTGCTGGGTGCCTGGTATGTACCCAGGGCCATGATTTCCCTTGGGAGAGCAGTGGCCTCATCCAGCTGGACACTCAGCCCCTCATTGCAGGCCCTTAATGAGCATCAGGGCTGTGCTCACACCCTGTTGTTGCTCTCTGTGCCTCCTCAGTGCCCCTAAACTGGCAGTGGAGATGACAGGGCTGCAGTGGGTCTGTGCTCCCGCCACCTGGCTGGGTCCAGGCACAAGCACCACTGTCCTTCGGAAGAGCCCTGTGAGTCCCATCCTCTGCCTTATCCCCTCCCAAGGGCCCTGGCTACCTGCCCTCCCCTCCCATGAGTGCTGGTGGTCGCTCTCCTCGCCTTGACCCTCTCTCTGAAAGTGAGTCACATCCTCTCCCTCATGGCTTCAGCCCTGCCAGGGCTCAGTGCCACTGCTCCCGCCCTCGCGCTCCTGCAAACCCCACCAAATATCCCTCCCTCATCCCCCTGGGCCATGCCCTTGGTTGGACAGGGGACATAGTGCTGAACAGGGAGCTGGAGCACCAAGAAGGTGCCTAGATCCCAGCTGGGGTCACCAGCACAGTGCAGGACAGTAATGTGGGTATGGTGTGGGTGTCTAAGGTGGCATTTTTGCTTGCCCACTGCCTTGGCCACCTTCTCCTGGGTACAGAGCCCAGGGACCACATCTCGCCCCACACACACTCATATCAGGAACTGCGTGTGCATCTGGCCAGCACCTGGCTCCTGGGACAGGCACTGTCCATGTTGGGCTGTGGGGCTGCTGCTGAGCATGGCCAGTGTGGGATGGAGAGAAGCCGGATCTGTTCTCACGAGAAACTTCCTCCTCCGACGTTTTGGCAGGACCGGGGGCGAGGGAACGGCCACGCGCACTGGGCCGGTGCACGCTCCTGCTCATGTTGTAATGAGCTGTTTTAATGAGCAGGGATGGGGCTGAGAGCGCCTGGGGACAGCTGGGAGGGTGTCCCTGTGGATTTGTCCCACCACCTCATGGGCTGTGCTGGGGGCAGAGCTCAGTGATGGGGAGCAGCTGGGGCTCACAGCCCAAGCACACCCACTGCTGTCCCAGTCCTGCTCAAGGTCCCAGGAGTGGGATAGGGACTCCAGCCCTTCTCTCAAACTGTGGTCACCATCCCATGGGCCACATCATCTCCTGTCATGATGGGAAATACAGCATGGAGCAGGCAGTGTGGCTGTGGTGGCAGGGTGATGCTTTGGCGAGGCAGAGATCCAAGTTGGGATGACCCAGCTGTGTCCACAGCCAGGACTCCATGGATCCCAACATGTCACCTCTGCCCAGGGTCTAACTGTCAGCCTGAGGCTGGATGGGGACCACTCGTCATCATCAGGGGAAGGAACATCAGGATATAGAGAGACTTTTAGCCTTCCTCCCCCCCACCCCATCATCATGGTATCCCACGCTGGGGTCACCCCAGGGGTACCTGACTCCCAGCCTCGGCAGTGGCTTCCTCCAAGCTGGGGGAAGGTCTGCAGCATCCTACATTCCCAAGGAGACCGTGGGAAGCTTTGAAAAAGTTGGCCTGACTCTGGGCTGCCTATTTATAGCACCGCACACTCGGCGCTCTCATGCTTCTGTTCCCCAGCGTAGCTGCACAGGACTGTTTATATTTCCTCTGCTCTGCTTCCCCCTCGGCTGTCCTTCCCAGGAATGCCGCTTGGTATGGCAGACATGGGGAAGTTGAGGAGGATTTGGGATGAGCCAGAGGCATCCCAAGGGATGTGGGTGTGTGGCGGCACCAGATGGATAGGCCTCAATGCCCGTCCCTCCTGCTGGGAATGGCCTCTCCAGCTCAGGCCCACACACGGGTCGGCATCTCCCTCACAGCATTTTGGGAGCCCTGACCTGGGCCTCCTGGCAGGCTCTGACTCCAGAGGGCAAAGGTGTTTGGGGATTTGATAATAGCCTTGTAACAGGGTTGGCAGGGCCCGTGCCTGCAGGAAGAGATGAGATGTGAGATAGGAGGGATGGATGAGTGCGGGGTGCTGAAGCTGCCCATCCCATGTGGCCAGCGAGTCTCCCCTTGCCTGCCACAGGTGGGAGCCCACTTGCCCTCCTGCCTTTGGCAGCATCCTCCAGAACATGGCTGTGACCTTGACGAGGGCAGGAGGGGCTGGATGGAGGCGAGGGCTGCACTGGCTTTGGGTGTGAAAGGCAGAGCCTGACAGTGCCCAGCTCCCTGGGGCACAGGGACACCACCCTGGCCAGTGGGACTGGGGAGGTGGTGTGGGCAGGACACACCTTCCCCCTTCCACCCATCCCCCTGTGACACAAACCCCCCACACCCAGTGGTGGGCAGAGGCCAGTGCTGGTAGCATGATGGATACTGGAACATCCCTGCTGTTATGCGAGATCCCTGTGTTCCCCTGGGGCAGGTGGCAGCTCCTGGTCTACTCAAGCTCCAGGCAGAGACCAGGAACTGGGCGGACCTGGGAGAGGCTGCTCTGCTCTCCTGGCCACCTCTGAAGTAACTGGGATTTGGCAAGGAAGGGAGATCACTCACATTCTTGTTCAGAGAGAAGGATTTGGTGCATGTTTAACCCCCTCGGCTCCCTGGAAGCTGTTACTGCTGTCCCCCACAGCGTCGTGGAGTGTGGAGGGGGGTGATGACTTCCCCACGTGCGTGGACCCAGAGGGGGTGTTTGTCCTCAGAGCCTCTCATAGTGCCCTGGCCAGGTGAGACCCCTCCTGTTCTGGCACCTGGTGGCAAAGGGGTGGCTCAGCCTGGCTCTGGTGCCTCCTATGCCCACTCAGGTCCTGCCGCTGGAGTTGCTTCCCACGGAGATCAGATGCCTGTGGGCTGCTAGCTATGCTTATGGGCTGCTAGCCACAGGCAGGGCTGAGCTGTCCCGACCCCTGCCAGCCACTGGGGCTCTGCCAAGGGCACACCTGGAACATCCCCGACACCTCCCTCTCGTCCAGCCCCACGGCAGAGCGACACCTCCCTCTCGTCCAGCCCCACGGCTCTGCCTTGGGCTCCCACCTCCGTCTCCTCCCTACCCTGCATCTGGCTGAGGGTGACGGCTCCCGTGGAGACAGGGATCGCCTGGGAGCCGGAGTAGCCTTGGCTTTGTGTGGAGCTCTCCCAGGCAGCCGAGCAGCCGAAGGCAGCCGCTCCCTGCGGGCAGCTGTTACCAGCTCACCCGACCCTGCCGCCGCATCGCTGCCAACAGCTGCTTCCCACACGCTGGCTCTGGCCCCCCCGAGGCTGCACAGGCAGCAGGGCTGGGGACCCCCGTGGGTACCAGCACCTTACCCCAGCCTGTGCTGTCAGGGATGCGTGGAAACCCTCCCCATGCAGCCGATCTGGCTGCCCCCAGCCTGGGCTGCCCAGAACGAGCTGAGCTGGACCTGTGCAATGGGGAAAGGAGGCTGGACTGCCTGGGCACTGGCAGGGAGCTGGGAGGCCTCCTTGGATCCCCACAAGCTGGTCTGGAGCTGGTGAGCTCCTTGCAGCCTGCTGGGGGTACAAGGGGCTTGGGAGGGATGTCTGTCCCTCAGGTTGTGGCTGGTCCCCTGCTCCAAGGACGTGGGAGTTCAGCATTGCTCCGGGAAGGGTGCCAGGGTCTCTGCCCAGCTCTTCCAGCCCCAGGGATCCACAGCAGCCCCACGGCCACACCAGGGCTCCCTGCTGACCAAACCACACCAGTGTCCGCTCTCAGTGCCAGGTCAAACTGCCCTGTCCCTGCACCAGGGAAGTGGACACGGGGCAGGGGGACCCCAGGATTGACTGCTGTCCGCACGCTCACCTCTGGCAACATCTGCAGAGCCGGGTGTCTGAGCGAGCCCGGAGCAGCCCAGCCTCCCGCATACTTGCTGCCATACGTACTGCTCAGCCGGGATGGAACTAATGCAGAAAACATGGCCCTGCTCTGCAGCCAGCACACCACGGACTGGGAGCGCCGCGGCAGCGCCCTGCCCTCCGCCAGCCCTGGCACCGCCCCGGGGGCTGCCACCCACTGCCGGGAGCTCCGGGGGACCCGCGGGGCCCCCGGGCCATGGAGCCGGCGCCATCGGCTATGGGATCTCCAGATGTTGAGTCCTGGCTGCCACAGCCACACACTTCTGCTCAGGTGCAGAAGTGCTCTCCTGGCTGACGTGCTTGCTGGCCCCAGCTCCTGGAGTTTCCATCCCTCTTGGCACCGATCCTGGAACATGTTCTCTTCTCCAAGTCCTTTCCCTGCCGGGCGCTGGGTCCACTGCCAGTGTGTTGGCAGAGGGGGCCAGGCCCCTCCTGCCCCCCATCCTGCCCCCATGGCTGGGAGCACCAGGCTCGGCTTGGGCAGCGCTGCCTCTTCCAAGTAAGCTGTGTTTGTGCTGGCAAGGCAGTTGGCGTGACAGAGCCAGGGGAGGACGAGTTTGGCACTGTGTGCCTGCTCCCACCCCAGCACTCTCCAGAGAGTGGCATCCCTCGGGCTGAAGGCTGGGACTGGAGGAAGGTGCTCCTGCACCACTTCTCTGGTGGGGGAATGGGAGATAAAAAACCTTTGTGCCCCCTCTCTGACTGCCAGTGGCAGAGCCTCGCTGGTGGTCACTGTGTGTTCATGGCCAGTGGTCATGGGGCTCATAACAAGGAGGACGCAGCTCATGGGCTCCTCCGTGGGCACCCTCAGCATTCCCATCCCTCCTGCCCCCATACCTGGTCCCTCTGCCCTGCACGGAAGTGCTGGAAGCACCATGGCGGGTTTGGCTCTGGCAGAGCTCTGCTTTCACTGCCAGCTCCAAACTCGTTAGCAGCCATTTATTGATGCTTCAAAAGGAGAGAGAGGGGCTACGAGCACTGTGGGCGAGGGCTGGCTGCCGGCTCCTGCTGGGTGCCGGGAACCGCAGGGCCCATCTGGGAGCCACATGGGACCCGGGAAGCACCCGCTGACAGCCCCGTAGAAACTGCCCCTCCCACTCTCGGCAGGACCAACCGGGATGGAGGGCAGGACAGGTTGCTGGCATGGGCTTCATTTCCCAGCCCCACTGGGAGTCCAGGGGAGAGGTGGAGCAGGGTGCAGGGGATTAGAACAGTGTGAGGAATGTGGCCAGTTTGCCATGTGTTTCGATAGTATCCGGACACAGACGGGGCACCCCACTCCTGCAGCTGGGATTCGGCCTGGATGGAGAGCCAGGGAATGCAGCTGGGGAAGTAAGTCCCTCTTGTCATCATGGCCACGGCCAAGCCTCCTCTCGTGCCTGTGGCACAGAGCAGCTTCTCCATGGCACTCTGACCCCCTCATACCCTGGCCGGGTGTGGGAAGATCCCGGGGGCCATCCCGTGCCCCCTCATGCTCATGTCACCTGCTGCCACCCCCTGCTCCTTGCCAGGAGCCAGGCCAGCTGCTCCACAAGGCAAACACGCTGGCACCGGCATGGGCACAAGGTGGGGGCTTAGGGCTGTCACCGCTTGCAGGCTGTCCCCACTTCACTGTCCCCACAGAAGCTCTCAGCAGAGTTGGGAGCCAGCACTCAGCGCCATGAGCTTGGTCCCAGGGTGCTTCACAGCCATGGCTGGTGCAGCACACATCCCTTCAACGTGCCCAGCAGGGCTGGCAGCAGCATTGAGCTGTGTCTCCTGTGCCTTTCAGAGTGTCCCGGGACACGAGAACAACAAGGACTCCCGGCTGCTCTGGATGGGCTCCAGTGATTGCCTCATCTCTGTCGGGTTCAGCCAGGTACGGTCGTCTCTGGGAAGGTGGCCCTGGCACTACCAGGATGTCCCATCCCCACTCCCTGTGGCTGCTGTGTGGGGGCTCCCAAGTGCTTTTTGGGTGGCCTGTCCCTCATGAAAGCAGGAGGTCCCCTCACCAGGTGCCCTGGCCCTTCCTGGGATGATGGGAGGGTGACTGGTGAAGGCTGGTCCGGGCAATCCTGGTGCCCATTGATGCCATGTCTGTGTCCCTGCAGATGCGGGAGCGGGAGGTGAAGCTCTGGGATATGCGGCAATTCAGCAGAGCGATGCTCACCGTGGCACTGGACACCTCGCCCGGGTAGGGACGGGGACTCACCACAGGGCAGGAGGGAAGGCAGTGGGGACATCATGGTCAGGGACCCGCAGGGAGCACAGTGGCAGAGCAGGAGGTGGCAGAGAGCTCCTGGCACTGGTGGTGTTTGGCCACAAAGCCACATCCCTGTCACCACTTGGGTAGGATGGGAGGGCGGTGGCAGTACAGGGGAGGGCAGAGAGGTGCTCTGTGGTGCTGTGGTGTGTGATGGCACTGCCGAGGACAGTGTCTGAGTTGTCTGCTGGCTGGGTGGGCGCACGCACTGGAGTGGTACCTCAAAATGCTGCAGGCGAGTGAATCTCTTTGGCTCTGCTGGAGCACCAGAGCAGCTCAGCCCTGACCTCCCACTCACAGCAGGGCAGCAGTGCTTTGTGCCATGGTGCTGTGGCAACTGCCCAGCCAGCCGTGGCCAGGCCAGTGCTCACCAGGCATCCATCTCCTGGGGGAGCAGAAGAGGAGCTTTGGCGGCGTAAGGGGTCAATGCCCCTTGTCACGGCACAATGGAGCCATCTCCTGTCTGCAGGGCATTGCCAAGGCAAGCAATGCTCTGGCTAAACTCGGCCTGGCTGCTCCCACGCTGCCCAGAGAGCTGGCCTGGCGTCACAATGTGAGTGAGGAAATGGGAGGAGGAGGAAAAGGCAAAGGGGGATTGGGCCATGCTACTTGTTGAGATGTACTAGAGGCCGCTGACTCTTCCCAAAGCTGCTGGCAAAGCACTGGGATGCCAGGACCCTCACTGCATGCCAAGCTCTCTGTGTGGTGGGATGGGATGTCTGGGCAGGCTGGATGGTTCGCAGCTGCCATGTGCCAGTATGGGGCCTCTGGCAAGGGACTGAGTGAGCTGTGACAGCAGAGCCTGTCCTTGGCTGCCCTGCCAGCATCCCCTGTGCCAAGGTGTCAGCTCTGAGCTGGTGCTGACAGCACCTGGGACAGACAGGAGGGGAGAGGATCAGCTGTGGGCACAGTGGGGAGGTGGGGCATGGTGGAAGCAGGTGGAGAGGCTGCTGGAGCATCCCTTCCCTCCTGCAAGCTCCTGGTGGGAGCAGCTCCNTGGCGGGGCCATGCGAGGGGCTGGGGGCGACCGGGGATCCCTCCTCCCGTGCTGGGGAGGTGCTTTTTTTAGGCAGCCGCGCCAGGGCAACAGCGCTTCCAGCCCCAACCGCTCCCGCCTGTAAATCTGGCGCAGATGACAAATGGTGGAGGGGGATTTGGGCTGGCTCCCGGCGGAGGTGCCGAGCGGGGGCTAAACTTTCCCTCCGGCAGAGCCGTCCCGAGCAGGGGCGCGACACTCGGGAGCCCTGGAGCTGTTGCNTGCTCTGTGGTGCTGTGGTGTGTGATGGCACTGCCGAGGACAGTGTCTGAGTTGTCTGCTGGCTGGGTGGGCGCACGCACTGGAGTGGTACCTCAAAATGCTGCAGGCGAGTGAATCTCTTTGGCTCTGCTGGAGCACCAGAGCAGCTCAGCCCTGACCTCCCACTCACAGCAGGGCAGCAGTGCTTTGTGCCATGGTGCTGTGGCAACTGCCCAGCCAGCCGTGGCCAGGCCAGTGCTCACCAGGCATCCATCTCCTGGGGGAGCAGAAGAGGAGCTTTGGCGGCGTAAGGGGTCAATGCCCCTTGTCACGGCACAATGGAGCCATCTCCTGTCTGCAGGGCATTGCCAAGGCAAGCAATGCTCTGGCTAAACTCGGCCTGGCTGCTCCCACGCTGCCCAGAGAGCTGGCCTGGCGTCACAATGTGAGTGAGGAAATGGGAGGAGGAGGAAAAGGCAAAGGGGGATTGGGCCATGCTACTTGTTGAGATGTACTAGAGGCCGCTGACTCTTCCCAAAGCTGCTGGCAAAGCACTGGGATGCCAGGACCCTCACTGCATGCCAAGCTCTCTGTGTGGTGGGATGGGATGTCTGGGCAGGCTGGATGGTTCGCAGCTGCCATGTGCCAGTATGGGGCCTCTGGCAAGGGACTGAGTGAGCTGTGACAGCAGAGCCTGTCCTTGGCTGCCCTGCCAGCATCCCCTGTGCCAAGGTGTCAGCTCTGAGCTGGTGCTGACAGCACCTGGGACAGACAGGAGGGGAGAGGATCAGCTGTGGGCACAGTGGGGAGGTGGGGCATGGTGGAAGCAGGCGGAGAGGCTGCTGGAGCATCCCTTCCCTCCTGCAAGCTCCTGGTGGGAGCAGCTCCTAGCTCTCCTGCTTCCCAGCTGTGCCAGCACAGTGGGCAAAGGCAGCCATGGGGTCCAGCCTCAGTATCAGCCATCATTAGTGTCCAGAGGGAACACTCCAGAGGGAGGCCGGGGCACACAGTGGGCTGCAAGGGGACACTTCGGGGTCCATTATTGCTCTTGGCACAGAATCCAGTGGGAATTACCCCGAATCCTCGCTGGGCCGGGGTGAGCCAGCTCGGCTAAATGGGATGCAGGCGCCGGGCCGCGGCTGCTCGGCCCCCTCAGCACAGGCTGCAGTTATTTTGGCTGCCGGGTTTATCGGCGCAGGAATGCGGCTGGCGGGCGCTGCCTGCGCGTCACGCCGGGCCCTGCNTGCTTTGGGGATCACCAGGCCCCCCTGGAAGCTCTGCTTGTGTCAGGCTGGGTGCAGGGGACAGGGGCGCAGTCCTCCGAGGATGGTGGAGCAGCAGTGGGGCTGGTGCCCACTGTGGATCTCCACTGTGGCCGTGGGTGCCCGGAGAGGGGCGCGGAGGCGCGTCCAGCAGCACAGCAGTGCCGGCCATGCCCTGAACGAGGCACGGGGAGCTGGGTGCAGCAGCAGCAGCTCGTTGAGGCTCTTTGAGGAAGCAATCAGTGGGCGGGCAGGAAACTCATACCATTCATTACTGACGCCAGGCCGGCAGGAAGGGGAGCCCGCATCCCAGCGCGTCCCCACCGCGTCCCCACCGCACCCGCCGAGCCGGCACCATGTGTCCCTGTGGCACCCCAAAGCAGGGCCATGTCGTGAGGGTCACCCCAGTGTGTTCACCCCAATGCCCACAGCCACACCAAACCCTACAGGGTGGCTGCACCCTGCCCAGCATCCACGGGGGAAGAGGGTAGAGAGTGGGGAACACTGGCTCCATATACCCTCACATCAGCATGTACCTTTTGGGGGCCCCCATCCCAAGTCCTGAGCAGGTGAAATGTTTCCGTCTACACAAACCTCATTTTCAAAGCACCCTGGCTGTGCCAGGGCTGATGCCCAGACCCCTGATGGAGCAGGAGGTGCGGGTGGCCCTGGCCTCTCTCCACACCATGGTCCTCATTGTGCTGCCTCCGGGTACCTGCCATTCCTTCGGCTCAGGTTTTGTCTCCCCTTGGCCCCCTTTAATTAGATCAAGGAGCAGCAGGGCAGGAGCCAGGAAGGGGCCTCAATAGGTTATTGTTGCCCTAAATTGTAACCAGCACCGGTGGAGTTGTGTTACCAGCCCCAACTCGGGGTCACCGACCAGACCCCGCTGCCGCGCGCCCAGCAGTGCCCCAGGATGGTGCTGTCACCACCATGGTGGCAGGAGAACAGCAGCTTCCTTGTGTCACCGCATTGTTTAGTGTCTCAAAAATGTCCCCAGGGAGGCTGGGGGTGCCATGGCCAGCTCAGGGCTATGGCTGGATCATTAGGGATGAGTGCCCGGGTCAGCAGCGGTCACAGGGAGCTGTGTCCCCATGGCGTGTCCCAAGATTGGGCAGATCCCCACAGGGCAGGACAGTGATGGGGACGGATGGGGATATTCAGCTCCCCACCATCCTTCATGGTGCAAAGTCCAACAGAGCTAGGAGGTGCCAGAGCTGGGACCTGCCCACAGCAGGGTGCTGGCAGAGCAGGATGTTTGTGAAGGGATTTGAGGCTCTTTATCCCCTCACAGCTCTGGAGCATGACCTGGAGGGGCTCAGGAAGTTCCCAGGGGATGCTGCCCAGGGGTGCTCGTCCCCCAGCGCCCACCCACTACCCCTGCCCCAGCCTGTGGCTGAACTGGCTCATGGTGGCTGGGCTTGCAGCCCTANCCAAGCTCTCTGTGTGGTGGGATGGGATGTCTGGGCAGGCTGGATGGTTCGCAGCTGCCATGTGCCAGTATGGGGCCTCTGGCAAGGGACTGAGTGAGCTGTGACAGCAGAGCCTGTCCTTGGCTGCCCTGCCAGCATCCCCTGTGCCAAGGTGTCAGCTCTGAGCTGGTGCTGACAGCACCTGGGACAGACAGGAGGGGAGAGGATCAGCTGTGGGCACAGTGGGGAGGTGGGGCATGGTGGAAGCAGGCGGAGAGGCTGCTGGAGCATCCCTTCCCTCCTGCAAGCTCCTGGTGGGAGCAGCTCCTAGCTCTCCTGCTTCCCAGCTGTGCCAGCACAGTGGGCAAAGGCAGCCATGGGGTCCAGCCTCAGTATCAGCCATCATTAGTGTCCAGAGGGAACACTCCAGAGGGAGGCCGGGGCACACAGTGGGCTGCAAGGGGACACTTCGGGGTCCATCATTGCTCTTGGCACAGAATCCAGTGGGAATTACCCCGAATCCTCGCTGGGCCGGGGTGAGCCAGCCCGGCTAAATGGGATGCAGGCGCCGGGCCGCGGCTGCTCGGCCCCCTCAGCACAGGCTGCAGTTATTTTGGCTGCCGGGTTTATCGGCGCAGGAATGCGGCTGGCGGGCGCTGCCTGCGCGTCACGCCGGGCCCTGCCGGCCTGCGGCTGCGTGGCGGGGCCATGCGAGGGG
>WEIV01014910.1:435255-447900 GCA_013390005.1 Calyptomena viridis | reverse complement strand
GGCGGCTTTTAAACCTCGGGGGCGGAGCCTGCCCTCCCGCCGGCCGCCCATTGGCTGAGGGCACGGCGGCGGAGGGGTGGGGCACGGCGGAGACGGAGGTTCCGCCCTCCGCGCACCTGGGGCCCGACAGGGGCGGGACCGCGGGGACCCCCGGGACCCCCAGGGCATCTGAGACCCCGGAGCCACAGGGACCCCTGTGGACTCCGCGGGACGTCTGGCACCCCAGGAGCCTGCCGGAGTCACAGGGACCCCCGGGACGCCCAAGGCCTCTGGGACCCCAGAGTCATAGAGACCCCTGAGGACTCCACAGGACGTCTGAGACCCCCGAACCCCCCACAATCACAGGGAACTCCTGGACTCCCACGACTCCAGGAACATTCAGAGTCATAAGGATCTCCAGGACATCGGGACTCCCTAGAGTCACAGGGACCTCCAGGACCCCTAGGACCCTGGGAGCAACCAGAGTCACAGGGACCTCTGGGATCCCTCGGGGACGTGATGGGACGTGATCAGGCCCCCCCAGAGTCACAGGGACCCCCAAGACACCTGACGAGTCAATGAGACCTCCAGGATCCCTAGACCCCCCAGAGTCACAAGGATTCCCTGGGCCACAGAAACCCCAAAGCTCACCAGAGTCACAGGGATCCCCAGGACTCCCCTGGGGACTCCAGGAGACCTCCAGGACGCCTGGACACCCAGAATCACAAGATCCCCTGGACCCACAGGACCTCTGGCAGCTCCAGCACCCTCCAAACCCTTCAGGGCCCATCAGGACCTTTAGCATCCCTGTGGATGCCAGCATCCCTCCTGTGTGTTTGCAGACAGGTGTAGGGGTAGGTGCAGCTGTTAGTGTCTCTCTCATATCCACAGCACCACAGGACCTCTGGCACCGCTGGTAACAGCAAAGGCTGAGCATCCTTGGCACTCTCAGGAACTCCCACATTCAGTGTGCCCAGGGTAACCAGCGTCCCTCTCACCCATGGGCCCAAGTGCCCTGGGATCCTGGTCCTTCTGTGCCCCTGGCATCCACAGAGCCCCTGCCACCATCTGCTGGGGAACAGGGGGGCAGTGGGTGGCCTTCACAAGGCTGTCCCCATTCCCTGGTGACAGCAGAACCATGCTGTTGCCACAGGACAACACTCCCTGTTTTGCATTGCGAGGATGGCATGGGCTGGACTGGGCTGGGACAACCCAGCAGCCAGGGTGCCCTTGTCCCAAATAGGTGCATTTGTCCTAACTCTGTGCTCCTGCGGTGGTGGCAGTACTGGTGACAGTGGTGGCAGCAGGGTAGGGGACCCTGATGCCTGCCACGGGCATCCCGTCAGTGTTTGCCTGAGTTGTGCCAACAGTTCTGGGTCAGGACAGTGCCATACCAGCCACACCTGTCCTTCATGGCATGGAATGGCATGGAACAGCTCCCTCCCCTGGGCACAGCCACAGAAATGTCAACCAAAAGTAATAGATTGTCCCTTCGGTCTCTGCCCGCGGCGCTCCCTCCTCCACTCCTGCCGGGGGAAGGCACAGAGGTGGCTCCGTGCTCCTGTCACCACTGTCCCCTCAGGCCATTTAATATTCCCTGTCACAGACCCCTCTGGTTCCCTCCCGCCACCAAGCATCTCCCCAGCCATGGTCCCCTCTGGCCACGGAGTATGTCCTGACCAGCAGACCTTCTGGCACGAGCATTCCCCCAGCCGTGGTGCAGGACAGGGAGCGGGGACACGCTCCAGCGGCACAGCCCGGCCGCAGGGCACTTCCGGGGCTGGCAGACACCACAGGTGCCGGGGTGTGCCACACGCCAGCCCCGAACTGGCCAAGCCGGCCCGGCTGGCCCTGGGGCTCCCCTGCGGGTGCTGGTGGCTTCCCCGAGCGAGGCTGGGTGCCACGGCCGGGCGCTGGGAGCAGGGCTGGGAGCAGGATGCCCCATGGCTGGGCACGGCTTCACAGCAGGCACCGTGCAGCCAGGGCTGGAAGCAGCCAGCAGTGCCATCCCACTGCCAACCTGTCACCCCAGAGTGGGACAGTGAGGGTCAAGCCATAAATTGGGGACCAGCCTAGCACTGGCACTGCTCTCCCACTGCTGGCAGCACCTGATCCTGCCTTGCACATCCCCAGGACGGGACCTGGGGTGTGCATCAGCCAGGATCCAGCCCCACAGCCATTGGAGTGCTGCACTGAGGGGTGTCCCCGGCGCAGCACCCTCGGCTCAGCACCCACCTTCCCTTGCAGGGTGACCATCCCACTGTACGATGCAGACACAGGGCTGCTGGTGTTGGCGGGGAAGGTGAGGTCTATGGCAGGGGGGTGCAGGGGGCTACAGGGGGACACAGGATTTTGCAGGGGAGTATAGTGAGGTGCAGGAGGGTGGATGTTGGGGGCAGGAGGGTGCATGTGGGTGCAGTGGGATGTAGGATGATGCAAGGGAGTGCAGTGAGATGCATGTAGATACAAGCAGGTACAGGAGGGGGCAGAAGCATGCAGGGGAGTGCATTGAGCTGCATGTGGGTGCAGGAAGGTGAATGTGGGTTCTGTGGGGTACAGGAGGGTGCATGTGGGTGCAGTGAGGTGCTTCCTACAGCCCTGCTCATTACCTACCCACTCTGTCTCTCTTCCAGGGAGAAAACCTCCTGTACTGCTTCGAGGTGGCCCTTCCACAGCCAGCACTCACCCTGGCAGAGCAGGTCCCATCCTGTCTAGGGGTCCTGGCAGCCATGGGAGGGCTCACCCCTGCCTGTGCTGCCCACCCCATGACCACCCACCCTGTCCCCCAGTGACCCAGTGCCGGACGGAGGGCAGCACGCGGGGCTTGGCGGCCGTGCCACGCTTGGCCTTGGACGTCATGGCCTGTGAGGTGCTCCGTGTCCTGCAGCTCACAGACACCGCCCTCGTCCCCGTCAGCTACCTGGTGCCACGCAAGGTAAGGGGGCACTGCATCATGGATGCCTAGTGTCATCTCATGGGTGACACCTCACCAGGACTGGGTGACAAAAGGCACCTGGGTGCAGTGGGATCCCAATCCCCAGCCTGGGAAAGGCAGGAAAGGAGATCAAAACTGAGTGGTGGTTCATGAAGTCTAGATTTGCTGGATTTGGGAAGCCGAGTGCTGTGTGCAGGGTTGGGGTACTGGAGAGTGGATGCTGACAGCTGGGTGCCACCTGCTGGGTGCTGGGTGATTAAAGCAGATGAAATTTGGGTGCTGGGTAGTAGAGTCTGGGTGTTGGAAGTGTTTGGCAGTGTCCAGGGGTGCTCCAGCTGCAGCAGGATGGAGCCTGTGGGATTTGGGGAACAGCCACCTTGCCCATCCTTTCTCCCACAGTCTGTCCAGGAATTCCATGAGGATCTGTTCCCTGACTGCACTGGGACAGTGCCAGCCACTGAGGCCCAAGCCTGGTGGGCAGGAGACAGCCAGCAGGTCAGTGTCAGCTGGGGGGTGTCCTTGCCGGTGGCACTGCCACTGCCCTGTGCCCACTGCTGTGCCTGGTGCAGGTGGAGAGGGTGAGCCTGAATCCTGCACGGAGACCCACAGAGACCTTCACCTCCCCCATCATCGCCTTCACCCGCCACACTGACACCAACACCGGCCACACCAACACAGACACCAGCCACACTGATGCCGACCAGAGCGTGAGCATGGGGAGCCAGGAATGTGCCTTGGATGCTGAGGGGATGGGGGTTTCTGCCACCCTCATCCCACAGAGAAAGGCTGGGGTACCAGCACCCTCTGCCTACCTGCTCTCTCTCCCATAGGAAGCCAGTGGCTACTCCTCACCATCCTCGCTGGCCTCACCGGGCAGCACGGCCACCTCACTCTCGGCCAGCACTGGCCCCTCCAGTGGCTTCGCCAGCAGCCCCAGCCAGAAGTCTTTGCAGAGCATTTTAGGTGAGTGGGTGGCGGAGCAGGCTCAGGATCCTGCATTGAGGGGGATTTGGGGTGCTCACCCATCCCTCTCCTGCTCCAGGGCCCAGCTCCCGTTTCCGGCACGCGCAGGGCCGGGTGCTGCACCGTGACTCCCACCTCACCAACCTGCGGGGGCTCAGCCTCACCACGCCGGGCGAGTGCGACGGCTTCTGTGCCAACCACCAGCGTGTTGCCCTCCCCCTCCTCTCTGCTGGCGGCCAGATCGCTGTCCTCGAGGTACCCCAGTTTGGCTGGAAGCCGGCACAGTGCCACGGGTGCCATGGCAATGCATGACGCCCATCTCTGTCCTGCAGCTCTCCAAGCCTGGCCGTCTCCCCGACACAGCCGTGCCCACCATCCAGAACAGTGTGGCGGTGGCCGACCTCTCCTGGGACCCCTTTGACCCACAGCGCCTCGCTGTAGGTACGTGTGTCAGCCCCACAGAGCGTGCCGGGATAGTCCCTCGGCTCCAGGCACACCGGATCACCACATTAACCACTGCCCATCCCTTTTGGTGCCACAGCCGGTGAAGACGCCAAGATCCGGCTGTGGCGCATCCCCGAGGGAGGGCTGCAAGAGACGCTGCAGGAGCCTGAAGTGGTTCTTCGAGGTGAGGGGAGTGCACCAAGCACCCCACACTGGGGACAAACCATCATGGTGGTGTCCACAGCTGGGGCCAACTACGCACTGCTCAACCTTACCAGGTCACACGGAGAAGATTTACTCCATCCGCTTCCACCCGGTGGCATCTGATCTCTTGGTTTCCTCCTCCTACGACATGACCGTTCGGATCTGGGAGCTGAGCGCTGGGCGGGAGGTCTTGTGCCTGCAGGGACACACAGATCAGGTAAGGAATGACAAATCTGGGGACACCTGAGGGGCAGCTTTGGGACATTACAGAAACATATCTCTCTCCCCAGATCTTCAGCATGGCTTGGAGCCCAGATGGGAAGAAGCTGGCAACAGTGAGCAAAGATGGACGGATACGGCTCTATGAGCCACGGCAGAGCCTTCAGCCTCAACAGGTACAATCCCAGTACTGGGGACAGGCTGGAGAGCTGGGGATGTGAGCAGGAAACTCCCCCTGTGGCACCTGCCTGCATCCCCAGCTCTCCCTGAGCAGGTAGAGTGACCTTTTCCCCACACAGGAGGGTCCAGGTCCTGAGGGGGGACGTGGAGCACGCCTGGTTTGGGTTTGTGGTGGTGACTACCTCCTGGTGTCTGGCTTTGATAGGTAAAAAGGGGAACATACACTGGGGCAAGAGTCCCCACGGGACACTGTGCTCCCCCTCATTGTCACCTCCCCACAGCCGCAGTGAGAGGAGGATCCTCCTGTACCAGGCACAGGCTCTGTCCGAGGGACCCTTGTCTGTCCTTGGGCTCGACGTGGCCCCTTCCACCCTCCTGCCCTTCTATGATGAGGACACCAGTGTTGTCTTCCTCACTGGCAAGGTGAGGGCTTGCCTTCCAAAAAACTGGAGGGCTACCTGCCTACAGCACCCCAACAATGTGGAGGGACCCTCCATGCACCCTGACAGTCCTTGTCTTGCTCCATCCCCAGGGTGACACCAGAGTATTCCTCTATGAGGTGACACCAGAGCCCCCCTATTTCCTTGAGTGCAACAGCTTCACCTCCAACGAACCCCACAAGGTAAAGTGTGGCCGTGCTGCCTGTCCTTGACCCCCTGCCTGTGCTGCCAGATCTCACTCACACTCTCATCCCACCAGGGCTTTGTCTTCCTGCCCAAAACAGCGTGTGAGGTGCGGGAGGTGGAGTTCGCCCGGGCACTGCGCCTGGGGCAGAGCACCCTGGAGCCGGTGGCTTTCCATGTGCCACGCGTCAAGGTAGGTGACAGACAGGATGGCTGTGTTTTGGGAGGGGGACAGGAGGCAGGGGACCCCCCTCAATGCCTCTGGCCCCCGCAGAAGGAGTATTTCCAGGATGATCTCTACCCGCCAACCCGTGTCTGGTGGGAGCCGGCCCTGGGTGCTGGAGCCTGGCTGGGGGGGCAGGACGGGCACCAGCGCCGTGCCATCCTGTGCCCCACCGACATGGTGCCAGGTGGGTGAGGGGCAGGGCAGGACCCTCGGCCCACAGGGATGGTGTGGGGGGTGTCAGCCACAGGGCAAAGGCCTCCTGTCCCATGGTTATGCCATTCTCCAGTGAGTGAGGCCCCAAAAGAGGCTCCAGCTCGGAAGTTCGTCCCTGCATCCGTGTACCTGGAGGAGAAGTCTGATGAGCAGAAGAAGGAGGAGGTGGGTGATGGGGTGGGGTGACCACCCTGCGGCAGAGCAGGGGGTGATGCCCCATGTCCCACGGCTCTGCCCTGCTGCCCCCACAGCTCCTGAATGCCATGGTGGCCCGGCTGGGCAACCGGGACGACCCGCTGCCCCAGGACTCCTTCGAGGGGGTGGATGAGGACGAGTGGGTAAGCGCAGGGAGGGGGGGACACACGCAACCCCCGGGCGGGTCTCACCAGGCCCCACCACGCCCCTGACACACACTGGGCTTCCCCGCAGGACTAGGCTGGACCCGTCAGCCCGAGGACCACCCGAGACACTCCGCACCCGCAGGGCCAGCGGGGAAAACGAGAGGAAGAAAAGGAGGAAGAGGAGGAGGCGCAGGGCTCGCTGCGGGCAGGACCCGCTATTAAAGCCGCTGCACCAGCGCCGCGTCCTGCCCTTATTCCGGGACACAGGGATCGGGGGGACACAGGGACCGGGACGGCGGGGCACAGGGACCAGAGATGACACAGGGACTGGCCCTGGTGGGACGCAGGGACGGGGGATGACACAGGGACCGGCACNGCACCGGAACTGGGGGTGTGCGAGGGAGCTGGCTCGGGGGGGAGGGGCAGGGCCAGAGGAAAGGGCAGTAGGACAAGGGAGGGGGTCAGGCACAGGGTGAGAGGGGACAGGGCATGGAAAGGGGGGACAGGGCCTGGGGAAGGGGCTCAGAGGGCCTGGGGAGGGGGAACGGGGCCAAGGGAGAGGGGAGGGCGCGGGGCCTGGGAAGGGGGAGTACGGAGAGAGAAGGACGGACAGGGACAGAGGAGAAGGGACAGGGTCTGTGGAGAGGAAATAGAGGGAATTTGTTCGAGCCACGACATGACAGAAACCACGGAGGGTCAGGGCAGAGCCCCAGGGGATGGGAGAGGTGACAGGACCGGGGCTGTGCAGGGCCCAGGGGAGGTGACAGGGCAAAGAGCCCAGGGGAGGTAACAGGGCAAAGGACCCTTCTGGGGACAGGTCCCTGGTGGCTGTGACAGCAGGGTGTCCCCGCAGGCCAAGTACCTGGCACAGATCATCCTGGTGGGGGCCCAGGTGGTGGGACGGGCCTTTATGCGGGCTCTGCGCCAGGAGTTCGCAGGTAGGAACCGGGATACTGCTCCCTGTGCCCATACTGCCCTGCCCTGCCCTGCCTGGGCACTGCTCTGAATCCCCACCCTTCCTCAGGCACCTCCCTGTGCCCGGGCTGTGCCCACAGGGGACCCCTGCCAGGTTGTCACAGGGTCACAGTCATCACCCACATCCCAGCACTGGCCTGATGGTGTTTCATCCCAGGCTGGGGTCCCAAAAGCCTTTCCAAGCTCAGCCTGACCCCAGCACCACTGCCAGGCTCCCAGAGATCCCAGCACCACAAAAGGCAGAGCAGAATAACACCCTGGATATGGCAGCCCCTGCCCTGCCTGCAGCAAACCATGTCCACCCTTTCTCTGCCACATCCCCAGCACCAGGATTGTATCCAGGGGTGGCTGGAGGGGGGCAGACAGTGGGGTCTGAGCACCTTGGAGCCTGTGGGCTTTGCTGCCTGACCCCCCATGAAGCCCGTGGGGCAGTGGGGGGGGTCTCACACCGTCAGTGACTCCGGCAGCGAGCCGAGCAGCAGCCGATGCACGAGGACGCTCTGAGAGACCCCAGTCTGCTGCCGCCTCCAGGATCATTGGCATCAGTCTCCAGGAAGCTCAGCAGATCCTCAACGTCTCCACCCTCAACCCTGAGGAGATCCAGAAGGTAGAGCCTCCCTCAGAGCTGGGGAGGGGTGGTGCTGGCAGGGTCCTGCCTGCCCTGAGGGTGCTACCTGGCATGGGGTGACCGCTGGTCCCTAGTGCTGTCTTGGCCCCAGGTAATCCCAGCTTGAGGATTCCCTTCCCCAGCTGCAGTAGCCCTCAGGGCTTGGCCCCTGTATCTGCCCATCAGGGCTCCTCAGGGAAAGGGACATGGGATCCCCAAAGATGTCCAACTGGGAGCGTGGGAACTCACTAGGGAGTCAGGCAGAGCCAGTGTGTCCCCAGGATCACACTTGTCACCTCCAGCAATGCTGCAAGGAGCAGGAGTCCCCTGGAGTTTGGGAACAGGGAGGATGGAGGTGAATCTGACCCAGAGCTTCTCTTGGCAGAACTACGACCACTTGTTCAAGGTGAACGACAAGTCAGTGGGAGGCTCGTTTTACCTGCAGTCCAAGGTGAGCAAGGGAGGAGTGGGGGCTCTGCCTGCCAAGGCACCTTCCCCTGCCTGGGGTTCAGGACAGGCAGAGCCCGAGCATCCCCTCAGATGAGGTGGAAAGGGGAGGTGTCACCCTGCCCTCTGTGTCACCCCATGTCCTGCAGGTGGTGAGAGCCAAGGAGCGGCTGGACGAGGAGCTCCGCATCCAGGCCAAGGGTGACAAGGAGAAGGACCGGAAAGCCGAGACGTGACTCTTGCCACTCCTGGCCACCGTGTCCCTCACCCTTAACTTATAGGTAGCCAATAAACACCGTGTCCTCCAGCACCGCGTCTGGCTGCTCCACAGGGACTTGCCCACCACTGCCACCGAGGGATCTGCCCCTGTGAGGGGCTGGGTTTGCCCTCGGGAGGAGGAAGAGGGGGAGGGAAACAGCTGGGGAAGAAGAGGTGTCCCCAGAGCATCAAGGGCTGCCAGGGCTCAAATGGCACCGGGGGAGGCTGTGGGAGCTATTTTTGGGGCGGGGGGTTGGATGGTCTTGGACTGAGTGCATGGATACCTCTGGCTCCATACCTTGGAAGTGCTGTGCCATTACCCTCCTCCCACTGTGGATGACTGCTGGGTTGAGGGAGGGGCCACGCTGTGGTTGTCCCCACCTGCAGCTCATCCTGCAGACTCTGGCAGCTTCACTGGTGCCAAGGCTACCTGAGTGGGAGTGTGTGGACATAGATGGGGGTCAGGCAGAGCCAGCCATGCCCCCCAGATGACACACATGCCCTCCAGCACCCCTCTGTCCCCAGCATGAGCTCCTCACTGCTGTCACCACGGCCACGGGATTGAAACAGGAACTTACTTCAACTTTATTGTTTTCTTAATAAACTTCCTCTCCCCTGGACGAATATAGTGTTACAGTCGTTAGCTTATCTCGTACTTGTGCAGTCCTTACACGCTATGCTAACAGCGATGGAGCCCAACAGGAGGAAAATAAAAACAACCCAGAAACTACGATAGAAAGGCACTTCGAGACCGTTAAAATACTGATGTCCTGGAATGTGCAACAACAAACCAACGAGGAGCGAGGAGACATTACACTGGCCGGGGTGGCCTGGTCGATGGCCCGCGGCCATGCTGGGCTGGGGCAGCACTGGGCGGCCGCCGGTGAGAGCAGGGAGACCGGCTCCCTGCATGGCCAGGGCTCCTCAGCACAGAGGGGCAGCACTGGGGAGACCCCCATGGTTCGGAGAGAGCTGGGGGTGGGGGTCCTGCCCGGCAGCGGGACGTGACCCCCGGGGGAGGCTCTGAGCTGCACCTGTGCCGGGGGCTCGCCTGGGAGCATCCCACTGGTACATCCCGAGGAACGGGGTGCCCCGCCAGCCGGTGCCGGCGGCGCCCGGAGCCATGCCCGCGCTGCCCGCATGTGCTCGCGGTGCGTGGTTAGGTATGAACGTAGCTGAGAGNCCGTGTGGGGTGGGATGGCACGGCCGGGCAGAGCTCGGGGCTGCGGGAGCGGGCTGTCCCCGAGCTGTCACGCCGCTGCTCGTGCAGAGGGAGGCCGGGGGCTGCAGCCCCCCATGGCAGCGCCGAGGCCTCGGGCACGGAGACGCCGTGTCAGCAGAAGCAGGAGAGCCCAAGCAGGACCCTGTCAGAGCAGGGGGCTGGTCAAGAAATAAATAGCGGCGTATCCGGCTGTCCAGGCCCGGGAGGGCAGGGAGACCCCCCTGTGCCCCCAGCATGGGGTCGCAGCCAGCTCCAGCCGCCGAGGGATTATTGCTTTTCTCAGAAGAGTCCGTTCTTCTTTCGTGACGGTTAAAAGCACGAGCAAGGCCCCGCCGGGGCTGCAGGGAGGAGGGGGCGATGCCCCCCATTCCCAGGGAGCGGGATCTGCCCATGGGGCCGGCGGCTGGCCCCGGGCATCGTCGAGCCCCTCAGTTGACGGCAGCGGGTTTAAGAAGCAGGGAGCCGGGGGGGATGAGCACCCAGCCGGGGGGCAGCGCCTCAGGGCTGCCCCCCGAACTGACGCCGGCCGAGAGGTCGAGCACAGCCCCCGGAAGCAGCGCCAGGCTCTCGGGGGGCACTCGAGGCCGCCCCGGCTCCGTCCTTTCACCCCTCTCCTTCCGGCTCTCCAGCCCCTTGCCGGCCTTGGGCAGCCGCCCCTCAGCCCCGCTGCCCTTCTCCCCCTCGGCCTTGGCCCCGCCGGCCAGCAGCGACATGACGGGCAGCCCCAGCCCTGCCGTGAAGGGCGAGGGCAGCAACGGGCTCTTGGCCAAGTTCAGGGGGCTGCCGTTGAGGGGCAGGACGGGGCCAGGCAGGGCGGGCAGGGCGCCCGCAGCCCCACAGCCCAGGGCGCTGAGGTCGAGGGGTGCCGGGGCCAAAGGGATGGGCAGGGCCGGCAGCCCTGGGGGAGCAAAGAGGGCGGCAGGGTTGGGGATGACGAGCTGTGCCCCATTAACGTAGGGCACCTCCGGCGAGCCCAGGGGCGTTTTGGGAGGTGCGTGGACCTTGAGCATCTCTGGGTGCTCAGGGGAGACAAAATGCCCGTGGGCTTTGATGTGCTTGCGAAGGGAGCTGGGGTCCGTGTAGCGCTTGTGGCAGCCCGGCATCTTGCAGGAGTAGGGCTTCTCCACGTAGTGGGTGCGGGTGTGCTTGAAGCGGTCACTGGAGTTGGAGTAACGCTTGTTGCAGCCTTCATAGGGGCAGATGTAGGGCTTCTCACCTGCGGGACAGCACCAGGTCTGCCGGGGGACACCAGCCCTGCAGGGTCCCATGTCCCCCCTGAATCCCCCCTGCTCCCCTGGAGAGCACAGTGTAGGGGCTGCACTGACCTGTGTGCGAGCGGTTGTGGATTTTCAGGTTCTCCAGGCGGGAGAAGCTCTTGTTGCAGGTGGGGCAGCGATGCGGCTTCTCATTGGTGTGTGTCCGGATGTGGATCAGCATCTTGTACCTGCCAGGATTGGGGGAATCACAGAATAATGGAATGGGTTAGGTTGGAAGGGAGCTTAAAGCGTGTCTTGTTCCAATGCACTTGCTGTGGACAGGGACACCTTCCCCTAGATCAGGTTGTTCCAAGCCTCATCCAACCTGACCCTGAACACTTCCAGGGATGGGGCAGCCACAGCTTCTCTGGCCAACCTGTGCCAGGGCCTCACCACCCTCAAAGGAGGAGCTTCTTCTGAATACCTAATTCAAATCTCTCCTCTCTTAGTTCAAAACTGTTTCCCCTTGTCCTGTGGAATTACCAGGAAGGGAATGTTGAGGAGGGGGTCAGCCTTGACATACAGGACATGTCCTTGTCCCTGTGCCCTGGCTATGGGATGTGGGAACAGGGACATCCAGGCAAGCATAGTCAGCCCAGCCCCCAGGACCTCACAACCTGTACCAGAGGGAGGGAGGAATGTAGGGAGGGATGGATGGAGGTGGAGAGGGAGGGGAGGATGGAGGCTCTCCCTACATAGTCCCAGTGCTGGGCTCCTGCCTCTCCACAGCAGCCCCCCAGGGACCCCAGAGTCCCCCTGCAGCACCCTGTGCCCACCTGGCGTTGAAGCCCCTGCCATGGCGGGCACAGCCCTCCCAGTGGCAGCAGTACCCCGCGTCCTTCTCAGGTTTGACGTGGAAGTCATTGACATGGTCCACGAGGTCTTGCAGGAGGTCAAAGAATTGGTTGCACTGTGGGCAGAAGTCTGGGGGTGAGGGGGCCTATTGGGTACAGGGTGGGCAGAACCCCTGATAGGGCCAGCCCCTGGCCCTCATCCCACCCCAGCTCCCACCCACACTACGTGTGTGGCAGCCACTAGCATTTGAGGAGATGGAAATGGCCCTTTGCATGACCCTCCCAGGCCTGTATCACCCCCTCAGCACCTCTGCACAACGCCCAGCTTCCCATTGCCCCCCTCCAGCCTTATACTGTACCCACTTGCCCCTTCAGCTCCATAGATCTCTGGCATGACCTTCCAGCCTCACATCCTCTGCCCAGTCCCAAAATGCCGTCCCAGCCCCAGCCCCATGCTTGAAAGGCCCATGTGGTCTCCCAGCCCCTCATCACCACCTCCAGCCCCTCAAAGCTCCCACACTCCCACACCAGCCCCATAACCCCTCCCTGCTGACCTTGGACCAGCGGCAGACGAGCTGCTTGGGCAGAGGCAGCTCGGGGGGGAGCCGTTTCTCCTTGCTGGGGGGCAGGAAGGCAGCGGGGGGCAGGTGCAAGGCCCCCCCAGCCCCCAGTGGCAGGAAGAATTGGAAGGAGCTGGGGAGGCCGTCGATGTAGCGCAGGGACTGGAAATCCTGGAGCAGAGCCCAGATGAGGAGGTGG
>WEIV01014910.1:374787-413000 GCA_013390005.1 Calyptomena viridis | reverse complement strand
GCGGCCCCGCGCGAGCACCCGCAGCTGCCGCCTTCCAGCACCCGGCACCCCCGGCCCCGCCGAGTCCTGGCCTTTTAAGGGCATCTTGGGCCGTTCCTGGGAATGAATGGGCTTGGGGGCCAGTGACACACCCCGACAGTGGTGGGGTGACCTCCATGGGGCCGCGAGCCAGGTCTGCGGATGGGGGTGGGAAAGGTCCTCTACCAGCATGGCCGGTGGCCCCCGGGCTGGGCTGGCGGCCCTGTGGGACATCAGGGGCTTGTCACCGTGGCAGGTGACCATCAGCCCAGGTCTTGGTTGTGCTGAGGCTGGCATGGAGGCTGGCATGGCCCAGCACTGGAATCCAACATTTCAGAGGAGGCTCCAGGGCCAGGAGGCACGTTGGGATCTTTGAGGGGTGGCTGGTGCCCTCCAAGTCCCCACATGGAACATCTTGCTTATTGAGGGTCCCATATTTTATTTTGATCCTGTAGCTTTGGGAAAATTGTCTAAGCAGTGGCAGCTGCCTGTGGTTCTGCTCCCTGGGAACTGGTGGGATTTGCAGGATGAGTATCGAATTTCCATTTGTGCCTCGCTGGGCTCTTGGACACATCTCCTTTGGGGTGCAGGAAGTGCCTTGAGGAGGGGATCCATGTTTGGGTGAAGTGAAGGAGACGAGGGTCCAGTGGAGGACTGGAAGCTTCATTGGAGCATCATGGAAGGTGTGTTTCTTGGGATTTGGTGATACCTGGGACTGCTGGGACCCTGTCACCATTCCCAGAGTCCGGGGTGGGAATTGCACTGCACCTGCGCTCTTACAGCCCCAGCCAAAATGACCCACAGCCCATGTGTCTAGGGCTGGCAAAGCTCCCCGGTGTGACCAGGAGCCCTGTGGGGACCAGCAACCACTGCTGGGCTTGGGTGGTGGCTCATGGTGAGAGCATTCACCCACTGCTAGATCCACTCCTGCCCTCGGGAAGTTCTTCAACAGAGCTCAGCCATCCCTTCCAGGCTAGGCAGCCTCTGTGGCCACTGGGAATGGGCCACAGGAATGCTGGCAGGGCAGTGCCCAGACACTATGCTCAGCCCTGGGGAGCCCTTGACTCCTCAGCCATGACAGATTTGAGTGGGAGGGCAATGCCAGACCATGCTGTCACCACTTTCCAGCTGAGTGAGGAGTTAGGGAAAGCCTTGGCATGCTGGAATCCTGCAAGGCACTGCAGGGCTGAACAGCCCCCTCCTGGTGACAGCAAGTGTGGGCTACCCCTGGGAGTCCTCATCCTGCCTCAGCCTGGGAGGTGTCACGTTGAGATGAGCTCCATCTCCATGTCCTCATGGCAACTCGGGATGTTCCCCATCACCCAGGATGTGTCACCTTGGGGTGTACTCCATCACCTGGAATGTGTCACTTTAGGATGGACTCCACCTCTCAGGACAGAATATCTTGGGAGTAGGATTGTGTCACCTTGTGTGAACTCAGGGCCCCAGTCACAGCACCCGTGGGGACTCCCCACCCTGATCATCCCAGGCCAATGGCCCTCTAGTGTAATCAGCCTCCCCAGAGGTGGAGACTGCTGTGTCCCCACTGGACTCACTCCACCCTGCAGCATCAGCACAGCCATGGACACCCACTGCTGTTGGGTGGCCACAGTAAGACAAGCGGCTTGATCTTGGGAGTTGGTGCCACTTACGCCCTGGTGCCTCACCTGGAGGTCCCTGTGGTCCCTGTGGTGCCCTATCTCACTCTCAAGCTGTTGGCTGAGCAAAGCAAGGCAGATGTCAGGCAGTTTGGTTCTGCCGTGACACCCTCTCCATCAGCCATCTTTGTCCCTGTGTGTAGGTGGCATCCAGCTGGTTAGAAAGGCCAGGACACCTCACCTGTGCATGGCCTTGGTGGTACAGTGGCACCAGCAGGTCTCTGTGAGATGGCACTGAGCTGGGAGATCTGTGCCATACACAGGGACAATGCTCTTGCCATGTTCCCACTGTGTCACCGATCCAAGGTGTCAAAACTCCAGCCCGGCAGCAGGTCAGGGTGACCAAATCCCTTGTGGAATCGCCTGTTCCCTGGGCTCTGCAGGAATAGCAGCAGCCCCAGGGCTGCACGGGGTTCCACTGGGCTATTTTCAGCCCACGGGGACATTTCCCTTGTAAGTGATAGCTGGAGGATGGCGTGAGCTCCTCTGCTGGCGGGGGCTGCTTGAGTAACCAGGGAGGCTCCAGCCGGGCACCCTGAGCCAGGATGGGGTGTTGGCAGTGGCAGCACAGCGCCAGTGCCTGCTGGGAATGTGGCTTGACCCTCCCTACACATGGGACACACCATGGAAAAGGGCTCGGAGCTGTGTGGCCCTGTCTCTGTGCTGGGCTGCCCGATGCTACCAGGGTATCCCTGCTCGGCAAGTCCAGGCAGTGTCTGCCTGGACATTCCCATGGGTTTGAGGATCTTGTGTGATAACAGGTCACTGGGGATTAGAATCCAGGTTGGCAAGTCCACAGGCTGCCAGAGTGACCAAGAATGTTTGGGATGACCCAAGGGGGACGGGGAGCTTTCCTTCACCCAGGAAGGCTCAGCCTGGGTGTATGAAGGATGTCCCATGGGGTGGATTGGAGGATTGGAGGATTCCTGTGGCTGGAGGTTGGAGGACAGGACCAGCATGACCTCTTGGTAGTCCCTCCTCTGGAGGAAGGGGCTCCTCCAGCCCCAGCCATGCCACATCATGTCCCTCAGGTCCCTTGGCATTTCCCCAGGCTGCAGACACTGCAAGGGACACCACAGGTCGATGTTCCTCGATGCCCAGCATGACATCTGCCTGTGCCAAAATACCTGGTGTTTCCTGACTGTCGTCTCACTGACAGATCCAGATCTCTCTGGCCAGGGAGCAGCAGATGCTTCATCTCTCACCTCTCTCATCTTCATCTCTTCTGAAAGTCAGGAGCTCGTGGTTCCTTACAGATTTTTAGGGTGGGGAGACAGTGGAAAAAACAACTCACAGCAGTGATTCCCCATTTTCAGCTCTGTATTTAGAAAGTTCCAAGCCTGGTTTTAATCCTTTCGTAGACCCTAGTGAGGTTTCTTTACCATTTCTTAATCAAAATATCATGCAGTTCTATCCAACTATTTATAGAAATCAAATCAATCTATAACTTTTTTCAACTAAACTTAAAATTTCCTGCACAGATGAGGCCAATTAGTCTGACAAGGCTGTTTCCTAGACCTCTCTCTGTGTTGAAAAACTGGAATGTATTTACTTTATGCAGGTGTTTTGGGATCATGAAGCCTCTGGGATGTGATGATGTGTCTGGGCACAAGGGTCTGGAGAGGCAACTTCATCCTCAGCCACCCCTGTGCTTGTATCCTCTGGGCTGCTTGAGCCCTTAGGGGACACATCCCTCTGAAGGTATTGGCTTGGCTGGCTCCAAACTGGTGGTGGAGTCAGGTTCTCACCTGCCCTGGCAGCCTGTCCTGGAGGAGCACCAGGGGTACAGCCCCAAGTGGAGGTCGTGGGGACGCCACAGAACCCAGTGGGCAGGGGCATCACCATGAAATTGGGTCTCTCAGGAAAGGGGAGGGTCTGCAGTAGGTTCAGCTGGAAAATCCCAGGAAGTCCCAGACAGCTCCTTTGTTTCCAGTTATTCTCCATGAGGTTTTAAAGGGCTTCATTAGAACAAAGGCAGGGACAGACGTTTGGGATGTAAGATCCCCCCAGAGCCCCACAGAGAGGATATGGGGAGTGCAGGACTTGCAGGAGCCAGAGGATAATACCCCAGGGCCACAGGGGCCGGGATCTGGGCAGGGGAAGGGGGTGTGTGAAAAGCCATCCCCTGCCACCGCTGGCCCCACGCTCGGGGTTCCGATTTCTGCTGGAGGGGGAGAGTGTCCCTCCAGGGCCACCTGTGCCCATCTGTCCCTCCTCACTGTCCTACTGGAGGACCCGTTTCGGTGCCAGGTCGTTGCCATTCCGTACGTCCGCGTGCAGGGATGGAGGGGACACCATGATGTTCGGCCTCCAGCAGCCATCTCTATCCTTTCCTCCTGGGCTTTTCCTGGGTGCAAACCAGCTGTGGCATCCTGTGGCACACAGAGCCCTGCTGTGAGCCCTCCGTCCTCGCTGTCACTGTCAGGGAAAGCAGCTGACAGCCCCCTCCCAGCGTGAGATTGGGGGTGGCAGGGGCAGTGAAAGCCAGGGACTCTCTGGGAGGTCAAGTCCCTGAGGCGAGCAGGGCAAGCATGGCATCCTCTGTGATGCCATCCGTTTGGCACAATGCAAGGTGTGAACAGGGGGAGCCCTGGTGTCACTTTACACCGTGGCTGTCCCCTCCTGGAGCCCATGGGGGCGCCCAGGTGCAGACGTCACCCTTGGCTGGCAGCGAGACGAGGGGATGGGGACAGGGGCTGAGGGGGCTGAGGCTTCACCACTGCCCCTCCTGATCCCCCGTACAGTTGCTGTGCCCTATTTTTAGCCTCCGGAGGGTGCACGGAGGGTGTTAAGCCCGTAACCTTCGGCCCATTTCACGCTCATTGCCCGGCCATCTGCAGGTCAGCACAATTGGCCCCACCATGGACTGGGAGACCATGTAGGGGAAACAGGAGGGAGAAGGAGGTGCAGAGGGGACGAGGATTTGTGTAAGACTTTGAAGGTCACACAAAATAAAGCCCGTGACCAGCACACCATCAGGAACGTCCCTGTCAGAGTGCCTGGGGGAGACTTCCCTTTCCCTGCCAGGAATTGCTCGTGGGGGACGCTGGGGTTGCCTGGGGGATATTTGCCTTTCCCTGCAAGGGATGTCTTGTGGTGGGGGCTGGGACTGCTGTTGTGCCTGGCCACGGTTAGCTGATGGCCCCCCTGGGTCAGAGGGGACACACAGATCCCAGACAAAGCTCTCAGGACATTCAGGGTCTTCTCTGCCTGGTTCTGTCCCCTTTCTCCACTTTGACCCTCACTCCCCTCCCAGCCCTCCAGGTCACTGGCTATTTTGGCGCCAAACTGAGACTATCCCTGTTCCTATTGAATGAGGGGACCCTTGGGAGATTCAGCCTGGTTCCTAGGCCACCAGGGCCAGGCAGGGACATGTTGGTCCTGTCACCTGGGGCTTTGCAGGTCAAATGTAGATTCCCCTTCAAGTGGCTACTGAAGGGTCCCAGGGATCCCAACAGAAAGGTCACCTGAAGGACAGGGCTGGGAGGGAGGAGGGTGGGAGCTGCTCATCACCCATCTCCCTCCATCTGGGAGCTGAACTGGGAGCCAAGAGACACCTGCAAGCCCTGTGCCAGCATAGGACAGGGAAGGTCAGTGAGGGCATAGCGACAGTGGCCCACACAACTCGTTTGGGCAGGGTGAAGGGCTGCCCAAACTGTCCTTCCCAGTGCCTGCTGCTGGCATGGCACAAGCCTCCCAATGCGACCTGATCCTGGCTAACAGCCCCACCGTCACAATGGAAATACAACCACCCACCCAGCATCCCAACCACGGCAAACTGGTTGAATGGTCGGGAGCTGGCAGTGTGTTGATCCCAGCCCAGTTCCTCCTGTGCTCAGCCACCACTGTGCTCATGGCAGAGCCCAGCAAGTCCCAGCTTTGCCAAGGTCCTGCCGATGCTCCACTGCACACTATCCCCTGGCTCCCACATGGACATGGCGCAGAAGCCAGAGCAGAGGGCTGCCTGTGCCCAGCACTACCCGTGCCCAGCACGGTCTGCTCTCCTCCTGCAGCCTGGGTGGAGGTGGCATTTTTTCCTGCTTGGCATCTGCTTGCCAGCTGGAGTACAAAGGAATTATTTTGCTCTGAAACGCTCCCCTGGCATTAGGCATTTGGGGGGATTATTTAGACTAGCAGCAACTGTTTGTAACAGAGACAGTATAGCCATGATCTTTTATTTTTGGCACCCGTTGACTAATGTGAAATTGCAGTTGGAGCCTATGGAAAATACGGATGGATTCTCCTGGGCTGCAGAACAAACTCATTGTGTCCCCGCCAGGCACACAGCGTGGCAGATGCTTTCCTAGTGAAGGGACACTCACAATAAATAGCTCCCAAGCCCTGCAGCCAGGGTCAGGCCCTGCCTGCAGAAAGGCAGGACCCTGTGTCAGGGAGCCCCTTGTGCCAGGAAGCCCCTTCCTCCTCTTTCCTCTTGCCCCAACACCCATCATGGCTGGCACGATGCTCTCCCGAGTCAGGGCTGGGGAAGGACCCTTTTGACCTGCCAAGTGCCCATATTCCCCACCAAATTTGCTATTTTTACTCCTTTCTCCCTGTTTTTCAGGGCTGCTTTGCCATCTTCCTGCAGTGCTTTGTGGTGGGTGGCAGCCAGGGCCGGCACAGCTGCTGAGCCCCTGCTAGCTTAGCTTTGGCCCCCACAAACACATCTCTGCACCCATCTTCTTGCAACAGGGACAGAAAATTGAGCTGGAAAAAGAGAAGGTTTAGGGAAGAGTTTAAACCTCTCGGTAACAGCCACAACTCCTCCCTCAGGGCCCTCTGGGTGTCCTGGTAGCCACGTGCCAGCACGGGTGAGACTGACCGAGCTGTTCTCATCGTTTAGAGCCGCGCAGTCCCAGCACAGACCATCATGCTGCCGAAAGCCCCTTGCCAGCCACGGAGCCCCAGTTGGAGGAGAAAGTGGCTGATGGCAGCCCTGAGGAGGAGCAAGACAGTGGTACTGCCAACGCCTCCTTGCCCGGCGCCACTGAGGGACGTGGAGAGGGGGAGAAGGAGCCGGCGGGTGGCCTGAGCGGGGGCCTGGGGTCAGGGGGCAACCGGACAGAGGAGACCACCAAGGAGAAGGACCAGGAGGGACAGAGCCCAGGGGAGGATACCATGGCAGAGCATCATGGAGGGAACCATGGGCCTGGCACACAAGTTGGCGTCCATAGCTGGGAGTATGAGAAGCCCAGCACAAAGAAAGGAGGCTCTGAGGAGCAAGGGCAGCCTGGGCAAGAGAAAACCGAGGAGCCAAGAGCAGCGTCTGATCTGGAGGGGGGAGAAGAGGGGGGCGAGCAAAGCTCAGAGGAAGATGATGAGCAGGGAGAGTCTGAGGAAGGTGAGCACGAGGACTCTGAGGAAGATGGAGGTGAGGGAGACTCTGAGGAGGAGAAAGACTCTAAGGAGGAGAAAGAGTCTGAGGAAGATGGGGACAGGCCAGAGAATGAAGCTGAAGGGAGCAACAAGGAAGCAGAGAGCACTTCTGACAAAAAGAGCAAGCCAGCAGCTGCTGGCACAGGACAAGCCAGGGATGGCCTTGCCAGCTGCCATCACCCACCCTGTGGGGACACAGCAGAAGATCCGCCAGCAGTCGAAGTCCCACCAGCATCAGAAGATCCACCAGCAGCAGAAGCCCAATCAGCAGCAGTGGAAGACCCACCAGCAAAAGAAGACCCACTGGCAGCAGCAGAAGACCAGCCGGCAGTGGCAGAAAAGCCCTCTGCAGACAAGCCCCCACTGGCAGGAACAGAGGTCCTCAGCACCCCCACAGCTGCCACCGAGCCCCAGCACAGGCAAATAGGTTGGAGTCTTTTCTTGTGGGTGTGCTGTAGCAGCGAGAGTGACCTACTGTCAACTCCGGCGGAGCTGAGCTTGGCACATTAAAACTCGCCTAGTGCATGGCCCTGTCCTAATGCTTGTGCTTCCCTGCCTGCCCCTAACACAGCTGTGGGCAGCAGGAGCCCGTGGATGCTCTTCGCAGTGGTACCAAAACTGGCTGATATTCCCCTTGCTCCACTTTAAATCCATGATTTCTCCTCAGGGATGAAATGATAAGAACATGGATACGATATGAAATTATATGAACACGGATAAGATTTTTAAACCTCAGGCCCCTTTCAGCACCTGCAGACATCTTAAAGGCTCTTTATCCTCCACCTGCAAAGACCTCTGGACCCTCAGCTTGGTGCAGGGGCAGGATGCTCCCAGGATGGTGGGTCTCTTGTCCACCAGCTCTTGGCTTGTAGGGAACATATGAAGAGCTAATCCAGGCCAATGAGTTGCCAAGGCACTGGCCACAGTCAATCAGTGAAACACTAAATAAGGAAATGATTTCCCCCATGATTTCCCCCACCATGATTTCCTAGAAATACTTGTAGACTTTGGCTCACAGGTGGGGTGGTGACCTTCAGACCCAGATTAGTATTTTTTTTTGCTTTCATCTGTAACATCCTAGATCAAAAAACCTCCCATTTTTCCCAAAAGGCAAACCCAGTTTTGTCTCTGTGGCTTCACTTGGCAAGTCAAAAGGTCTTCCTCAGCCCAATGCTTGGTAGATGCTCAGCACAGCCCCAGGGTTTGGAGATGCCCCCCTTGGCCCTGGTGTCCCCAGACCTGACCCAAACCCCTTGCTACAGTCCAACCGAGCTCCCCATATCAAAAAGCTCTTGGAGAGTCTTGGTGTACCAGCATCTCCATGGTGAGGACACCTCTGTCTCCCTGTTTTGGGGACACTGTCATTCCTTCCCCAGGTGGGGGCAGCTGCCTCACACTCCCCACATCTGGTATGGAGCCACGAGGCACAGGGCACCATGCAGAGGGCTCCAGGGTGATATAGAGGCAGAGGAGGGAGAATTGAGAGGGAATGGCCCTGCTGGAAAAGGCATGGCATCCAGGATGGACTGGCTTGTCCTCCAAGAGCCAGAGCCAGCTCCAGCCTCGCACATCCACGTCTCTGGTTCAGTGTGTAGTTTTTTGGGGAAATGGGCAGACGGAGAGGCAGCAGTGCAGGTCCTGCACTTGAGGCCGAGCCCCCACAGAGCCACAGCTGACAGGGGAAGTGCCGGGGCCCCATCGGGCAGCAGGTGCCACATGCTCATGCTACACTCCAACCCCGGCAGCCCCTTCCAGGCACGTCCCTCACATTCCCCACGAGTGGCCAGCCCCTCCTGGGAGCCAAGCAGTTGCCCATGACACTTCCCCCAGCAGCCACAGCCCTGGCAGCCTCCAGGAACCTGTGCAAAGGGAAAGCACGTGGCATGCCGAGGGTGACAGCGGCTGCCAGGGCACATGGCATGTCCGCAGGCTCGGGGGGTGTGTGCTCCCCACACCCTCTCCCTGGTGGTTGCTTGTGTGAGCTCCTGTGTGGTTTCCCCCCTCCAGCAGTAACAGGTCTCCTTGCTTTTCTCCTCCAGAAGAGGTTGAAGATGCCAGCGAGCCGACCAAGCGTGACCGGTCCCACCTGGAGAACACCCTCAAGCTCAATGAGGAAAAACCTGCTGATGATGTCTCAGGTGAGGGGACCACACATGCCCTGCTCCTTTAGCCCACACCATCCCTGCAGGACAGGCTTCTCACCATCGTGCACTCAGAGCATGGATGGGATTTTCCTTCCCTAGAGTGTTCTGATTTTAACCTTCCTGCTTGTAGGTGTAGTAAGGCCATATCTGCAATAACTGCCCTTTGGCTGCTCTTGGGTTAACGTATTTTTGGTATTTTACAGACAACCGCAAGAGCATACAAGAATTAGGAGGGTAGAGAGGTTGGAAGATGCAGATGGTGAATCAGGCACATCACTGCTCAGAGAAACCCGGGGCAGCTCATAATAAAGGGTTGGGATTTTTATTCCAATTAGTTATGAGGTTTTGCTGCTCTAAGGATTTCTTCAGCCAGCCCCATGGGCAGTTTGGGCTGGAAAGACAGTGATAAGTGATACTGTGAAAAAAGGTCCTCCTTTTTTGTAGTGAACAGCTTAAGGGCCATGCCAGGGGGCCTTGGCACACTGGTGGAGGGCTTTTTGGGATTGTGGGTGTTGCATACTAAATGGCACTTACAAGGGATATTCCTTCCATCGGATGGGGGCAGTGCCCAGCAGGAAACATTAGCAGGAGAGGGGCATCAAAATCACAGAATCCTAGAATGGTTTGGGTTGGGAGAGATCCTGAAGATCATCTTGTTCCAACCTTCTTCAATGGACAGGGTCACCTTCTACTGTCCCAGGTTGCTCCAAGCCCCATCCAACCCAGCCTTGGACACTTCCACCACCTCTCCAGGATCAGTTTGGCCAAGATTTCAGCTGTGAGCCAAGTCACTTGATCCACAGCTGAGCCATCCTCAGGGCTTTCAGGGAATGTCCCTCCTGCAGGGAATGCCCGAAGGAGGGGATCCCCCAGGGCAGTGGGGTTTGTCTTTCACCTGCCTACATGCTTTGCCTCCCCCAGGAGTACTGCAGCGGCTGAGGAAGATCTACCACTCCTCCATCAAGCCTCTGGAACACTCCTACAGATACAATGAGCTGAGGCAGCATGAGATCACAGGTAATGCCACGAGTACCGGGGTTCCAGGCACCACGAGGTCCTTGGGATGTGGATAACAGCATAGAAAACCGATTATGGAAAGCCTCAGATAGTGTGTCTTCCTTTGCAGCTTCCCGAGAAGGCCATGAGCACACTGGGCTTAGAGGCCATGCCCTAGTGAACCCAGTGACAGGGATTCCTGCATCTGCCTGAGCCCATCTGCTGTCAGGGCCATCTGTGTGGGCTGAGCACTGAGCCCTGCCTGCTTCGGGTCCTCCACCTGCTCAACATCAATGCCCTGTCCCCCTGCCAAGCAGAGAGCACAGCCCAATGAAACAGCCTTGGCAAGGAAGCTCGGAACCTCTCAAGGCTGGGGGTGAGCTTCCTGGGGGTGGCTGGAGCTGGCATCCTTCCTGCTGCATACAGGACACAACCACATGGGCAGGGTGTTTCTCAAACTTTGCACACTTCACTCATCCCGAGAATTGGAGTTTCCCCCCCCCCACAATCTCAGACACATTGGATAGGTGAGCAGGTCCCTGTGGCCCCTGGCATGGCATGGGCTGAGCCCAGCCACACATGTCCCTCCAGAAGAGGAAAGCACAGCCCTGCTCCAAGATGCTCACAAGCTGGATTTGCTCCACCAGCTCTTGGGTCTCGGGCTCACCTGGGCAATATTCTGAGACACATCTCTGTAGTACACCTGTTTTCCAGGCATCTCCACTGCAACTCCTAAATCTGGGTCAGAAGGCTTGAACATCTCCCTTTTCAGCTAGGCCATCTCCAGCACAGAGCCAGTGGGGAGCACAGGAAACCCATGGGGCAGGATCAGGGCTGTAGATTCCTCACCACCAACCCAGATCCCATTCCCTCAAGACACAGAGTACCTTGGACATCACCCACCACCTGTCCGTGTGGTTCTGGGCCCTTGCCTGCCTCTCTCTGTGCTGGTGCCAGCAGCTGGGGACCACAATCTGCTTGCAGTGTGGGAGAGTAGCTGGGGACCACAGCAACGTGTCCTGCTGCAGCCAGACTGTCACCCCAAGGTTGCTGGCCTGTCCCCTGACAGCCAGCACAGCAGTGCCACACACCTGGGAAATGAGCACCAGGAGCACAGGGCTGGCATCCCAGTGTGCATCCCCACAGCCTGTTCCTGTCTCCATCCTGGAGCTCACAGATCCAGCAACATCCCAGCCTCCTCTCCAAGCTGCTCTGGTCTGTGTTGGTGGCATTTGCTATCAACTCAGCCTGAGACACAGTTTAGGAGGACATCTGGGATTACAGGGGCAGCTGTTGGGTTCTAACTCTCCCTTTGCTGTTCATAGCCAGAGAACGCAGCCCTCAGCCTCAGTTCCCAGCCCTCAGCCTCAGTTCCCAGTCCTCAGAACACCCCAGCCTGCCCTTCATCCATCCCATGCACACGCAGCCACTTCTCTGCTCCCTTTTTGGGAGGAAGCAAGTGTTTCCCAGGCATCTGCTGGCTCCCTCCCTTTCAGCTCCTGAGGAAACAACCACTAACCCTTATGTTTTCCCAGCCCCTCAAACCCAGCTCTCGAGCAGGACTCAGACAGTGGGTCCTGGTGTTCCTCACAGCCCCACCTCAAAGCTCCATGGTCTGTCCCACCTCACCATGAGGAACAGTCACTCTTGGGCTGACAGTCCCCAGGTCAGGTCCCAGCACACCCCATTGTGTCCTACACGATACCCTCATGGTGCAGATGCAACCCCAGAGATGGTGACACACAGTCCCCTCTGGCCCTCAGGGAAGGGCACAGGGACACTGCATTGCCTGAAGTCCTTGGCTCAGCTGTGAGACATCCTGGCCATGCTCCTCTCCAAAATGTTTCTATGGCCACCAAACTCCTTGAAGGATCTCTGACAGCCCAGCCATACCCTGGCACACACAGCTCCATCCTGGAAATCTGCAGCTCAGCAGTTTGCCTTTCATACCCACAGATCCAGCTTGTCCCAGTCCCTCACTAGCAGTGTAATTAGAGAAACCTGCACATTAGTTACAGGATTGGCCCAGGGACCCCTCTTGACCTTGCAGGGCAGGTGAGGACACTGTGGGGCTCCGGGAGCCTTCTCAGCACTTCCCCTGCACAGTGCCCCTGTCCCGAGCGGGTTCATGCCATCACTGGTGTCCCTGAAGGGTGGGAGATGTCCCCAGCCCCTCCTCTGTGCCCCTGCCGTGGCAGGGGGGAGGCTGGAGGGTGCAGAGCTAGCGGCTCAGCTGGCTGGGAAGAGCAGGACAGCTGAGAGAACACTGCGGCAGGACTGTCATGGAATATGTGTGACCTTTGGAACTGTAAGCCAATATAGAGGGGTGCCATCGCAAGCACCCTCGCCCCTCCATTACACAGCAGCCTTCCATTTTGTCTCCCTTTCCGTCGGCTCTGTTCACAGCAGTGTAATCCAAGGAGCCCCTCTGCTCCCCACAACATGTGAGAACACCCATGGAGCTGAGTGCCACCTCTCCCAGGGGAGATGTGACTGTCACCATCAATTTTGAATTGTCAGGGTGCATCCCAGAAGGCTCCCACACACCCTCTGCTTAAGCCTGGCAGATGCCATCTCCTTCTCCCTGCCTGCCACCCTCCCGCCTCTCCGCTCTGCCATCCCACGTGGATGCAGGCACGCTCCAGCTGGGTGCTTGGAGGGATTGTCTCTAGCTGAGGGTCAGGGATTCTCCCAGTCCAGTGATGGGAAGCTTGCTGTGAGGTCATGCCAGACTGTGGTGCATGCTGGTGACCTTAATTACTGATATGTGCTAATTAGCAAGTGTCCCTGTGCAGGGAATGACCTTCTAGTTGCCATCACCAGTCACAGGGGTGGGGTACAGGTGACCCCAGGACACTTGCTGGGTTGGTGGCTGTCCTAACCCTGGCTTGTTGGGCTCCATGTGCTCGGTGAACATCACTGGAAAAGGCAATAACCCTCTGAGCAGCACAGAGTTGGGGTGCAGGGCCACATCCCCGCTGTGCAGGGAAACTGGGGTTCAGTGCTTGTCCTGGGAGCTGCAAGTCGCTCACAGGCTGTAATTCCACCTCTCCTGCTGGGAATGTGGCCATCAGCCCCCTCCTTGTCCTGGGCCAGTCCCAGGCAGCCGCATCCCTCCTTGAACTCACGGTTCCTTTTCTCTCTCCCCGTGTCCCCTGCTAACAGCTTACCCCGGACGCACCCTGGGCTCCTCGGCCACAGGTTGGTATTGCTGCCTGCTCCCTGCATGATGCCAGTGCTGCCTCAGCTCTCGCTGCCCTCTGGCTTTCCGAGACACCTGTCCCAGCACAGCCACACTTCTCAGGCACGGAGCAGACCCGGTACCTGCCATGCCATGCCCAGCCCTTCCAGAGCCCGGCACGTGTGTCGCTGCACTTGTCCCAGCCTGACTGTGCATCCCAACAGCCTCCTCCTTCCTGCAATCCTCACCTCGCCCAGGACCTTGGGTGTCCCCCTTGGGTTAAGACTGAGAGGCTGTATATCCCTCTGGACAAGGTAGTTTCTGGCTGTCCTATGGGAGCAGCTGAGGGAGCTCGGGAGGCTCAGCCTGGAGAAAAGGAGGTTCAGGGGGGACCTTCTCACTCTTTACAACTTCCTGGCAGGAGGGTGGAGCCAGATGAGGGCTGGACTCTTCTCCCAGGGAATAAGTGATGGGAAAAGTGGAAACAGCCTCAAGTTGCACACGGGGAGCTTTAGATTGAGTATTAGGGAAAATTTCTTCACTGAAAGTGTTGTAAAGCACTGGCACAGACTGCCCAGAGCAGTGGAGGAGTCTCTATCCCTGGATGTATTTAAAAGACACATGGATGTGGCACCTGGGGACATGGTTTAGTGGTGGCCTTGGCAGTGCTGGGGGAGTGATTGGACTTGAGCATCTTAGAGGTCTTTTCCAATCTAAACCATTACCTGATTTCATGTGTTGGACTTGTAAGCTGGAGGAGCCCAGCCAACATCCTACACTATGGAGGGGATGTCTTTCCACCCTTCACCCCCCTATATGCAGAAACTTTCCTGAATGTCCATCCTGGATCCCCCCCAGCTGCAGTTTAAGCTGCAGCTGTCCCAGTGACACGGGCTGGCCCCTGCCCGGCGGCTTCAGCCCCCTCGGGAGCCTGAGCTGGCTCCTCTCCCTGCCTATCCTGCTCAGGGTGTGCTGCCAGGTCCCTCCAGAGAAGCAGAAGATGGGAGAAGGGCCAAAAAACCCCAGCCAACACCCAGCCCTTCCCCTGGGCCCAGTGCTGGGCCATGGGGACAATGTCCCTGCTGTGATACAAGCAGGGAAATCCCATCTTCTGCCTCTCTTGTCCTACCCCATGGCCATGCTGCCAGACCCTGCCAAATCAGGCTCCCCTGGACATGGACATGACTCTGGTAGAGCCCTGACAGTGCCTGGAGAGCCTCTGGCTCCCTGTCATGCCAGCATGCTGGCAGTGGAGAGGGCTGTGGATATTTATAGCATATTCCAATAGCTGTCTTATCTGCATCTCTGGCTCAGGCGCTCTCAGGCTGCCTGGGTGGGCGTGGGCACGGGGGGGACATGGCATGGAGGAGGCACAGGCCATCTGCAGCCATGTGGGCTCATCCTTCCATCTGTGGGCACACGTGCCTTGAGGGTACTCATGGATTTTGAAGCTTTGGGAGCAAGCTGGCCAGACCTCCAAGGGCTGCTGTGTCTGAGCCATGGGCAGGATGGCTGGCAGTGTTTGCAGTACAGGGATGGGGTGGCAACATGAGTGATGTCTGTCCAGGTGTTTTAGCCTTCCTGAGTGGTTTGAGGACAGAGAATACCTTCATGACCGTGGCTCAATCTGAATCAGGAGAGGAAGGAAGTTTTGCTGTATCCTCTGCTTTGCCCAGAACCCTCAGGACAGACTTGCATGTAGGGGGAGAGCTGGCACCAGGCCCTTCTGCTGGGCTTGAGGACAAAGAGGAGGAACACCTGATTCAGGGTTAATTGTGGAACCATGGAATGGTTTGGTTTGTAAGGGACCTTAAAGATCATCTTGTTCCAACCCCTGCCATAGACAGGGACAACTTACACTGTCCTGGGTTGCTCCAAGTCACATCCAACCTGGCCTTGAACAATTTTAGGCAGCCAGAGTTTTTCTGGCCAACCTGTGCCAGGGTCTCACCACCCTCACAGCCAGGAATTTCTTCCGAATATCTCATTTCCTTCTGGCAATTTGAAGCCATTCTCCCTTGTTCAAAGTCCCCCTCCAGCCCTTTTGGAACCCTCCCTGAAAGAGACTCTATGGTCTCCCTGGAGCCTTCTCTTCTCCAGCCCCAAAGCAGCAGTGCTTCCATCTGAGGGCAGCCTGGCATTGCCACAGGGAAACACCTCCAGAAAGCCTCTGCTCTAGGAAAGAAAAACAACTCGGACATGCATATTGATCCTACCCCCAGAGTTTAGCAGCCCAAGGCAGACACAGGCTCTGTGGAAGGATGAGCTGGAGGCTCGTCTGAACTTGAGCTGGGAGGGAACAGCCACAGGGTGGCTGGAGAGAGCTGCCGTGATGGAGCTGCCGCCATCCCTGCCCAGCCGACCCAGCTCTGGCTCTTTTCCGCTGTCTGGACCATCAAGGTGACCCAAACTGCTGCTGACAGACAGGGCATGGGGACATAGCAGGGACAGATGCCAGGCCAGCACCCTCCTGGGTGGGAGATGCTCCCTGCTCTCCCAGATCTGGGCAGCAGCAGGAGAATCCATACATGGCCTCATGTCCTTGGAGCTGCTGCACTCCCTGCAGAGCTACAAGGACCAGTGCCTGGCACGGCCCACGCCGCCCATGGGGGTAGAGATGGGCTCCATGATCTGGGGGTGACCTGGCAGGGAGGCTGCCTGTGTCACTGCCCACCTTGGCTCCGCAGAGCAGAGGGGGGACATGCAGTGGAGCTGGAGCTCACGGGTGCTCATGTTCACACAGCCACACCTGGCCAGGGACATGTTATGAAAGAACACACAGGGACCTACCCCAAACCTCTGGCACAATCTCCCAGGGATGATAATAATAATAATAACAACCATCCGAAACCCAATTACAGCCAGCAAGTGAGCAGAGCAGCAGTGACAGCAGCAAAGGAATGACTAACTGAAAGTCTGAAGTATCAACATTTGTTTTGGTCCTCTGTGAGAAGACAAGGTTGGATCCCCATGGCTCGCAGGCAGGGAGTGAGCAGAATCCATCTCCTGCTTTGGAGGTGCTGTCCTGCTTTGAGGAGGAGGGCTGAGCTGCATGGATGAACCAGTGCCCTGTGGGGAGCTATCCTGTTTCCAGTCCATTCCCTTCCCCTGCAGTGACATAGTGACCCTGCAACGGCAGAATGAGGCAGGAGGAGGCAGGAATGCTCTGCCTGGCTCCTGCACCCATAATTGGATGGGTTTGGTGTGGAGCTGCCATGCTCCCCTTTGGTGCCCTTGGAGAACGAGCTAAGCACCGTGGGGGCTTTGCAGCTTCCTCCACCTTGGAGATGGATCCCTGGCTTGCTGGAAAGCTGCTGGCTCCTGTGTGGGCAGCAGCCATGGAGCAGCAGGGTTTCTCAGCTACCACAGGGAAAATAGGTCTGCCTTAGGCATAGGGATGAAGAGAACATGAGGAGGGCAACACAGCCCAAGGGCATCTCCTTGCCTTGGGTCATGGGGGAAGGCTCAGCTCTGGCTCCCAGCTTCCCCTTTGTCATCCAGCCCGTGTCCTGGCTGCAGTCCTGCTGTCAGCAGTAGGATGGACCCGCTCCCACCCTGAGTGTAGAATGGGGTTGGTTTCCACCAATGGGAACTTGCCCATTCCTGGCCTGATTTGGGCTTGAGCTGACCAGCAGGTTCCTGGCTGCTCTTGGCACAGCTTGGGGGCTGGCACAGGCCAGGGACTCCTCCAGCTCCACCGACTGCCTACTTGGTGTCCTGAGGGCTGGGAGGTTGAGCAGTGTGGGCACAGGTTGATTGCACAAGTCCTCTTTGAGCAGGGATTGCTCCTGGGGTCACTGGCTGTGTATATCCAGGGACCTCTGTGCTCCTGGACTGATGTCATAGCATGGGCACAGGTCCTTATGGGCACATCACAAGCCTCCTGAACCATCTGCTGGACTTGAAGAGCGTCGGAACCTTACGGTTCACTCTCCTCCTGCCTTTCCCCAGTTCCAACAGGGCTGTCCGCCCGGCGTGCCTTCCCCATGCTCAGCTGGAGCCTCACATCCCCCTCACACCTGGGTGTGACCTCCTACTCGGCTGGAGGGTTGGAAGCCACTTTCCAAGGGCAGATCCCTGCGAGGGTAGGGCGGGAAGGCTTGCAGGCAGCTGGCACGAGGCTCTCACCGCGCTTACCAAGCCCCGCTGCTCCTGAAACCACGGCAGCTCCCTCTGCACGAGGCGTTCTCCCGGCTCCGGCATGGCCTCCTCGGCATGTCCCGTGCTTTGCGGCGGCTGCCTCCAAACAACACGCCCGCCCCGCAGCCAGCCCCAAACTCACCCGGGCTAAACCAGAACCGAGCGAGACAAGGTTTAAGAGACCTTCCAATCCTCTGTAGTCTAAGAAGGGCCAAACCTCGGAGAACGTCCGGCAGCGAGGTGGGCTCTGCCGCAGAGCACGGGGGTGTCCCGCTGCCGCAGCCGGCGGGGCCGGCGCGGGCGATGCCTTGGCTGGTGAATGGCTGGTGGCCCTCAAGGGCGGCTCTTTGCCCGGCAGCACCACCGCGCCGCTCACATGGGATGCTCGTTGCAGCCGGGAGTTAATCGCGCGGCGGCGACAGCTATTGTTCCCTCACTTCCTCTTGTTATTTCCCCTCTCTGCAGATGGGGAGATCACTTCCAAGCCTATGGTGCTATTCCTGGGACCGTGGAGCGTCGGCAAATCCTCCATGATAAACTACCTCCTGGGGCTGGACAACACTCCCTACCAGCTCTACACAGGTACCACACTCACTGCTCTGCCAAGGGCGTGCCGGTACCTGCCGTTCCACATCCGTGCAGTCAGTGATTCCCAGTCGCATCTCTTCGATTCCCCTCGTTACAGCAGGGTATCCAGGTTTGGATCTAGTCTGTGCCACCTGGCTGCGGTGCCATGTGGAGGGGGAAGTTCCCCATCACAGCCCAGGGCTGTCCCCCTCCCTGGGGTGGAGGAGGGTGTCTTTCCCACAGCATCCTCCTCCCGCAGTACAGGGGTGAGGATCCTAATGCCAACCACAAGAGCAGTGGTCACATCACAAGGGCAACTCACTTTTGCCTTCTCCCACCCCCCTCACATGCAGCCAGCTAACTTGCCCTCCCAGGAGAAAAGCCACTCCCTTTCCCTCCTCCCTGCTCCCACAGATGTCATCTCAGCCAAGAGCAGATGTCCATGGCCACCTCAGTGCTCTAGTAATGAGGGCTCCCGGAATATGGTTCCCCAGGGTGCCTTATGTGGTCAGGCCACTTCCAGAGCGATCAGCCCCCACAGAAAACAGCCCTGCTGGCATTTTCCCAAGAAGTTTTGGCAGGAGTTTTGTTGCCCCACTACTTGCCCTGCCCCCTCTCTTGGGAAGAACACAACACTCCTGATGCTCCTAGTCTCAGGCTGATCCTGTTGTGTCCATAGCCTGGCATGGATTTCACACCTCTGCTGCTCCTCTTGTTGCTGCACAGGGGCAGAACCCACCACCTCCGAATTCACCGTCATCATGCACGGCCCCAAGTTGAAAACCATTGAGGGCATTGTGATGGCTGCTGACAGTGCCCGCTCCTTCTCACCCCTGGAGAAGTTTGGGCAGAACTTCTTGGAGAAGCTGATAGGCATCGAGGTGCCCCACAAACTGCTGGAGCGAGTCACCTTTGTGGACACACCAGGCATCATTGAAAACCGCAAGCAGCAAGAACGAGGTAGGGGTTCACTGTGTTCATCTAAGGGACCCCAGAAAAGATGCCATAATGATCTGAGGTGACAAAGGTGGCTGAAGCACAATGGAGAAGAGCCCTGCGCCACAAAAGGGGTCTTCCACTGGAGAGGATGGTGACATTTGTATGCCCATGGCTACAGCAGCAGCTGTTGGGACCTGGGGAATGTGCCTAGTGCAGATATTTCTGCTATTTTTTCCTGAGGACTCCTCAGGCTGCTGATTTGCTGCCTCAGCTCAGCAGTTAATTCCCTGTTTGTCATCCTCGACCTGGATGTGACTGATGAGCATGTCCAGAGAAGGGAACAGAGCTGGGGAAGAGGCTGAAGCACAAATCTGACGAGGAGTGGCTGAGGGAGCTGGGGGGGGCTCAGCCTGGAGAAAAGGAGGCTCGGGGGGACCTTCTGGCTCTCTCCAACTCCCTGACAGGAGGGGGGAGCCCGGTGGGGTCAGGCTCTGCTTTCAGAGAGCAAGTGAGAGGATGAGAGGAAATGTCCTCAAATTGTGCCGGGTCAGGTTTAGACTGGATATTGGGGAAAATTTCTTCACTGAAAGTGTGATCAGGCACTGGCACAAGCTGTCCAGGGCAATGATGGAATCACCATCCCTGGAAGGATTTAAAAACCTTGTGGATGCGGCGCTTGTGGACATGTTTTAGTGATGGCCTTGGCAGTGCTGGGGGAATGGCTGCACTCAGGGGGCCTTCCCAACTTTAATGATTCTCTAATCTTATGATTAGACATCTGCTCCCAGGAACAGCAGGAACTGTGGCCAACAGCAGGGAGAAAGAATATTTGAGGATGGGGCTGAGGAAGGCAGATAGTCACAGGCTCAGGATGAGAGGGATGGGTTTTTACATCTCTGAAGTGTTTTTAGCACATGAGAAACAGATTCTAGGCTGCAGGTGAAGTCCACCATGCCTCACTCACCATCCAGCATGGATAGGGCATGAGGCACAGCAGGTTCAAGATTTCTCTCTCACTTGATGAAGGGACTCATCCTGTGCTGGCCACTTCTGGATTTCTCTCTTTCCTCCCCTCAAGGTTACCCCTTCAATGACGTGTGCCAGTGGTTCATTGACAGAGCTGATCTCATCTTCGTTGTCTTTGACCCTACAAAGCTGGACGTGGGCTTGGAGCTGGAGATGCTGTTTCGCCAGCTGAAGGGCCGCGAGTCTCAGATCCGAATCATCCTGAACAAAGCAGACAGCCTGGCTACCCAGGAGCTGATGAGAGTCTATGGAGCCTTGTTCTGGAGCCTGGCTCCTCTCATCAACGTCACGGAGCCGCCCAGGGTGTATGTTAGCTCCTTCTGGCCCCATGACTACCATCCAGATACCCACAGAGACCTGTTCCTCAAAGAAGAGATATCACTCCTGGAAGATCTCAACCAGGTGATTGAGAACAGAATGGAAAACAAGATCGCCTTCATCCGCCAGCACGCCATCCGGGTGCGCATCCACGCCCTCCTGGTCGACCGCTACCTACAGACCTACAAGGACAAAATGACCTTCTTTAGTGATGGAGAACTGGTGTTCAGGGACATTGTGGAAGATCCTGACAGGTTCTTTATCTTTAAGTCCATTCTGGCAAAGACCAATGTCAGCAAATTTGACCTCCCCAACCGTGAGGCTTACAAGGACTTCTTTGGCATCAACCCCATCACCAGTTTTAAGCTGCTGTCTCAGCAGTGTTCCTACATGGGAGGGTGTTTCCTAGAGAAGATCGAGAAGGCCATCACCCGCGAGCTTCCCGATCTCTTGGGAAGCATCGGCCTGGGGAAGAAGCCCAATGTCCTCTCCTGCGACGTCACTGGGTGTGGTGAAACCCCAAAGAATCGCTACAGGAAGCCCTAAGGTGATCCATAACCTAACTGTCCACATGTTCCTACTGGTGAATGAGCTTATGTCTTATCTGTCCAAGAAGCCGTGGTTTGTTAACCCTTTGAGTGCCGTGCTGGCAAAGGCTACCATACGATGAGGACTTTGAGTCGTTGACATCGGCAGGGGAAGATGGGTGGGCATAAGAAAGAGAATAAAAACTGTGAATTCCTGACATTTTATCTTTGTTCTTTTGAGTAGAAGGCAATGTTTAAGCTGTAAGTATGAGCAATGCATGGGGAGCTAGAACTGCAGCTGTTTTTTCACTGGTGCCAAGAGTGCATGAAGAGGAATTTCAACCTCTGCATCCTCAAAGCCACGAGGGAGCGAGAATGAGGGCACGGCATGAGAGCACAGGGGAGAGCAGTGACACACCAACCCATCACCAAGAGCTCTGGGCCAAAGCACTGGTCAAGGAAAGAGAGGCCAGGTTCCAGCTGCTGTTTTCAGGCACAAACATGCTACAGATCTTGGCAAATATTGATTTTGTTTTTCTTTCCAAGACTTCTAGGTCACCTGGTGAATTCTCCTTTCATTTAACAGTTGAGTTGTTCTTCTGCAGCCTTCACATGGGTGTTCACCTTAAGAAGGAGTGTTTGTAGCTCCAGACAGGTAGCTGTGATGGGATTTGCAAGTCCATGTCAGATGAAGAAGTGGGCTGGAAAGGAGTGGCCAGAACTGGCTGAGTTGTGGTGGAGGAGGAGGGCCAGTACCCCAAATCAGATGGTCCCACAATGAACTGTGAGGAGGATTTCCTCCCCCAGGGCAGCATAGGAGAGGGCACTTTGTGCCTGTGTGTGTCATTAACCTCAAAACCCAATCTGGCAAGTCCTACCTGTTGCAAGTCCATGTTGCTGATTTCTCAGTCAGCCCCCCATATTTTTGTGCTCTGTGAAGGAAGTCAGGAATGGGGGATCATTAGCTGTGAAGTGAAAAAGGTCACATCCTTTTTGCCCACCTGCTACTCTGTCCTCCCCAGGACAGTCCAGGCAGGTTTCTGGGGCTTGTTTTCCAAACTCCTCCAATTTTAGCCATTTGTTGGCACATTTCTGAGCATTGGTGCTCAGTCCTGGAGGAGTATTGCTTTGGAAGCACCTGAGCAGGGTAAGATCCCCATGGACAGCTGACCTTGGAACTTGGCCCTCATGGACAGCACGGCTGGCTGCCAAGCCGAGCCCAAACCATCCAGGAGGTAGATGTTGGCCTGGATGGAGACTGGCACCTTTGAGCCCACCAAGGACCTGCTGAACACCTTTTGTCCTTCCTCCTGCCAAAGGCCCACAGCGAGCGTTGCTCTCCAGGAAACCTCTGGAGCAGAGGGACTTACCTTTTACAGAAACAAGAGGACACGCAGGTGCTGGCTGAGGCAAGAAAAAGGCAAAAGAAATGAAAGAGGGAAAGAGGAAGCTGGGAATGGAAGGCTGTGTTGTGATGGGAAGGGTGTGAAGGGCAGCACCCCATGTCTCCACATGTGCAACGGGACGTGAGCTAAGGCAGGAGGCCTATGGGAGCTCCCCATCCCCCAGATGCTGTGATGAAAGGGTCCCCCTGAGTCCAGGTGAGTTTGGGGCATGCTGCTCCAGGGATTTCCATACTCCTGACCTCTGCTTTGACGTAGGACTTTACCTTTGAACTAATGAAGCTGAGACCCAAATCTGTCCAAGCACAGGAAGGAGCATGGCTCAGGCCATGGATTTTGGCTGCAGTGCAGAGGGTCTGGAAGGCAAGCAGAGTATCAGAGAGAGCAACAGCCAGAGAAGCCTGGAGAGAAGTGATATGCTGTGATGCCTCAAACCTGCCTCAGTGCTGCTGCCCCTCTGGTGCCATTCCTTCTTTCTTGTATACGATCCCATTGTTCATCAGTGTCCCTCTCCATCTCACCACTCAGTCTCCTCTGCCAGGCTGGTCTGCATGGTTTTCTCAAGAGTTAATGGAATAGAAACACTGACAGAAATGGGCTAATGCTGTCACTGCTCCTGCTATCACACTGTGTGTCACTGGCACGGCGAGCAAAGGCCATCAAACATTTTGATTTGCAAATGCTGTATTGCACCATCTCTTTCCTCATTGCCCTGTCCCTCGAAAACCTGTGTGGTATACAGAGAAAGGCCTCCTGTTCCACAAGGAGCCTTGACCTTGAAGGAACTGTGGCTCTGCTCTCAGGCCACTGCCATCATTCTTCCCATCCATTCTCTGGTTTCCTTTTCTCTTGCTTTATTTTCCAGCCCTCATTGCCTCCTCTCCTCCTTTCCTTTCCCCTTTGGCGCCTGCATACCCCATGAAAAGCCCTGGTGCCTGTGTCCTGGATAGGGCTTCTCTGTGACAGCCAGAATCGTTCCTCCCACCCAATATGGTACGTTTGGGTTCTCCTTCCAAAGCAATGTCTTCAGAAGTGGTGGTCTGTTCCCTGCTCCCCATCACACATGCTGAGTCAGCTCCGTGCTGGCTCGGGGAGATGATGCCACTGAGATGCTTCCTCTCCTGTGGATCCAAGTGGCTGTCAGTCCCAGGAGGATTGCACTTCCCAGCCCAGTTCTCACTGAGTTTTCTTAGGAGATCTCTGGGAATCTGGGAGTGGAAATAGGGAGCAAGGAGATCTTGACAATCTGCTGAGAAATCCCAAGTACCTGCAGCATTGCTAGGTGAGCATTGCAGGAAGGAGGGAGCTGGGACACGGGCCTGTGTAGATGCCCATGATTGTGTGCATTGGGATAAAACCGTCAGCTTTAACAACAGCCTGTCTAATAAAACCTGGTATTTTCCAAACACACTCCCTGGAGATGCTTGTTTTGTTTCTCCTGATGGTGCAGGAATGAGCACTGGGGCTGGGGTGGGTGAAGGGGTGCAGCTGCAGGGAGCAGGGGAGGAACATCCATCTCCTTCTCCACACCCCAGCTTCATCCTTGTTCATTGCATGGGACCTGCTGGTCATGACTAAGCCATTTGGCTGTTTTTCCAGCCTGGCTTCCTGTGCCATAGGCCCAACAGGCAAAGTGAACCCCAACTCCTTTGCTTTGTGCCTCAGGGCAGTGTGATCCTCCCTGCTGGGACAGATCCCTGCTCCCACCCATCCCAGGAGACACTGGGGAGCATGGAGGAGGGCAGAGGGTCCAGGGCTGTGGAGGAAAACAGGGACTTGAAGACCACACCAGAGTCCAGGGGGGCAAGGACCACGGAGGAGGACACAGGGTTGGGTATCATGGATGAAGGCAGGGATTTGGGGACCATGGAGGAGGGCAGGGGGTTTGGGGACCACAGAGTAGGGCAGGGGTGTTGGGACCATGCAAGAGGGTAGGGATTTGGGAACCATGGAGAGGGACAAGGGATTGAGACCATGGAGGAGGGCAGAGGGTCAGGGACCATGGAGGGGGTACAGCGGACTGGGGACTATGGAGGATTGCCAGGATTTGGGTGCCATGGAGGATAGCCAGGATTTGGGGACTGTGGAGGAAAGCAGAGATGGGGCCCCACAGAGAACAGCAGGGGCTCTCCCCAACCACCCAGCGAGGGGTGGATGGAGACACTCTGTCACCAGCAACTGGGGCTCAAGCAAACTGCTCATCATAACCCTTCTCCTGGTCTGTCTTTCCAACTGTCTGTCTGTCTTTCCAACTATCTGTCTTGCTCACTAATCAAAGAAGATTGTTCCAAGAAAGCTGGAAGAAGAGAAGGAATGTCTCACTTGGCTGTGGTTTCCTTTGGAAAGTCTGGAAAAACTGTGGCATCCTGATGTGCGTGAAGGTCTGCCTGGCGAGAAGCACATTTTCCTTCCAAAGCTGCTGTAAAGATGTGAATCATGAGCCGGTAACGCTCCTGGCAGAGCAAACACTGATTCCACTGAGATGTGGTGCTGGCAGAGGCTCTGCTGTATCTCTTGGACGAAAAAGACAAACATTTATCATTGTGACATTGCTGGGGAAGAGCTGCTGGTGCTGCTGAGAGCCCGGCAGTGGCCGGATCCTGCCTGAACCTAGGGTGCTCCCGCCAAGGGCAGTGTCCAGCGGGTTTTCCAAAGGTCTCCCAAAGCTCCTCAAACACCAGCCAAGAGGCTGACAGTTCCTTTTGGTTGTCCTTCACAACATGAACCCCTCGGCAGCACCTCTGCATTTCAGGGATGAAACTAGTCCGTATCCAATCATCAGAAAAAGAGCAAAAACATTTGGAAAGGTCTGCCGGGAGCAGGGAGGAGCCCTGGTGCTCTGCCTGCTGCATGGTGGAGGTCTCCCGGTGCCACCAACCCACCCAGCCTGACCTCTGCTGTCCCCATGCACTCAATGCTGGGGTCAGAACCTCCCAAACCTTGCCCCCAAAACACTCCATGGTGCAATTGCAAGACCTCAGTGGCCGTGGCATGTTTATGAAGCCACTCGCTCCCTTCCCAGGTGGTCCCAAAAATCTGCCCACCCTGTTGCCCACCCATCTGTCCATCTCGGAGCTGGGACTGCCACTCTCTCTGCTGGCAGCAGATGCCTGACTGGCTCAAGTCACTGTTTACAGCTCCCAGAGCAAACAAAACACCCCTTCCATGCAAGTCCCTCCTTTTTGGAACTTTGGAGCTTTGTGCAGCCCCAAGAACTCCTGGCTCTCACTGACCCCAGCCCTCCAAAATCCCTCCCAAGACAAGGACTGGGCTCAGTTCCATCCCCCTGCACAGAGTCAGAGTTTCAACATTAGGCGTGGATGTGCAGAGCGTGGCTTCAGGGTACATCCCACCTCAAACCAGAGCACTGCGGCCAGTTTGTGTCTGCAGAGAGCCCCAAAATCAACACATTTTCCCCAAGATGTGCATATGCAGGACACTGAACCAGGGAGGTAAAATCAGGGAGGTAAATCAGTAGTGTCCTGAAGACCATGCTGGGGTTTTGGACCCCCTGCCCTCCTCCATGATACCCATAGAAATACAGAATCATTAATGCTGGAAAAGCCCTCTAAGGTCACCAAGTCAAACTGATCACCCAGCACTGCCAAGGCCACCACTGAAACATGTCTCCATGTGCCACACCCAGACATCTCCATGGGAGGAGGATTTGCAGGCTGCAAAGGGGCTTGGATCCAGAATTGGGGTTTGCATGTTTGCATGTTTGCATCAGCACTTCCCGGAGGAGACAGGGTGAAGGATGGGGAGTGAGCCTGCTACTGGGGTTGCCTGCCCTGGAAGAAGCCTTGGGCTGGGGAATAGGGAGGATTGGTTGATGAAGAAGATGGGAAAAACCTGGATATTAGCCCCAAGGGGTCAGCATTTGCTTTAGCATGTCTGGGTGACATTCCAGTCAAGTGGCAGAGGGGCAAGGGCAGCCTGGAGCTCTGGGAAGAGGATTTTCATCCTGGGGACTTTCATCCCATGGGGTGTCCAGCAAATGTTATCCCTCCAAAATGGGGGGATGGGGGGCTGGTTAGCTGGGCCCTGGGGGGTTCCTCGATGTAGAGGAGAGGCCAGAGGGATGGCAGGGTGCTGACACACTGCCGTTCCCATCCAGGAGTTGGTGCAGCCCAAGTAGCACCTTGATCCTGGATCAGAGCAAATTCCCATCAGTTATTGTATGGATGTCCAGCACTCCCACACGGGTTAGTGCATTTGATTGCTCCTTCCCTAACATGTTCATTAGTGGTCATTTAATTACAGCATGCACTGATGAGCTGTTCCAAAATACTCATATACCTGTGGAAAACAAGCAATGAGCAATTAGTGCTGCTTATGAGGAAGGAGTTGCTGTACCAACAACAGGAGAAAACCTGCGATCTGCCCTAGCCCACACGGACTGATCCAACCTGGAATTATCCTAGCAGCCTTTTGGGGTAGAGGGAGGGAAAATGGAATGGGGGTGGGTGAGCTGGTGGTGAGTGGCCATTTCCTACCCATGGGAGTGACATGGGGTGTCCAAACCCACCTGTATTCCCAGCAAAGGCTGTTGCATACAATGGGAAGCAAGTGCCAGTGCTGCCACCACTTCAGCTCCAGATACAAATTCAGCAGTACAGGGAAGTCCCTTGTTTCCCTGTGACTTTCCAGTACCATTGGCCTGGAGATAGGAGTTAATGGTGTGGCGAACTGAGCGCTCCTGGAGCAGGGAATGCTGCCGGCTGCTTCCCAGTAGCTGTGATTAATTGTTGTTAATATTAAATTCAGCACTTTTATGCAGGACGCAGAAGTGCTTAGGCAGAAGCCCAGCTCCTGTCCTACCTGTCATTAAATTGCAATTGTCATTGCAATTAAGCTCTAGTGGAAGGAAGTACAAGTAAACCCATCCTCTGTAAGTGGCTTCAGCTTTCCATGGACATCTGTGTCCCCCGTTTCCTCTTCAGCTGGCCAAGCTGCTTCTGTTTTCCCTCTTCCCATGACCTATACATTGCTTTTTCTCCTTAATCCTGCCCACACCTCCCAACAGCGAGGGCTGGGGCAGGGAGGAAAGGAGACCCAGCTGCCTCTAACCCATTGCCACCAGTGGAAAGTTCTTGTCAGCTGCAGCTGCAGCCTCAGCCCTGGCCAAAACCAAGGCTGTGTTCCAGGTACCTGGTCACCTAGTTGGACCCAGATGCTCTTTTTGCTCCTCTCCATGGGGAGAGATCCAAATTCTTGGTGCTTTCTGCATGATGAAGGGGTGCTATTGCCCTGATATAAAGTGTTTAACAAATTATTTCCACTTTGCAGCAGATCTGGATGGGATTTTCAGGAGCTGAGATGGGTCAGCCTAAGCCAGAGGACACCAAGAGGAGCCATGGTTGTGGGGGCTGACCCTCCTCTGCCTCTCCCCAGTGACTGACAGGACTGTGACATTAAATTTTAAACTGTGGTTAAAATTTAGGGAATGCCAGGAGAGGTGGGTGAGAGTGACAGCAACGTACAGCCAGGCATGGCCAGCGTCCCCATCCCTTCCATAGCTGGTCCTTAAAGCCCTGACATGGCCTGGGGAAAGGCAAAAAACCAAGCTAAGATTTAGAGCGAGGGAGCTGGAGATAAAAAGTGGCAGCGAGGAAAATAAACTCTGTATCAAGGGTGATACATCGAAACTTTTGGACGTGGTGGGATAAAGAACATGTGCAAAGTGTCCTGAGTGTCAGAGCTGGCTTTCCAGAGCCATGAAGGATACCAACAGAACCACAGAGGGTCAGGAGGGATGGTGCAAAGAGAGTTTGAAGAAGAGGTTTATTCCTGTGTCAAGGGGTTCAACAAGTCGTTTCATGGCAGGTACAACATACACTTATGATACAAAAGAAAAAAATATTTTTTAAAATTTTAAAAAATTTGTAAACCAACTTTTTTTTCAATTAGATGCTTCTTGTTGATGAGGGGAAACTTTTCGGTCCCAGTTAGTGGTCAAACAGTTTTTTTAGCTTTGGTATAAATCAGAGAGCAGAAAGAAGTGCAGACAGTGTTTTCATGTAAGCAGTAGATTCAAATTATATAAAGGAGGGGGGGGTTGATAGCTGCTGAAAAAGTTTCATGGCCCAATGCTCTGATCTAGCACAACAAAAGATCCCATTCACACAAGGGAGCAGATCTGACACCGCCTCAGGAATCTTAATTCCTGAATTTCTCTGCTTCCATAAAGGATTCCAATGAGCCAATTACAGAGATCTTGACATAATGTAATATTTTTATAAAAATGCTATAGTTTAAACTCTGCTCTGTAAACAGTCTGACCTTCACTTCTATCTCCAGGTGTCAATAATCCCATGTTGGTCAGCAAAACCAGCCATGGATATAAAGTTAAGCACGTGTGAAAAGTGTTTGCAGGATTGAGGCCAACGATTGCAAAACAGTTTAAACTATAATCCTCCATTTTCATTAGTTCCTTGAAAAAGTTCTGCTGTGGGCTTGAAATCCTTCCTGTTTTGTTGAGCCAAAGGTGATTTTTCTCCCCAGGCAGTCTGAGCACAAACCTTCCCATTGGTTTTAAGTTGTCAGGCTTCAAAAATCGCATTTCCCACTAAGGACATTCTGCCCTTTCCATTAAGAGAGCTTGACATAGACATCTATTGTGTAAATAAAGCTAATTAAAGACAGTTATTACTTGCTAGACATGAAAGTCTTCCAACTCCACAGTCCAGTAGATTTGAGTGCTTTTGCTAAGTGAAGCTTTGAGCTCTCCCTCCACTGCAGAAACACTAAATACAATGTTTTCAGCCTACTAAGAGATTTCTTCGGCCCTACTTGTATTTTCTGTAAGATTTCAGGTTTTTAAAAAGGGAGTTCTTTCAGCACACAGTGTTTGCCATGTCTTTGCCTTTGAGATGATGGAGTAGCCCAGAACATCCCTGCTGTCAGCACCCACAGGCACCGGAAGCATCCTTCATTCCTATGTGTTCATTTTTCAGCCTAAAACAAAATTTGAATAAGACTTCTGCCCCAAAACTCCACATCTTCATCCTCTTCTAGGATGCTGAGCAGGGCAGGGGTGGTGGGCTCCAGGCAGTGACCACCTGAAGCTCTGTCCTGTTCAGGAGGAAGACACCCTCCCACTAAGTCATCGTTGTCATGCATTGACTTGCTGACAAAAATCAAGGCAGAGACTCGGTGTTGCTGAAGTTTCTGTGGTTACTGCTCCTCTGGGGAAAAAGATGGGTTCTGGGCTGGTTTGCAGTCAGGCTGAGGTTAGGAAGATGATAATCTCCCCTAAGAGCCCTGCCCACGTTTCTGACTCGGAAGAAGAAGTTTGAGGCCGTAGCAAAGTGACAGACTCAGTGCCTCATGGTCTGAGCAGCATGGTTGGAGGGGTAAGGCAGGGCAGGAGGAAAGAGCTGGTTAAAAATCAACACACCTCCATTCCAAGTGTCTCTAGAGGAATCCATGGGACTTGACTGCGAACTGAACCATATGAGAAAAGGAAGAAAGAGATCCAGATTAAGGGTAAATCCTTCATTAAGGGCTTAAATGGTCCAGATAAAAAAAATCAAACATGGCAATCATTATTTGGGTTATAATAGCATGAAATTTAATGAATATGTGTTACAACCGTGAAAGGGGAATGGAATATTTCCCCTGGCCATTCAGAGCCAAAGCTGAGGAAGGAATGGAAATGAGGATGGTAAAAGAGGAGAAATGAGCACATGGGGAAAAGCCACTTAGCACAACTAATGGGCTTCTCAACCCTCACTTCCCCGGTGCATGGCTGAAGCCTTTTCTCTTTCTCTGGCCACATGTCTCTGCCTTCCAAAATCACTGCAGGGACTCACAGCAGTGTGGAACATCCTTCATCTGAAGACAGTGGCACATTTTACTTTAATTTTTCAGCCATGCTTCAGCTTTGTAGCTTATACAGGAGCAGGTTCTCCAGGCACACAGGAATTTAATATTAATAACGGAGATATTTTGGCTGGACACATAAGAAACACAATCTGTTTGTTTGTTTGTACTGAAGAAATTTCAGCTCCTGGTTTTGTTTTCCAAGTGTTCTAGAATTAATTTCCCAAATTAAGAGACAAGATGAGGGACAGTTTCAGGCACGAGGTGACAAGATGGGGTCACACACAGTAGCTTGGTCTGCACCAAATTCCCTTTTTGAGACATCCTTCAGTAAATAACTCATCTGTCTAACTCTACCAAAACAATCTCTGAGCAGTTCTCCCAGGTAAAAATCACACAGAGCCTCTGGAAGCTGAAGCCTGGAGGAAACCTTTCAGCCTGGAAGCTGCTGAAAAGCCTGTCATGGGATTTTTCCTGCCCGTGTCATTAAGAGCTTAACACGTGCCACAAAGCACAAGGGTTATTTGATTTTTGCTTATCAATGGTGGCTGTTGGTACTCCCATTAACCCAATTCAAGGAGATTCCTGGTTTATAAAAGGATTAGGGCCCCATTCCTAAATCTTGGTTACATTTAGACAATAAATGCTGGATTGTAGCATTTCTCCCTCTGCAATCTTTCATTGTGTGCTCAGTTTCAAACATCATTTTTTGGAAGGTGTTTGCTTTCACTCAACCTGGTCTAGTGGAAAGTGTTCCCCATGGCAGGGGGTTGGAACCAGATGATCTTTAGGGTCCCTTCCAACCTATACCATCCCATGATTGTTTGATTCTATAAATTGTGCAGTACAATTATTTCTTGTTTCATCCAAGTCTCAGTCCAACCACCACAGCAACAGATTGAACTAATGACTGGTCCCTGTGCTTGCAGACATGAACAGTGAACTTTTTCCAAGCTTAAGAACACAAGTGTGTAGAAATCTTAAATACAAACTAAAAATTGATGTAATAGTTTCTCAATGCCTTCCACTTCATGCCTGTCACTATATCATTGCTGAATTGCTCAGATATGTCTGCTCTGGCTGGAGTAGTGAGGGTCATCCACCTTCCTGGACAGCACCACAGCTGCAGCCACATAGATGAAATCCCAGGTGAAGGTGCTCTGTTCTACCCTTTTTGGGAAAAAAAGCACCAAAAATCCAATATTACTGAGTAAGGGGGTTTGTTTTTTTTTAATTCTGGCACCCACAGGGCAGAAGGACAGATTTGTGGCTAAAATAGAGCCAGGAAAAGAGCAAGTGAATCTATTCAGGGATGCAGCTGGGGACACTCTGCTCTGCTCGGACAGTGATGGCTCTCACCAGATCCATTCCCAGCTCAGCCGGGCTCGGGGTCACCTTTCCACCACAGATCAACCGAGACGAGGGATCAAGTCACAAAAATCCACAGCAACCCTCTTCTTCCTAGAAACCTAAATTTAAAAAGGGCTTGGTGCAAACATAGCAAATGTTTCATGAAGTTTTACACTGTGTAATTCCTTGCAATTCCTCAGCTGGGCTTTTCTGTGGATTTGCAGGAGGTCTTTCTCCCAAACCGGCAGTGTGTGCACAAGGTGACTGCATAAGCCTGGAATTGTGCCTGTAAATTCACTTCCCCACCTCTTTTCAGCTGAATAATCCAAAGCACTAGATATAATATGCGTTGCAATTGCAACTCCACAGTTGCAAAAATCAGAAAATGGTAAATCGTGTGCTGCAACTTTCACACCCACTGCAGAAGGAACAATTTTTTTAAATCTCTGTAGTTTCCTCTACAATACTGCAGGAAAATTCCATATCAAGGGTTCCCTAGGAGGAAACTTGCCTGCAATTATTTAGAAAAATTTACTTTTTAAGTTTTTGCTCCTGCGGAAGACAACTCCCCTATCCATCAGGATCTTCCCATACAAACTGCTGTGAGGACAAGCTGGCTAAATAAGCAAGCTGTGTCAGGGTGACATTTCTGCTCATGCCCAGAGGAAATGTGGCCTACAGCATAGGCTACAGAAGGGTTTTATTTTCTGTTCCTCTATAGTGTTGGCTTCATAAACCTTATTTTGCAACATCACATAAGTTGTGATGTTGTACAGGTGGAGGAGCACCACAGCACAGGGGAACAGCACATGGGCATCCAGCACTTCTGTCTGAGGAGACAGAGGAGAAGTTTCCAGAGAAAGTAAGATACAACTGGACTTTCCCTAAGGCAAAGGATTGTTTTCCCTTAGCCCAGTAATGGTTGCATCTCTCACCTGCTCAGGATTTGAAAGGGGTTACTGGTTTCTGTCTGCCCAAAGGGAAAACCAGGAGCACTCACGGGAAGTGGACACATCCCAGGTGCTGCTTGACAGCCCCCTGAAACTTCAGTTAGGATGGGTGTCCTTTTGTAGGATGCCAGAAAGTACATGCGCATCTGAAAGAGAAAAAGCTGCTTGGCTTGAGAAAGGCAAATGGGTGAATTTGCACTACTGTTATTCTTCTTCTTGGCCTCACTTGGAGCCACAGAAACTCCTCCCTAATTTATATCACATAAGGACTATTTTTATATGCCTTTTCACTGCCTCCACCTCTTCATGAAGTCTAACTGGTGACTTTAGTGACACTTCCCACTATTTGACTGCAGCTCTTGGTCATTTTTACAGGTTTTTGCTATTTTATGCTGCACTATAAAATGGAATTACTGCATGGCAGGAGGACTGACTCAACTCTACCTTGGGAATGCTGGATGAGGACCACTGTAGCTGATCCTCAATCAGTGTTTTAGATTTTCTATCCCATCTTCTTGATATCATTTCCTAATGGCTTAAGACTTTGCTTAGCCTGGTTGTCTCCTTAATTTGAATGTCTTGAGAAGCTTCAAGTAGATGGAGCAGGAGCTTGATGCTGACCCAAGGTGACATCAACGACTGCCACCTGTACAGCCCTTCTGCTCTTTACTCCTTGGTACTTCCACACCCACACAGTCCCACTCACAGCAACATCAGCACTTCTATTTTGAGTCAGAAAGTGCCTTCCTATTTCCCTTTCTTTTTTTAAAGAAGCAGAGTGTCATGCAAGTCCCTCCATTGAGTGTTTGTAGCTATAAAAGCCCATTAAATGTGGCTGTATTTGCAGACAGCAGTGGTACTTCCTCTCTTCGGAAACAGAGCAAGTTTCTATTTTGGGCTGTGCTGACTCAAGGGTGAGGTACCCAAGCTGATTCAGCAGCTTGGCAAGCCAGGGGAACTTCTGGTTATGAATGAAATGAGCAATAAATTTTAAGTTTGTCTTCGTCTTACAGAAATGTATATTTGGGTGAAGCCACCTCGTGGTGGCAGACATTTTGCCAAATAAGCAGAATATTCTGCATTGCTTTCAGCATAAAGGCCACTCCAATGAGACAACCATAAAGCCTGCAAGAAAAAACCTGGTCCTAGGGGAGCCAGAAATTCCCACCCAAGTGGACCAGGTTTTATCCTCCCTCTTGAGCCACATAAAAAGATCCAAGTCACATAAAGAGATCTTCAACTACTAACTTGCTTATTTAATCTGTGCATCTCATCTGAGATATGAAGTCCCCCCAGTAACACGAATAAATTGAACAGCAATTTCAGAAGGATGAAAATACACAACACAAAACCAACCTGGCCACTGTGAGGAAGTGAGAAGAATGCACCACCCACTTACTCAGCTTCTGTGGCTTCACATGGAAAAGATGTCAAAGGTAATCTTTGTGTTCTTCTGCTATGGAAAACTGAGAGAAGCATGGTGATACTTCAATGATTTTAAACACCATGAAGGAGTAACAATCTTTCACAGTATTTTTTTTAATATTTACCTGTTAGTCTGAACTAATAGGTCAGAAAATGTTTTGGGATTTGTTTTTTTTTTCTTTTTTTTAATGAGTTCTTTCACCTAGAGGTTACCAGTATTCACAACAAATCTTGCAATGAATGCTGCATGTCAGCAAGGATGAAGATGCAGAAAGTTTGTCAGAAAGTGAGATGTTGCTGTTAATTAAGGTAAGAAAGGAGGGAACGGGGTATCCGAGCTCTTTTAGCATACTTGCTTCCAATATTTATGCTGTTTCCAGGTAGGATCAATAGCCCATGGTGCCTGTTCTTTCAGGCTGCAAGTTTTCCTTTGACAGCACACAATAAAAGCTGCAAACTTCTTAATAGCATTCCTCCTCCCCAGCTACACCAAGCACGCCGGCAGTGAGACACGCCGTTGTTCCAGCCAGCCCTTCCCATGTCATCTCCTCCTGCCTCGTGAAGGCGGTTTGTGAAGTCTGAAAAAGCATCATGTGGGTTGTCACATTTCAGAACCCCCTAAATAGCTCCATGTGGCTCCATCAGATAAGCAGTGAAGTACAATATTATGAATGTCAAACAACAGCTCATCATTAGAGCTGACAAAGCTGTGCCTCTGAGAGGGGAAGTAAACTCAGTTCCACAGAAAAAACACGTACATGTAGTGGCATGAAGTTAAAAGAACTCTGCAAGTGGGATTTGCACTTGCCCAGCTATTGCTTTGTAAGATATCTCCTTTAACTCGGTCTCTGGGAAAGGAAACCAGTCACAGAGTATTTTGGAAGGGCGGTCAGAGTTCTCTGCAGGAAACCAGCACAACTCAGACCAGAATGAACCCAGGACTGGAAATCCAGGCTGCGTGGAGGCTCCCAGCTCTACCAGGATGTGGTTGCTAAGAAAGTGATCCAGAGGAAGCGTCTTCCTTGAAGGATGCTACAGACATTATCCCTTCAGGCACTGCTTTAGAGGGGAATATAATACTGGCTGTATTATATTCCGGGGGGGTTAAATGCTTCCTGGATAAAAACAAACCAGAAGGTGGGGAGGTGGGGAAACAACGGATACAACTTCAAATCACTTCTCACTCTCTAAAACAAATCTTATCCACACTTGAAGTAAATCCAAGCATCATTGACATTTCTTGTTTGCTGCTTACATGTATTTATTCTTGAATTCAACAGATTAAAAAATTCACTATATAAGCAAAGTGAAATTAAACATTCAGTCTTTCAGGAGACAGACTAAGCCTATCCCAGCCAGAACAGAGCTAATAAAAGTGAAGACAAGGTAACTGTTCCCTGACTGCACATGCAGGGTTTTTCCATGGAACTCAATAATGACGGGAATCTGTGGAATGGCTGGGCCAGTGAGTGTTGGGATACTGTTACCCGAAAGATCAAGAGGAGGAGCAGGATGAGAGTCTCTGAGTTACCAACCTAATGGGAACTTCTTTTGGGGAGCAAGGATTCTGAACAACCTCGAAATCCTGACCTGAAGCTCACCAAAGGAGGGTCTGACAAGTCTCCTTCCATCCCATTTCACTTCTTCAAACCAGTAAACAAAAGCTGGGAAAGAGGAACAACTTCATTAACAGAGATCAAAAAGCTGTCTCTTGACTAGTAGCCAGACAAAATTTGGGATCATGTGGGTCACTCAGTGAAAACTTGTGATGTAGTCAGTATCTTTGATGTGATTCTGTTTATTTTAAGGACATACAAAGTCCCACTTTATTGAGCACAAGGGGAACAAGACACACTTCTCTTGCTTCCCAGTGAACTTTGTCCTCCCTCTCCTCCTCTTCCTGCACACACACAGCTCCAAGCACAAAAAATGTTGGATTCTTCTAAGTGCACACAGGGAAACACGTATGAGTGGGCTCTCTCCTCAGACTGTGTGAGCACACTCATGCTCCTGAGCATTCTCCACACAGGACACACACACCTGAAAAACCCTTATTTCGGGTGAAAATTAAAGCCCATCCAAGAAAGTCTCAGTAATTTGAAAGGCCTCCAATTTCACTGGACTCCAGGCAAGCAACATTTTACTCACTGCCCATGTACTCTTAATAACCCTGGACCAAAGGAACTGAATGAAGTCATGGCTTCGTTGATACCAGAGGGAACACTCACATCTTCAGCTGGAGGGAAATGCACCCTGGTGTTCTTTTAAATAACGTCCTCACTTACTTAGAAATAATGAAGATTTAAATTATTTTCTGTCCTCCACCACATTTTAGTTCTTTCTAGTTTCTACCTTTTACAGGGGGTGTTTGGTAAATGTAGCTGATCCAGACTGGCAGCTGATCTCATCAGCAACAATAAGCAACAATAATAAGCCAAGACTATAAATAAAAAAGCCACCAAAAATTTATGCTGGAATTTCGGTACCTCTTAAATCTCAAAAGTTCAAATCACCCAATTTCTACAACAACATAAGCCTTACAGGTTTACCTAACAAAGTTGAAAAAAACACATAGTTTTACCTATAAGGTGACTTTTTCCACCCTGTCTTTGAATCCTTTAAAGTTGTTGCACTTCTCTAATCCTCCAGATTGAATAAATTCATCATCTTTTATGAAGTAAAAATGTAACATAAAGTACATTTAGTTGAATCAATAAAAAGGTTGGAAAGAAGTTTTAGTAAATTTAGCAATTAATAGCCAAGCCCAGGAGGCCATCCTGCCTTCCTGCTCTGTCAGCTCAGGGATTTCTTTTTTCCCAACTGTGTTTATGTAAGAGCTGCATGGAAAGCAGCACTCCCTATAAAATATTGATCAGCTGTGCCATTAGCTGGAATTCGAGAGACAACTATGTCATAGCAAAACCAGAGCAATTATTGCTATTGATTGGCATATTTTTATTTATAATTTATATTGCTTATAATTTTTTATTTATAGATTATTTTGGTATTTGAGCATGGTAGGAAATACAAATTTCATCAAAATAATAATAAAAGCATAAGTTACAGCATGGTTAAGGAGAAGTAGAATCTTTACAAAGGAAATGGAAAAAGAGGCAGGTTTCAGTTTCAGTCACTGTGTGGCCATGGATTTTCTATTACTACTTTTTAGAAAGGTCATTATGGTTGGAAAAGACCTCCAAGACCATCGAGTCCAACCTTCGACGTGCCCACTAAACCATATCCTGAAGTGCCACATCCACTCATTTTCCAAACACTTCCAGGGACAGTGACTCCACCACAGCCTGCTCCGATGCCTGACCATCCTTTCCATGAAGGAATTTGCCCAATATCCAACTTAAACCTCCCCTGGCACAACTCGAGGCCGTTTCCTCTCACCCTGTCCCTTGTTCGCTGGGAGCAGAGCCCGACCCCCACCTGGTTCCACCCTCCTGTCAGGGAGTTAGAGAGAGCCCAAAGGTCTCCCCTGAGCCTCCTTTTCTCCAGGCTGAGCCCCTCCAGCTCCCTCAGCCGCTCCTGGTGCTCCAGCCCCTTTCCCCAGCTCCGTTCCCTTCCCTGGACACGCTCCACCCCCTCAATGTCTCTCTTGTCTGAGTGGCCCAGAACTGATCCAAGAATTGGGGTCAGAATTGGACCCTCACCAGCACAGGGGATGGTCACTGCCCTGGTCCTGCTGCCACACTATCGCTGGTACAAGCCAGGTGCCACCGGGTTTATTTTATGGAATGGTGTGGTCTTCAGAGAAGGGACTCTCTGCCAGGGAAGAGGCACTTGCAGAAGGAAGGACTGCTGGAGTGAAGTGCTTTGCCGGGAAAGGTTCACCTGGAAAACAGTGAATGGGATTCAGGGAAGCAGAAACCACAGGAGGAAGAACGGGGTTTGGAGCTGAGGGGCTGAGAGGGACAGGCGGGACAATTTGGGAACATCATCGGAGAGCAAGAGTGAGGGATGGAGAGCTGGGATGAGAGGAAGCTGAAGCACCAGCAGAGAAACCCCGCGAAGGAGGGAAAGCCACGGGCCATCTGCGAGCAGAGATAATGAAACCGAGGGAGCGGTGCAGGCGAGATAGCGTCAGCCATAAACAAGAGGAGAACGAGGAGAAAAATAACCCGGCGAGTTTGCAGCGGGTCTCGGGATGAATTGTTTGGTACAGTGCGTGTTGTCTGCGCATGGCAAGTGTCAGCCGGAGGAGAGGGCGGTGGCGGGGGCAGCCCGGGAACCCCCGCCCGGCCCCTCGCTGAGGGCTGCCCCCGCTGAGGGGCCCGCCCGGCTCCTGTCATCCCTCGCTATCCCGTCGCTCCCTCACAGGGAGCCCCGTCGCCATCGCGCCCGGCCCTCTCCGACGGGACCGGC
>WEIV01014910.1:264144-374703 GCA_013390005.1 Calyptomena viridis | reverse complement strand
CGCCGCGGCGCTGCCCGGCCGCCCCTCCGCGGCGGGGACCGGGGGAGACTAGAGGCGACTCTGCGGGGAGCTCGGTGGCTTCGGCAGCCCCAGAGACCCAACTCCGGCGCGGGCTCTTGAGGAGGAATTGGCAACATGGCTTCCCCACCGCACCAGCAGCTGCTGCATCACCACAGCACCGAGGTGAGCTGCGACTCCAGCGGGGACAGCAACAGCGTGACGGTGAAAATCAACCCCAAGCAGCACCAGGGCTGCTCCTCTTCCAAGCACTGCAAGTACAGCATCTCCTCCAGCTGCAGCTCGGGGGAGTCGGGGGGCACCCGCCGAGCCGGCGGAGCCGGCGGCGGTGGCTCTGGCCTCCGCCGGCAGAAGAAGCTGCCGCAGCTCTTCGAGAGGGCCTCTTCCAAGTGGTGGAACCCCAAGTTCGACTCCAACAACCTGGAGGAGGCTTGCATGGAGCGATGCTTCCCGCAGACTCAGCGCAGGTTTCGCTATGCTCTCTTCTACATCGGCGTGGCCTGCCTGCTCTGGGGCATCTACTTCGGCATACACATGAGGGAGAAACAGTTTGTTTTCATGGTGCCGGCTCTGTGCTTCCTCCTGGTATGTGTAGCTTTTTTTGTGTTCACTTTCACTAAGACTTACGCCCGCCATTACGTCTGGACTTCACTGATACTCACCCTCCTGGTGTTCGCCCTGACCCTCGCTCCGCAGTTCCAGGCTCTGAAGCCTGTCTCAGGAAGTGGTGACATGTCCAATCGGACTCCCCCGGCGGATCCCGCAGACACTTGTCTTTCTCAAGTGGGCAGTTTTTCTATGTGTATTGAAGTGCTCTTGTTGCTTTACACGGTGATGCACTTACCCCTGTATTTAAGCTTGTTTCTGGGACTGTCGTACTCGGTCCTCTTCGAGACCTTTGGTTATCGCTTCCGCGACGAGAACTGTTTCACGCCTCTCGGAGCCGGTGCGGTTTACTGGGAGCTCTTGAGTAAAGCCTTCCTGCACATCTGCATCCACGCCATCGGTATTCATTTATTTATCATGTCCGAAGTCAGATCGAGAAGCACATTCCTGAAAGTGGGGCAATCCATCATGCATGGAAAAGACTTGGAAGTGGAAAAAGCCCTGAAAGAGAGGATGATTCATTCTGTTATGCCAAGAATAATAGCCGATGACTTAATGAAGCAGGGAGATGATGAAAGTGAAAACTCCATCAAACGTCATTCCACCTCAAGCCCCAAAAACAGGAAGAAGAAGCCCTCCATACAGAAAACCCCCATAATATTCCGTCCTTTTAAAATGCAGCAGATAGAGCAAGTGAGCATTTTGTTCGCAGATATCGTTGGCTTCACAAAGATGAGCGCCAACAAATCAGCCCACGCTCTGGTGGGGCTCCTGAACGACCTCTTTGGACGCTTTGACCGTCTGTGTGAGGACACTAAATGTGAGAAGATCAGCACTTTGGGGGACTGTTACTACTGCGTGGCCGGCTGCCCCGAGCCCCGGGCGGATCACGCCTACTGCTGCATCGAGATGGGCTTGGGAATGATCAAAGCCATCGAGCAGTTCTGCCAGGAGAAAAAAGAAATGGTGAACATGAGAGTTGGTGTTCACACCGGGACAGTCCTGTGTGGCATTTTGGGAATGAGGAGGTTCAAGTTCGATGTGTGGTCCAACGATGTCAATTTGGCCAATCTGATGGAGCAGCTCGGCGTGGCTGGGAAAGTCCATATTTCGGAAGCTACTGCCAAATATTTGGATGATCGTTATGAAATGGAGGATGGGAAGGTGATTGAGCGTGTCGGTCAGAGTGTGGTAGCCGACCAGTTAAAAGGTACATGCTTTTATTTTGTGGTCATTTTTCTTCTACCAGGGAAAATAGTTGCCCCAGTGCCTGCTTTGTGCTTGCTGACTTGCAAATAGAACGTGTTTTACATTTAACTCCCCTAACTGATCACAGACACCATGGTAATTACAGAATGAAGGGTGCCACAGAGATAAGCATCAGTGATCTGGGGTACTCAAAATGGTCTGTAAAACTCAGGACTCCTCATGAGAGTGTCACCTCGTAAGGAGAGGTTCATGTGTTTGCTGTCTGCAAGAAGTTTTTGTTTTACTATTGTGTGTCATCCTTTAACTCAGTAAGTAAACTTGTTAATTGACTTCATGTGCCATACAGAGAGCATATGTGTTTTGCAAAATTATGTATATCTGTGAAAAGGTTTTTCTGGCATCGGGAGAGTTGGGACTGTGAAGGCATTTGGGAAAAATGACAGCTGGATTCACAGAAAGAAATGAGCACTGTAGATTTGGCAGTTTGATATGGCAAGTTGTTACAGTTCGGAGTTAGGCTGGAAAAAGTTACTCAGGTGGCTCAGTGAGCTGGCAGATACTCTCCTTTTCTGCAGCTCGAAGGATTTGGGGATGAAACTGCAAATTTGCCTTTTGCAGAAGAAAATACGGAATCCTTTGGTCCCCTTTGGCTAAGGGTCTGATTTTCATTTTTCTACAGTGTTCATTTTGAAGTGAAACCCTTGGCTGCTTTCTAGCAGCACTTGGAGGCACGTGCAGGAGGGTTGTACACACTGAGGGTTTAATTGTCTCTTTTGTCAAAGCTGTGTCTCTCCAGGGCTGTGCCTTTGTCTCATGGAGATATGGTTGTCTGCAGTGCTTGTAGCCCAAGGTGGGGAGCAGACGATCAAAACGGGAGTGAAATATGTAACAAACCCTTTTATGCTCTCTGAGTTTATTCATTCTGCTTATAAAAGTGCCCATTTTTATGAAGTAAGCATGGAAAACCGAGTGGAAGAACCCGAAGGAGTCATAGAGTGGCGTTGTGATGGAGGAGGGAGATATTTGTTGCAACAAACGCTGAAGGAGGCCGGGATGGTTGTGGAAAGGTCAGTGAGTAAGGACGTGGGGAGAGCACTGCAGAGCAGTGGTGGCAGCAGCAGTGGCAGCCGCTCGCCCCTGGCAGGTGCTTGTTTTGCTGTGACACAAAAACTTATTTTTGGTGAGCTGGCTGTCCACGGGCAGATGGCAGCGGGGCTGCAGCGGGAGGCTCACGGGGAGCAACGAAATCCACTGTGACATTGGTGGCTGTAAGCCATAGGATTGAAGCAGATGTGTGTCCCTGGGCTTTGGCTTTCTGTTTAGCTTCTAAAAATACAAATTCAGTTAATTTCTTTGAAAACTGTTGACACTGATGTATTTCAGTGGGAGTGTGCTTTCAGGAAAATGAGGACAGACGTAATCTTGCTGTTGCTCCAAAATGAATTTTGCTGCTCTGCTGAAAACATATTGAACAGGTTGTAGAGAAACATCTCTGTGATATTTCTTTCTTCTATGTACCTTTACAGCCAGGTGCAGTGTGAAGGCTGTGTTGCAGCAAGAAATGAAATTCAGTATTTTTAGCTGCATTTATAACTGTACTCAATATTAATCCCAAAATAACATGAACTTAATTCTGTAGACTGACAGTACTGCTCTTAAATATTCTTATTTATTGGTTATATTTTCTAGGAGATCACAAGAGCACAGTGTAGAGCAATTATACCCTGTGCCAGGAGTGATTTTTTTGTGGTCTTCCTCAGACTTCTGTTCTGTCCTTGGTTACATTTGTCACGAGAGGGCACAGGCTGCTGTGCCTCCTCAGTACAGTGGTTTGGATTTTGCAGCTCTGAATGCCTTTCACAGCTTTTGCTTCAGCCAGGGCACTACAGATGGACAAACTGAAATGCAGTCTAGATAAGATGAAGTTTGCTTTGTGGACTTACATTTAATGTTCTCTTCTTACCCTGAAATGTGGCTATGAACAGTTGGAGCATGTGGTAAGAATTACTTAAACGAGGAATATGGATTGGGTTTTTTTCCCCCCATTTCCTTTCTGTATTTTGTAGTGAAACTGTAATTAGCTTCCATTTCTTACCAATGTCTTACACAGTTACAGAAATCAGAATCTGTGGGTACTGCTAAGGCAAGCAAACCTCACCTTTATCCACAGGTTTGCAGCAGCTTTTCCTCTGGTGCCCAGACTTTCAGGGGCACGTGGTGGGTGCTGCAGAGTTGCCCGTTTTTTCCTCTTTCCTCAGAACTTTGTTCCACAGCCAGATTACTCATTTGATAGTAAATGCCATCAAGGGGAATAAAAAATCAAAGGAGATGATAAAAGCCATCAAAGAGCAGTGCCACAGGTTGGTGTCTGGGACCTGCTGCAGGGGAGGGTTTTGTTAGGGAGCAGCTCTGAGATTTAATAAGCAAGACTGAAATTTCACCTGTTAATTAATTGTTCTCTGCCAAGCAGAGTTGTATGAATGGAGGTGCTGTTGGGAAACTTTGCTGTACTGTTTTCCCTGAGAAACCATTGATAGTAGTGATAGAGAAGAGGAAGTTTGTTGTGGTTGTTTAATTGTGTCATACCTCATACTCACTGCACGTATAAAAGTGCTGTGGAGATAACAGGCATAAGCTTTGTTTTCCTACCGGTACTTCACTTCTCAGCTTCCTTTCAGCCTCTGGTATCTTAATTATATCCTATTTTTTATGTTGTATGTCTAGTATATTATCTCCTAATTGTCTGAGCTGCCGCAGCAGTCGTAGTGTCTTTGTGAGGCTGAGTCAACACGAGCAAGTGAACTCTTCACAGAGCAAACTGGGAGGTGCTGAGGGAGGACATGGTGTCCGTGGTACTCACACTTCAGGACTCCTGCCTGACACTAGTTGTGGACCGGGGCTGTGAACAAAAGCACCTCTGTGGCTGGAGCACATCAGACGTGCTCCTGGAGCGAGGTTTGGCTCGGTTCTCCCACAAGGAATCCAGGTACAGCTCTCCAGTGTGCACCAGGGCAGGGCGAGGAGGAGTGAGTTGGGCAAAGTGCTTCAAACCCCTGCTCCCCATTCTGTTTGAAATACTCAGGTAGATGTACCCTGAGTTGTCCTAGTGCTGCTCTCCTTGTTTATTGGAGCAGATGAGGGAAAACTAAATTTCTCTTTCTGTTGTGTGGTTCACTGAAATCTTAGGGTGGGACTACCTTCTTCCTCCTTTGCTTCCTTGGCTCCTTAGTGCGAGCAGTGGGACCCTGGTGTGTTCCCTGCTGTTTCTGACTTTGGAATTAAGTAGATGATGTCTAAAACAAAACCAACAAAGAGCGAGCCAGTGATGCCTTACAATGTTTTTGCCTGTTTCTGCCTGCTCTTTGTTTTAAGATTCCTTAGGGCCCCTGTTTTCACAGCACCTGATCCCCTTGGATGTGAGGCGAGTATAGGAGAGTAGTGTTGCAGAGAATCTTTGAGGTCCACAGATAAACCCCAGGCATCAGTTCAATTTTATCTTCTGTAATAATTTTGCTGTAGGATTTGAGACAATTCACTTTCTCTGTTTCCTTGCTGAGCTTCCTAGCAAATAAATTTATTGAAGCCTCATAACACAGGTTAATGTGTCCCTTTTGAGCTCTGGAGACAGAGATCTCCTCTTGGGATATAAAAAGTTCTGCTTATGGAAATATTTTTGTTTTGCTCTGTTCTTGGTTGTTTGCCTTTCTCTTTCTTGTTACTTGGGAGGTCACAATATTGCTATTTACCAGCCAGCAACTCTTCCAGAAATACCAGGGTCACCGGCATCTTGTTTTTTGAGTGCTCAAAATACGTAAGCGTGTTGGGGCAAGAATGCTTTCTCTGTGTTTATAGAGCATAGCACAGCAGAACCATGATTTCATTTGGGGCCTCTGAATGTGCACTGATCCTCTAAATAATTCCTGAACTTTCTGCAGCCAGGCATCTCCTTGTTCCATTTGCCTCACAGAACGGCTTTGTCACCCATTTTCTGTTGGAAGCCCTTGATGATACAGCCACGCTTTTCTCTCTGATTTTGTTGCTTGTTTCATCGTGGAAAAAATGCCAATGGATCCTCGTGCTCTCCATCACCTGGCTGAGCCGTGGCTGGTGGCAGAGGGAAGGTTGGCTTTCACAGCACTTGCTGCAGGAAAACCCACCTGCAGCCACCTGTGAGTGTTCCTCATAAAGCTTATCTAAGATCTCCAGCTTGATGTGTTATCTTTTATAGTTCTCTGTTTCCTTTAATTTTAAGCATTTCTTTAGGAAATTAGTTACAGAAGTCACCATTTTGCTCAATACTGCAGCCTTTTACTCCATAAATAGCCTGGCTCTTTACAGGTGGCAACCTGTGACCTGTGGGATGCTTTTCCCGTGGCACATGGGATACAGCTCTGCTTGGGGACTTGATGCTCCACTGCTGCTTCATGTTTGGGTTAGAGGGAACATGGCACAGGTGTTCCTGAAAGACAGAAGTCTTGGTAAGGTTAGGAAAAGAGAAATTACTGAGTTTTTCTTCCCTTCCTCCCCTCTGTGGCCGATCAGGAAAGACCACAATCACACCCCATGGCAGTGAAGTCTTCCCTGCCTGCCCTGTTTGTGTGTCCTTTCCCAGCCCTGTGCACAGGGGACCTGTAGCTGTCATGTGCTTCTGGAAGTTCATAGGTAGAGAAAAGATCAGATGAAAGTTTTCCTTGGCTTTTTGAGCCCAGCCTGCTGGGCACAGTGTAAATCTAGAAGGTTTGTGCTTGTGCCAGCAGGATGGCTCTGCAGAGCTCTGCACAAATTCAGCTTTGCTGGGACTCAGAGCAGCTTTAGTCTCTGACTAGTGAGTCTTTTGGGGTGAATGAGGGGGGTTAAGGAGTTTGTCTTGTGTCTTGCCAGCTGCAGTGCAGATCTTTCTATTCAATCTCTAGTTTCACCATGTTCCATAAATGTAAATCTTTAGACACAGGCTTTTTATGTGACAGACATTGTAAGTCTGGATTTCACGTGTTCGGATACTAATCTAATGGTCAGGCAAAAACAGATAGAACAAATGTCCATTTTCTTTGAAGTGGTAATGAAGTAAGCACGTGTGTGTATTTCCATTTTCCCACAAACAGAATTCCAGGTGTTGACCGTGACAGAAAATGTTAGTGACCAGTCAATTTATCAGCTTTAATCTGAACTATTAACTGTTGTTGAGGTAGTGGTTCATGATCTTATGTGTGAGGCTGAAAATAAAGTATCATACACAGGTTGATTCACTCCTGTATTTCAAAAATGAAAAGTGTTCGGTGACAGATAAAGAATTATAATTAGAGGTAATTTGCATGAAGGCATACTGCCAGGGAGAAGCAAATTCAACACTGATAGAACATTTTGACATTATCTGTAATTTTACCATGTAATAGCAAAAAGAAAAGGAGGTAAATAGTGACTGTAGTTGCACAACCTGGTTCTTGTCAAGTCTTTACCCAGTGAAGATGTCTTTCATAGCTATAAACAAAAGAAAGAACTTTGTAGGAAAATGTAGTGATTATTGAGCTTTCCAAATATTTGACGTGATGCAATGACATAACTTCTTCTGTATTTGTGCAGCAGAGCTGCTCAGCTTGCTGCCAGACCTGGGCAGGAAGGTCACAATTTCTCCACATTTTGGGGGAGATTTGTTTAGTTGCTCCTGGTTTAGTTTGTGCAAGACCAAGTAGAAAAATACTCAATTAAAAATATTCACACTTCAGCTGTTTCTATTACTTAAGGGAAACTCGAATGTTGGCTTTTGAGGCTTTGAGTTTTGATATCATACTTCTGGGCTGATTTGAATGGACACAGTGAAAAATAATTTATAAGCATAGTTAGAGTCTGAGTAATATTCTACACTTTGAAGGGGATGGAACCTGACCCTGACCATATATTTTGTTTAACAACGTGAGGTCTGGTTTAATTTATCATGCCCTGACACTAATTAGCAAATCAGTCAAGGCAGTACTGGTGAAGTGCTGCAGCTCTGCCTCTTTAAGCCCTGTATGAGCCCTGTGGAGTAAAGGAACAGTTTCAATAGACCTTAAAACATTTACATTCTGCAAGAGTTGAAGTGAGCGTGGCAAGAGTGGAGCTTCATTCCAGAGCATGGGAAAGGGGAGTGCTGTGATATTGGAAGAACACCATGGCTTCTGCTGCACTCCATGATCATCTGCAGTCTTTCACCTGTATTTCTGTCTTTGGCTACCCCAAATCTTGGTGCTGCCATGTCCACAGGTACTCTACAAATTACAAATCTGAGCTCTCTTTTTCCTTCTTCCTGTTTACATCAGTAAATCTTGAGAGGTAGGGAACTATTTAAATGCAAGAGATCGTCTTCTTTAAATAAAAGCCTTGACACGGCAGCTTTTGGGGGGAAAAGATGGATGGAAAAGACAAAGCAAAGTCAAAGACACATAATTTATCATCTCCTGTCATCAGGAGGATGCATGATTTGAATAGGGTGTTTAAAACACTTTTTGCAGTTATTTCACAGTATATACTTCATTTTCCCTACTGGCAGGCAGAGGATATGAGAATTTACATTCACCACTTTTACACAAAGTACAATTTCATTGGATTTCAAATTGCTGTAGGTTGTCTTGGAATATTATTAAGTGAGGAAATTAGGATTATTTCCTACCATCTACAGTTAGTGTGTAGGCTCTCTCTGTCTTGGTCCTGAACCACAGGCTCACTCCATCCATCCTGGCTCTGTAAGGAGAGACAGCCATTCCTCTTTCCGTTACAGCTGACACTTGAAAGTTCTCAGCTATTTTTAGATGATTTTCAATCTCATTTCTGTCCTTTTGAAAAGAAAGGAAGAAAAAAAAAATTCCTAGCCTTTAAATTTTTAACTTCCAGTGGGAGTTGCTCTTGCCAAGAAGCCAGCCAGTCAATATAGCCTCATTAACACATTTTAACAGGTTCTGTTATATAAGTTTACGTTATTGTAATGTCTCTTTCATAGGTTTGAGGGAGGGCATTGTTGGAACTCAATTTAAAAAAGAGCCATACAGGGTTTGAAAGTGTAGATGCTTGCTTGCAAGTAATAATTTATGAAAATATGAAGTGGCAGTTGGAAAAGAAGCATAAACTGGGGATGTACCACATTATTACAGCTCGTTCTTTCCCCAAAGGTCATGTTTGGGCACAGGTTATCTTGGGCAGGAGGACAGATTTGGCTGGGTAGGTGGTTCTGGCAATGATTGGGCTGCCCCACAAATCTGTACTGCTCTTCCAAGCCAAATTGTTTTCGACAAATTAATACTCCCTTTCATTCCTCCCTCCAAATGTTTTAACCTTGAGCAATAAGCCTACTAGATATATAGCTGTGGGGATTGGTATTTTTTCCTTGGTTCTGAAATTTCTTTGTGAGGGACTAAATGTATTTACTAGACTAAATGTTCTAGATGTATTTCTTCAGCTTGCATCCCTCAGGATCAAAATGTCCCTCACAACTGCCTGTAAATTTTTGGGGTTTGTAGTTGTTACAGTTACTTACCGTAGGAATTCTTGGCAAAACATACAAATAACGAGTGTATTGCAAGTCTTCTTTTCACTGATAGCACTTACTGTTCCTCTTGTTGCACGTCTAAAACTGTTCTCTTCAACTTGACTCGATAAATTTAGAAATCACGTTATTGTCACAAAATAGCATTATTTATAAAATCTCCAAAATTGGCAGAGTGCAGAGGGACTGGTGGAATAAAATCCACAAGCCTGGTGATGGGATCTTTCCTTCTACTGCTGCTTAACATGCACAGGAACATGCAGACAAAGGAAAAGTAACATCTTGATGACCTACAAGTAAAAGAGCTATTTGCTTCCTTTGAAATTTTTTTCCTTCAGTTGAAGTTAACTCAAATCTGTTTGTGTGGATGTTGTCATGGACTGGAATTCCCAGAGCTCCTGCTGGGCACGTGATTCCTTAAACCAGAGGTCTTGCCACTGGAAGGGGGGCAGAGGGGCCATGCAGAAAAAGAGCCCCAAAGCATCCAAATCCAAATGTCTCTGTTTATAAAGACTTAATTTCCTTTTAGAGTTGTTAATTTGTAGGCCTTGGTAGGAAGACTGCTTTCTTTCAAAGCAGAGAGAAGAGGGAAAAGTGGGAAAAAAGCTAATTGATAAACAATACCACTGATACTAGCAATTATTTGTATGTTTTTAGGGCCAAAATGGGTGATAGTTTGACTGGCTGTGTTTAACTGCACAATAAGCAAAAGAAACACCCAACAAAAAACATCTCACCCCACCAAAAAAAACCCCAACACAAAGTCTATAATTGAAATAAAACATGCTATGAAACATTGACTCAGCCCACAGGAAACTTAGGAAAACTTCTGCTTCTGATATTAATTCTTTATGTTCATTGGATAAATAAGGGTATTTGAGCCAGAAATGGAATCCTTTCAGTTTTTAAATGTGCAGCTTTGACGTTTGATGCACGTGCCTGATAGGTGGAATAGAAGTTAATTTTTTGTTGTGCTGTTTTCAGAAGATCTACCTTGGAAGCTTTCCCATAGCTGTTTCCAGTAGTTCTTGGAATCAGGTTCTCTCCTTCTTTAACTTTGTGGTTCATGAACACGTGAAGTCCGTCCTGTAGGTACTGAGTGTCTCTAACCTCTGACCGACTTGGATGAACGTCCGGCAGATAAATCTTTTGGAAATGCTCAGGGCCTGACAGGAGCGGTGTCACAGGCAGGATGTAATGAGGAAATGTTCCTGTAAGGGCATTATTTGCAAGGAGACCAGGTACAACATTAGCTCCCAATTTCCTTTGTTTAAACAGTGTGATGCTGTCTGTGTTTCCAGGAGCTCTGTGTTGTGCCTGTGCTCGGACGAGGAATGGCCACGGGCTTCCAGGAGGCAGATTGGAGACTCTGCTGTGTCACACACGTCCACAGGGACTGTACCAGCAGATAGGAGGCTTTGATCCGAGGCTTTTGTAACCTCTCCCATCTATTTCCAGTGTTTGAAACTTGGTTCTTATTTGGAGTGAGGTCAGAGGAGGCCACCAAGATGATCAGAGGGATGGAGCACCTCTCCTACAAGGAAAGGCTGAGAGGATTGTTCATGGAGAAGGCTCTGGGGTGACCTAATTGTGGCCTTCCAGGACCTGAAGGGAGCCTGCAAGAAAGATGGAGAGAGACTTTATTTCCAAGGGCCTGGAGGGTCAGGACAAGGGGGAATGGCTTCTCACTGACAAAGGACAGGCTTAGATGGGATATTGGGAAGGAATTCTTCCCTGTGAGGGTGGGGAGGGCCTGGCACAGGTTGCCCAGAGAAGCTGTGGCTGCCCCATCCCTGGAAGTATTGAAGGCCCAGTTGGATGGGGCTTGGAGCCATCCAAGCCTGGATAGTGGATGGCATAGTGGAAGGTGTCCCTGCCCATGACAGGGGGTTGGAACGAGATGATCTTTGAGGTCTCTTCCAACCCAAACCATTCTATGAACTTCTTTAGCTCTGTCTGACTCTCTATTTGGAGCTGACCTTGCTACTAAGATACAGGTTATGAAAGAGATTCTCTCTCTCATGTACCTATAAGGTACTAATGAGACAATATGAATAATATTTAATGTTTGACTTGCTGCTTGGCAATGTGTCATCAACTGGTAGCAGAGAGTGTTCTTGAAACTACCATGTGAGGATGAGAAAATTTATTGTAAGTTGTTTCATAATTCCAATAAACCATTTAAGAGAAGCACACACACCCCGTGCCTCACCCGAGGTTCTGGAATCCATAATGATCAGTAACTGCATTTTTCTGCTGAGGATGTTAAAGTAACATATACGTCTTTGGTTATGAAACGTTGCTGCTGCTGGAATTTGCTGTGGATACAGAGGTAAACAAATGTTCTGCTGGTCTTCACTGAAGTCATTTTTTCTTACCTGTGTCAGGTACTTTAATTTGATATTTGACAATAGTTTTCCACAAATAAGTCCAAAAACCTTAATTATATAAAGCTGTTGAGTTCATAGAGTCCCAGAATGGGTTGTGTTGGAAGAGATCTTAAAGATCTTTGTGTTCCACCCCACTGCCGTGTGCAGGGACACCTTCCATTATCCCAGGTTCCTCCAAGCCCCATCCATCCTGGCCTTGAACACTTCCAGGGATGGGGCAGCCACAGCTTCTCTGGGCAACCTGTGCCAGGCCCTGATAGGGAAGAATTCCTTCCCAATATCCCATCTAAGCCTGTCCTTTGTCAGTGAGAAGCCATTCCCTCTTGTCCTGCTACTACATGCCCTTGCAAATAGTCTCTTTTCCCCCATATATGTGTATATATAGCATTTCAGTAACTGTGTTTTTTATGTGGAAATACTCTGAGTTGTCATTACAGTCTGTTATTTCTCCATAATCAGATGCTTGAATCGTGTTTAGTCAGCTTGGAAATCGTGTTTAAATCTTGTAGCACAAATGGCAACATGTTCATCAACTGGGTGGCACTTCTTAATAAAAGTTTTGCTTAGCTCTACATTTAACGGGGAGCATCATAAAACCTGCTTCTTGGTAATAGGAGGTGGGAGCTTCAAGACATCAAGGATGGAATTTTTTTAGTAGTGAAGGCACAGGATACCAGGGGGGGATCATGCTGATTTCCAAGCCCTGATGGAGCACTGGGATGAACATTGTGCTGTGTTGCTTATCCCTGCTCAGGGACAGGCAGTTTGGCCCTGGCTCTTTGCTGTTGAGGAGTCAGGGATGATTTTGTGTCCGTGATCAGGCACTGCCAGTGAATCAGACCATAGGGAAGGCGTTTTGGAGCAGGCACAGTGTTTTCTGTGTGTTCTAAAAAAGCGCGTGCGTGATGTGGCTATATTTAAAATGGAGTACATCTGTTATGCATTTAATTCTTTCCAAGATTTCAGGAGGTGACAAAGTTGGAAATTGTCTTAAAATTTAGACTAAGATTTTGTTTTTCCAAGTTAGGATATTTGCCTGCTCAGCTCCCACCCTCACCAGTGCTTCTTTGAGGCAGCGTATTTGCGAAACACTTAAACTGCATTACAGATGTATTTTGGGATTTAGGTTATGATTTGAGTTGTATGTGCCTAATACCAGCCATAACCAAGTGTGCAGTCAAGATGGTCATAAATTAGTGTGAGTTGTGCTGCTGCTGCTGTCACAGACCAGGCTTTGCAGCCTTGGATTGTGCTGACGGTGTGTTCTTTGTCTAACTCGTTTGGAGCAAAGGATTTGTTAATTCTTGCACTGCTTAGTGCAATGCCCATACCCCACCAGTGTTTGGGGCAGCTTTTTGAACACTAAATCCTCTGAATTCAACTGGCACTTGTTAAAGTTCGCAGTTATAATTGTGTCGTTTCAGAGAAGAGCTACTTGGTTTTAACAGTAGAACTATGGATTTATGGAAATAATGTGATTGTGTGTGTGTTAAATGTGATCTTTGGGACATTATGGTAACACAAGAATCTGGATGAAGGAAATACATAACACTCCACTCAGGAACTGCATTGAAATATACATTGAGCCTGCCTATAACTTGTATTTAAATACAACTTTAATGTAGCCAATGACTTTCACAGATACGAGTAAAGTGAAATGGTGTTCTGAAAGTCCTTCCTGCTGTATTTAGGTGATTCAGTATAGAATCAAGGAATCATGGAATGGTTTGGGCTGGAAGGGGCCTTAAAGCTCAGCTCATTCCACCCCCTGCCATGGGCAGGGACACCTTCCACTCTCCCAGGTTGCTCCAAGCCCCATCCAGCCTGGCCTTGGACACTTCCAGGGATGGGGCAGCCACAGTTTGTCTGGGCAATGAACACAGAATTACAGCTATAAACACAGACTTTGGTGGGTCAGGAGAAGTATGCCCTGCAGTATTGATGAGAGTTTTTCTTGCCCTTCCAATGGATGTATAAAATTACAACTCTGCTGCAATGACTGTTGGAGGACAATCTTATGGACAATGAGCCAGTGAAGTGTAGCTGGTACTAGATGGCCATTGAAAGGGTTCATCCTTTGATCTTTATTTACTGAGGCACTTCTTGGACAAGAAGCAGTATTGAATTAATTAAGAAATCTGTGTTCCTCAGGTGCCAAGGAGCTGATGGGGCTGAGCCTGTCAGAACCTTGAAGGACAAAGAAATAGTTCTCATTTTCTGACCATTTTTTCCTGTTGTGACTTTGTCATGTATTCTGAATTGAAGAAAAAACCCTTTTACTTTCAAGAAAGCCTAAAATAAATGTCTTGAGTTATATATATTTGGATATTTCTATGCTAATACATATTTGAACCATAACAAACAGGGGATTAAGTTTTACACTCTAGTATTTACTCTTGCCCTTATGAGGAGATGAAAATCTACCACAAGGCACTGTACAGGCACTGGAAGGATCACCAGGTATTTGAGTAACTGGTGTGCATTAAAGGTGTCTTACTGTATGTGGATACTGCTGTGAGGGTGAGCCAAGTGCCTGGTGTGAAAACTGTCTAGAATCCCTTTATTTTCGTAATGAATAAACTCCTCATCTGTATCTGTGGAGCCCATTCCTAAAAACCCCTTGTTTAGACACCTGAGTGTCTGAATGTATCATTTTCCAGCCGTGCCCATTCAATAACCTGCCAGGAGAGGTGGGTGCTCCCCAGTCACACTCCAGTTTGAGCTGTGGTCTCAGTGTTTGTGTTTTGTGGTGTTCCTGCTTCCTCTAACAAACCTCTGGAATACCCTACTTCAGATTCCTGCTCTGTGAAGTTTAACTATTGCTAATACAAGTTTTTTTGAATGTGAAGCTTAGCAGACACATCCTGAAGATGTGGTGGTGAAGCGCTGCCTTGCCGTAACTGAGGTTTCTACTGTGCATTCTGCTACAGGTATCCTAAAACCAGGTTTAAATCCCATGCAGTCACACGTGGTCACTTCTGAATTGTCCTTGTGGTCAGATGAGTGACGTGGAGTGCTCATCTGTGCCTAGGTAGGGGCATGAGCTCATTTATTGATAAGATACTCTGCTAATGCTTTGGTGGCAGTGATTCCCAAAACACTGTATTTGAGGTTTGGCCAGAAATCCAGGTGCTTGCTACTGGAGCAGAGTTAAATAGACTGAATAGTGAGCAGATCAAAATAGTATTAATGTTCCATGGAACACAGAGTCTGGCTTGGACACAGTTTCTCTGCAAATATTCTTTCTGTACTGAGATGGGAATATTTTCTCATATCCCATCACAGTTCCACATTTTCTGCCTATAGCATTTTTCACTCCATGTTGAAGTAAGGGGGAATGTAGGGGACAACTGTACTTTCCCTTTTTACTGTGGCAGTCTAAATCATTCATAAAAGAATTCGCAGTCTTAAAAAGTTAATTCTGCATTCAGACATTAGAATGACAAGGGAGGCTGTGGGGATACCAGGCATGGTGGTTCCAAAAGCAGGATGAGGAATTGCAGGTTCAGCACAGCAGTATTCAAAACTGTATTTTTCAGTAGGTTTTTTTACTTTAAAACAAAACAGATAATGATTTATCTTTCTTATGCAATGTTATGCTAGTTCTAGAAGAGAAAAGGGGTTTAAGTAAATACCAAGACTTTTAAAACATGGAAAGGCCTCTACCTGGGCCAGGTGTAGAAGTGATTGATTCATTAAATACATCCAGCTAATATTTGACTGGTTTGGATCCAGAGACTCCTTAGCACAGCTGTTTATGTGAGTACTTCTGTTGTGAATGTGTCTCCCATTTATGGAGAAACTGGGAGGTTTTGAACTATCAGTACACAGTGTGCAAAAAAATTACATGTTTTTGGTTGCAGCTTTATCAGCCAGGACAACAGAGAGTAAATGTATATAAGCCATGAAAATCTGGAAGGTAAGCACTAAAGTGATGTTTGCAGCACAGTCTGTAGGGTGTTAAGTTCCTCCATGTTTGACTTTAAAAATACTATGAGATTTGGAGCTTTATTTACTTATTTTTTAAATATACTGTCGTTTTTAATTTTAAATTAAATTTAAATTAAAAACTAATCCACTTAACTGAGACATTAGGTAGTGAAGAAAATGTTTTGAAAGAACTCAAGTGAAAGGAAAATTAATGCTGATTTTTGGCCCAGTGGGGGATGATTAATTCCCGTGGTCTCCAGAGCACAGAAATGATGGTGCTTCTCTGTGAAGGTTAGTTTTTCTCTCTGGAGGCTCTTTTATGTTCTTGACTGCAGATTTTAAGGGCTACACAGGAGCTGAATTTTCTGCCCAGGAAAACTTGTGTGCCCTAAAGAAAGGTCGTATTTGCTGGTAGATCATTCTCCCTCCTCCCAAAAAAACTCTGACAGCTGTTTTAAGAAGTTATTTTCAGGCTGGAACGTGAAACTTGGAAGAGAACCAAACTCTCTTATAAACAAACTTAACAGTCGTTGTCCCCCCCATTAAAAATGACTCCGTATTTTTATTTACAATTTCATGTAGTTGATGTTAGTGCTGTCTTTTATTCCCTCATTTTTATTTGCTTCAATGTTGCTTAATGTTTGTTTGCTAATAATTCGAAAGCATAAACAAGTGGAGGCAGTGGTGGATTTTGTGGTAGAAGTTGTTGTAGTGTTCTAAATGCAATTTGCTGATGTGCAATAGGAAAGGTTGGATTTGCAAATATTGGTATTATTATGGTTTCTAGACAAAGAACTGAAGACCAAAACTGACTTCTGAGCGATATCTCACGTATTTTGGTGCAAGTTTCCAAGGTCCAATAGCACCACAGTAGCTTTTCTCAAAATATTGTGGCTTATTTAGATAATTTTTCACTGTTTGTTTTCTTTGTTCTCTCGCAGCTGAAGATAATCCCTGTAGGCATTATACCGGCAAAATATTTAAATAGGATGGAAGCTGTTAAGGGAAAATAGTTATTCCTAAATTCTCTTTCTATTTTTCATTACCCATTAGATTGTATCTTCTGACAAGTGAATTAGAGAGGAATTTCATGCTGGTATTTGGAAAAGCTGGGAGGCAGTTGGGAAGTGGAAATCAGGGGGATGTTGGGTGATAGTGCAAGGGAAGAGATTATAAATTGAAATCTGCAGGAAACTAATCTGAAGCACTTCTTGTGGGGTATTTTTTTGTTTAGTCCTTAAATATCAACTCGTTTCAATAATAGATGAAACATCAACTAAACCAATGCCAAATGTGTGGGGAACACCAACACCTCCAGCAGGAGTTAAGGAACCCTGTGGGAATACCTTTGGGAGTCCGGCCTTGGAGCAGGTGGGGTCTGGACCAGTCAACAGCCCAGTGAGCCTCAGCATTTGCCACCTGTGGAAGGGAACTGGGCACCTCCCAGGAGGTGTCGGGAAGTCGCGGGTGGCGATGGATTGCTCCGTAACCGCTCAGCCCTGCCGCTGGAAATAACGGGACAGTACTTCAGCAGCATGGCATTACAGGAATTTTAATCCTCTTTTTGAATAATTTGAATAGTTTGGCATAGAGCTGTCGCTGATTTACTGAGGTGGTTGTTTTGAGTTGTTGTTTGGGCGTTTTTGGTGTCATGAACCATCTGACTTGTCCGGGACATGGAATGAAGAGAATTGCTCCAGTTGAAGTGGATAGGGATGATCCTTGCTGTCATCAAAAGCTGCAGGGATGTGATGCTGGAGCTGTGCCTTTCCTTTCTATGAAGTTCAGTGCTTAGCAGTCCTGCTGGCCCATCCCAGTGGTGTGTTCCCCAAGGAACCCAGGGATACAGATGGAGGTTTGCCCACACAGGGTACAAGACACACATTGATATCATGGGTATTTCTGGAAGGGAAATGTGGTGTTGAACAGATACTTGTGCACTTACCCTAACCCCTGATGACAGCTGGGCAGGGCAAGGGGCTTCAGAGGGTTAGTGCCCCTTTCCTCCCATCTCTGCTTCTCGTTACCAAAGTTTTCCTTTGGGTAGAAACCCAAGATTCATTGTTACTAATTTTTATCTTTATATGCACATGCATAGGTATATAAATACATAGATTCTGTTAGTTCACAACTGAAAAAATACACTGCAAACAAACTTGTTGTTCTACTTTTGATGTGAAAACCTTTGGATGCTGCAAATGCCAAGACAGAATCTGGGTATCTCTTCCCAGCCTCCCTGGCAGGTGGATGTGACAGTCCAGGTCAGTGTCGCCTTTGCAGGAGCAAATCTGCCTGTTGTGTCTGCTCTTTCCATGCTTATCCATGTTTCCTTGGGCAGCTGAATCCAATTCTGGAGGAGTGAGCCCGGCCTCTGTTTGCAGTGCCAGGGATCCCTGCTCTGAAGGTGCTTTTGTTGTAAGTACACTGGTGTGATAAGTTTTTGTGATTACAAGTATGTTTGTTGTTGGAATTTACTCCACTCTGCTCTGCAAGCCTTGCCATAGCATTTCCAGGTCTGTTTAACTGGATACTTCACTCCTGCTTACTAACCTTGCAGAAACCAGCTGTAGCTATTTGGAAAGGTGATTGTGTGAGCTGTTCTTTCTGTATATTTTCCAAATTAGTATTGCATGTGGCAGGATGAAAGCGAAAAAATGGGTGTTTTGGGCAAAAATCTGAACCACAATAGTAAAAGTTCCATTTCCTCTTTGTGTAAACAAAAGCACTTGTGTATCATGAAACATTCTCACATATTTCCTCTTGTTATTTAAATATTTTTCTTATCTACCTGCACAATTATATAGGCTTATTGATAAGCAGGTAAATATCAAAGAATAAGAAAATAAACTTGATTTTTTGATTGAAACAAAGTTGGCAAGTGATGGAAACACTTGATGATGTGAGTGTGAGAGTGTTCTCTGAGGTCATTGAGCCTTTTGGTTTTACTGGTAATATTTCAGACTTAATGCCTCTCTCAGCCACGAGGGCAGCCATCAAATCATTAATTTAATACAGTGTTAGCAGCTCTCTCCTTGCACTTATCTACAGGGAGACTAAATAAAAATACCTTAGAAAAAAACATGTGACTAAGATCAAAATATCCTTAGGGGAGGAGCACTTCAAGGGCTGCTTTTAGGTACCAAAAACTTGAGACAGTCTTCCCTCCTCCCCGCCATAGTTTGGGGTTTTATGGTGCTTTTTTTGTGGTGGTTTTATTATTTGGCTTTTGGTTTGGTTTTGTTTTTTTTTTTAAATCAATTCTGTTTCTTTTCATAATTGGGGAAAGTGTTGCCATGAAGTACTAATTTTTAAGGGTCTCAGCAACTTTTAGGGGATTTTTGGGTTTTAGGTTAATTTTTATTGGGGCTCTTACACAAGGATTTCTTTGCATCTGTTTTATTAATTTTTTTATCTCTTTAATTTTCTTATTAAATCACACAGGGCCATGTTTATTCCGAAAGGCTGCCAGTACATGTTTGTATCCAGTTTCCTCAATAATTTGTTTTCTCTCCAAGTTTGAAACTTGAGTCTTTTATTTAGTTTTGTTCAAGTCTGATGTAACAGTGCCAGATCTAATTATTTAAATTTCCCATTATAACCTCCTTACAATTTAAACAGTTTCTACAACACTGAACTTTCATAAGCCCTGAGCTTCTCCAGGCTATGCCTCGCCTTTAATTTGCAATTTACAATTGCAGTGGGAGCTGTGCCCCTCACTCATTTCGATCTTTTCATCCCCATGTTGTGGAAACAGAGTTTTAAACTAGGATTGGGAAAAGAAAACAAAGTATATTCTACTCATCTCAGTGAGGCTGTTTAACTGGGAAACAAGCCGTGTTGAGCAATTTGAAGCCCTTACTTGGTACAATACAGGACATTCCCAAAAAACACAAAGGAGAATTGGTGTTTCTTCAGTCTGCCCCTCTTGTGGGATCAATGGAAGTGGGATAGACCTGAGATTTATTCCAATAATCTAAATCCTGCCTTCTCACAGAGTCCTGAAGTCACAAACTGGGTTGGGTTGGAAGGACCTTAAACCTCATCCCGTTCAATCCCCTGCCATGGGCAGGGACACCTTCCACTATCCCAGGTTGCTCCAAGCCCTGTCCAACCTGGCCTTGGACACTTCCAGGGATGGGGCAGCCACAGCTTCTCTGGGCAACCTGTGCTGGTGCTTTTGATGGAAAGGAGATAAGTTTTTTCATTTCTCCATCCAGTTTCCAAACTCAGTTTTTTCAGAATTGCCGGAGTTGGACATGTTTTCCTGGAGGACAAGAGAATCCCTACCAGGCTGGGGCTGGTGATGGCCAGGATGTTTCTCCGCAGGATTTTCCATTACAGGAGGTTAGGTGTTTCCTGACAACGTTTGCAGTTTTCCCAAGCCTGTAAAGCTTGTGCAAATAACTGCCCAGCAAAGCTACATCCCTGCAAATCGACCTTCAGGCTTAGTGTCACTGCTCCTCAGGCTGTATCCCTGTATTCCTGTTGCTCGCTTGCCCTCTGGTTTTTCCTCCTTTCTTTCCTGGTTCTCCCCCTCTCCTCTCAGTACTGTAGCTCTTATTCAAGTTAAATTAAGGAACCACAAGGGAAAGTGCATCCAGTTTGAGAGGCTGGTTTTTCCCTGCTGATGCAGTGGAGTTTGCTTTCCTACAAAATGTCAGTTTGGCTTTGTCTTAGGAAAGGGCAGAAGTTAGATAAGGACTTTTAAGTAGGGGAGATAACGGGGCTTTGCTGGTTGTAATATGATGCAGACTGTTCAGTCCTGGTTTCTTGGCCTTTCTCCCTCCAGGTCTGTTAGAACTGTTGAATTTCCAGTTGCCATTTGGAAAATTTGTTTTATCTTCTTTATAGAAATATTTTCCTTCCTTGCCTCCAGCTTCTGACTCTTCCCTGTTCCGCTTTCCTTCCTTCCAGTCCTTTCTTCCAGGTTTCCACTCTGAGATTAAAGCCACAAGAAAAGGCTGGTTCAGTGTTTGGTTCAAATGAAGGAGTGAAAAGCTGAAGAAAAGGGCGTGAAGGAAGTGATGGGAATGAGTAGCCTGGGAAACCTGCTCAACAGATCTGCCTCTGGTCAGGTGTTCCTCCTCTGTGTGCAGCTCATCTCCTACAGAGGTTTCGCACATCCTCTGCTCTCTCATTTTCTTCCTTGCAGTTGTTTAGTTAATGTGCCCATCAGGACAGAATTCCCAAAGAAACAGCAAAAAAATTGATTGGAAATGGTCGTAGTCATCCTTTTAATTTTGTATGGGCTACGATCTGGGATGTTGTGCAGTCTCAGTGTTGATGAATTGGCAGTGAATCTCCAGGCCATTTGTTTTTCAAACCTCATTTTAGTGGGTTTAATGACACAAAAATTTAAATACACACATGGAAAAGTGGGAGAGTACTGAGCCATGTCTCAGTTCCTTTGCAGGAGAGGAGCCCAAATCCGGTGGGCTCGGAAAGCACCCATAAACATCATTCAATCCAAGAAGTTTTTTCTAAACTCTGGGTTTATGGGACTTAAAATAGAGCAAAATGGAAAGTAAATAATACAATGCCCTGTCAGGAGCATCTCTTCTGCACTCAAATAAGTGAGTGCTAGGAAGGGAATCATCAGGGTGACTATGGGAACTGCCCAGGAATGAAGCACTGGGTGCTTCCCGCTGCCTTCCCCCACAGACCACAGCCACCGACTGTGGGCCATAAAAGGAAACAACATTTCTTGTCAAAATACAGCTGCCCAACCCGTTTGCTTTCTGGGAAAAATGTCCAGTAACTGCTGGTACAGCTGTGTGATGTGCAGCTCAACCTCTAAGCATTTACTTACTCTGAACTTACTCCTTGGCTTCTCAGAGCCCACAGGGCAGGGGAATAACGTAACGCTGCTGACTGATGAATGGTCTCCATGTAGAGATGTAAAGCCTGGATAGAGGTTTAAAGTTCAGAGTAGTTTGCTTTTTAACAAAGTGTTTCGTTGGGTTTTTTTTAATCAGGATGAGTGATGCAAAGTGCCTAGTTATGGGTAAAAATCGTGCATCTTTGCATGAAATTAAATTTTGCATAGAAAGTGGCAAGTACATTTTGCCTTTGAATTACTTTATAATACTTTTCCTTATTGCTCTGATAATTTTAGATTTCTATAAGCTCTTTAAATGATGCAAGACAGTGCCCTGCTGGCACACCACATAAACCAAGTGAGTGGAAAAGTAAATATTTAAGGCTGACATATTGAAGTATAAATAGCGGTTACTGTGTGTAATGTTTCAATTGTAAAACTATTTCTAGGGCTCTTTCAATGTGCACCATGGCTTGTTAAAATGGGAATGTTTTCCAAAAGCTGCATTTTTGTTTTGGAAAGTAGATCTCAAAGTGGTCACAAAATACGTCTTCGACACGATCCCTTACGTGTTTGTCACTCGTCCCTGGAGAAGGTCTGAGCAGATTGTCAGCAAGCACAAATTGATGGGTGGTGAAGTTTATCATTCTCTGAGGTTTATCCGTATATTCCAGACTGGAATATGTCTAATCAAAAAATGGGGAATATGGTCAGGCAGTGGGAGCTGGCTTCATCAAACACCAGTGTTGAGTGAACTCCAAGTCCTGGACGTCTCCTGGCTCCAGTGGGAGCAGCATTCCCTGGGAAAGCTGCTTTGGGGGGATGTGTTTGTTCCCCCTCACAGATAGTGTAAATTCACTTTCCTCCTCTCGGGCTTCTCACCCCACAAGTGGAGTTTGGTTCATCTCCTCTTTGGAGTTTGATCTTTAGCACTTGTGTTTTGCAAGAGCAGGGTATTTATCGTACCTTGTGCCTTGAAGTACCTTGTCCCTCAGTCGGGGGACTCTCCTCTGCAATTCCGATTCTTGAGGATTTAAGGAAGGGCCCGAGTGTTGTTCCAGCACAGTTGTTGTATTCATCAGTAATTCACAAGCTTTTCTGTCCACTCTCTGCGTGGGTGAGGCTGGGGGGCTTCCACGTGGGCACAAAACTGGAGGCTTTTAGAGCTGTGACATTGCACAAGAGCTGTAAAGTGCTCAGAGCTAAAGTTTAGCTCAGGCTGAGCCAACCTGACATTTGAACTTAATGTTTAACACGTTGTACTGTAGAAATAATGTTATAGGAAGGCATCCTTGTATTGAGAGGAGTTATTGTGGTAACAGGTATCTGGAATTCCACTAGTAATTATAGCTCAATCCACTTTGAAAAGCTTACATTCTGTGTGTAAATCAGGTTTTTACTAAAAGTTTTGTAAAAGAGAATAACTTGAGAGATCTTCCTAAATTTCAGCTTTTTCAGCTCTTAATATAAGGGGTTTGAAATGCCAAAATTCAGTTTTGCATTGCACGGCAGGATGTGAAACACTGGAGCCTTCCAGAGTGTTCCTTGCTTCTCTGAAATGCAGTTTGCTTGGACCAGGTTAATAATTCGATCAGTAGTATGTGTAGTTGTAAATGTTCATTATCACAGTCCCATAGATGCTCCTGCTGTCCTTGTTAGCTCATGCTTTCTCTTGTTGGGTTTTATTTAATTTATTGGGGTTTGTAATTTATGTGAAACATGGTTATATATTTAACAATAAATAGTTGTTCTTCCACTCCCATGCGCCTCCTCAGGGTGATGTAGTAACATTTTTATTATTACCCCAATATAAATAATTTCTATATTAAGTTATTAATTTATATATTAGTTTCTAGTCTAATGTATAATTATATAATAATGCTAATGAAAATTGAGAATGTTCTCTCAAGTGCTCTAAAAATGAAACAAAAAACTTCATCCCTGTGAATTTTGGTTTAAATAAACAAGATGGAGATACAGGCCACAGCAGGAATAAATAGGTATTCAGGATAGGAATATTCCTAACATTTTCTTTTAAAATGAGGTTTTACAAAGTACTATTCAATGTCTTATCCTAGATATTTAGAAGTCTAAAAGCTTGGTTCAGATTGATCAGATGTGCTGTGCTGATGGTGCAATACAGATAACCCGGAGGCCTTTTAGCACTTAACAAAAGGCTGATCTTGCCAACTTTCCTCTTAGATTTGTTCTGTCCTCTGTTTCTTTGCCTGCATTTCTTGCAGCTGCTGCTCCTTTTCCGTCTCCCTGATTCCATAATTTGTTTATTTGTTCTCCCTGACATTCCTGAATTAACATTTGGGAAGTGTGGAAGAGCAAGGTTACCCTGCAGCCCACTGTGCACACTGTGGGGGATAGTCACAGAATTACAGAATCCCGGGTTGGCTTGGGCTGGAAGGGGCCTCAAAGCTCATTTAGTCCACCCCTTGCCATAGGAGGGACACCTTCCACTATCCCAGGCTGCTCCAGGCCCCGTCCAACCGGGCCTTGGACACTTGCAGGGATGGGGCAGCCACAGCTTCTCTGGACAGCCTGTGCCAGGGCCTCACCGCCCTCACAGGGAAGGATTTTGTCCCATTGTCCCATCTAACCCTTTCCTCTGACAGTTTGAAGCCATTCCCCTTTGTCGTGTCCCTCCAGGCCCTTGTAAATAAAATAGTCTCTCTCCATCTTTCCTGTAGATCCCCTCAGGTCCTGGAAGGCCACGATTAGGTCACCCCAGAGCTTTCTCTGGACAATCCCGATTCTCTCAGCCTTTTACATCTCTTCCCCCATTACAGGGCTCACCACAAGCTTTTTTGAACTTACATTTTTCTCTAATGCTGCTTTTTTAAGTCCATTCTGCAGACTCACTGCGGTTTAAGAATATTGACATTCTTCAGTCTGTGTGGCTGTTTGGAAACAAGCTACTCAAACTCATTTAGGTAGTAACTGTAAGCACTACATTTATACCCCATTTTACTTTTTATTGCAGTTTGTAAATCCTGTCGGTAATTGATTAGAAATGTTCTTCAGGGAGGCTGGATATGATACAGTCAGGTCTCTGAGGGTCCTTGCTTTTGGCTTATTCCTTTCTAGTGCTAAAAAAAATTAGATTTTTCTCCTCATAGTACTGCCCATCATCCAACTGTTTGAATGCTGGAGTGATACATGTAGTATGAACATGAGAGGGGCCAATAGATCCTTCCTAATCTGGAGCTCAGGAAGGACCAGTTCCCTTCCTAGGGTAGGGATTGCCTTAATAATACGTATTTCTGCCTTTGGCAGCGTTAGTTCCAATACATTTGTATCACTTATAAAGCTTTCATCCCAACACACTTCACAGGTTGCACATAGTTAATTCTTATCACACAGTGTTATCTTGAGCAAATACTTCATTTCTTTAATCACAGTGCTAATTTATGATGCAGTTGCATTCAGGTTGAATCTTAGTTTTATGTGTGTATCACTTAACAGATGATCTGGGGAGTAAAGACTCCTATAATTAGATTTGACATATGTTTTCATGCGAGGTGAAATAGTTTGCATGCTTCTAGAATAAATATTGTCTGCAGCCTGGATTTATAATCCCAGTAAACAATTGAACATGTTGCTGGGAGTCCTTCACGCCGAGTGTAAGCTGTGGCTTTGGGAGCACAGACCCTTGTGAGTCCAAAATATTGAGTCCTTCCTAATGGCCTTTTTTTGTTGTTGTTGTTTTTACTACCAAAAAGGGCAAGATCAAAGTGCGGCCTGTTCTTTCCTGCCCTTCTAGATATACAAAACAGCTGCAAAGCACAATCAGCTATTGTGGTGATATGTGCCCCAGGTCTATAAATAGATGGAGAGCTTCAGGCTGGAGCTGTGCTGCTGCAGAGGCCAGGGGATTTTTGCTTGGGGTTACTAAACATTCCCTTGCTTGTTTGTGGTTTAGAACCATCATTTCCGAGGCTGCCATATTCCAATTGAATTGGAATTCAAAAGGATTTCTCCATAAAAGCTTTACACGACTTCAGTGTTTGCATTTTCTCCTTCCCCTTTTTTTTTCCTTTTTTTTCCCCAGCACACAGGAGTTTTGCAGATTTCTAAAGAAAGCCAATTTAAACACAAGAATTTAATTGCTTGCCAATAAAATACGGCTGTGACCTATGGCCTTAGTGGGAAGTTTACAGAATCACATATGGAGAGTGAGAGTAGGAACCACTTTTCATTGAATTGTGGTCTGGACTCTCCTTCAGCCTGGAAAAGTGGAGTGTGAGGCTTGATAAGAGCTTCATGTTCTCCTGCACCGGGAGGTGGGCGGCTGTGTGAGCTGTGTGAGCTCTGCCTCGCTGTGCGGGAGGGATCCGATCTGCACGGCACATCCAGAGCTGGGAGAGACGCTCCCAGGTTTTTTTTGATCCGATATGGCACATATTTTTTATTCATTTTGTTAACTCGTATTGGAAGAGCTGTGGAGAATGTGAGAGCTGGAGACTTGTTAGGTGATGAGAGAAAAATCAGTGTGTTTGGCAGAAGGAACGTGTGGAGATAATTTGGGGTTTGAGCGTCCAAGAGGTGGCTGAAGCTGCTGCTGGCAGAGGTGAAGCAGACTTGAAACAGCTCATCTTTCCTGGAAAAGCTATTGATTCGCATTGCACTTCAACATTACCACCTCACAATATCAGTGCTGCTGTCCTGCTTTAAATTTAAATGAGAGGAGGGATAAAAATAACTCCTTTGGCATTTCAAATGGGTAATTTTCAGCTGTAACCTTCATGCTTTGGGTCAGGTGAACCAGTTCACCTCATGAGTCTTTCTCCTTTCAGCAAAAGGACACAACATTCGGTTTATCCCTGTGGATCAGGTCTTGCCCCACATAGACATCTTGCTGAAGGTGTTTTATGAAGCTTTCAGTGCAAAATACAATTTGAGTATATGTGGTCAGCATTTTCCAGGGTCGTGGGAGGTTACGGTGGATATTCCTCAGTCAGAGAACAGAGTGGGAATTTCTGAACTTGTTGTTTCTGAACAAACAGTAATAAGAATGTTGAAGGAGAAAATGGTGAAATCTCAACTCAAAAACATACAGGAACTCAGATTTACCTAAATTGAAAAAAGTTACCTAGTATGACCTTTCTTTGTGAAGCTTAGGGCATGAAGTGGAATTTTTAAGTCAAATACAACAAAAACTTGGAAAACTTCATCCTGCCTGTGTATTCTCCTGCTGGATCAGTGGCAATCTAAACCAAAGAGGCATGCAGCAGATCTTTGAGACAAACCAAACTTTTCTTACAGTTTTCTATGCAGCAGCCATGTGTCTTCACAGCATAACAGGTTGTTAGGGACCTCTGAAGGTGTCTTGTCCAAACTCATGCTCAAAGAGGTTCAATTAGAGCTGGTTTTAGGCATCTCCCCCTCTGTAACTTGTTCTCTTGTGTGTTGGTCCTGTCACAGTGCTCCTTGGAGAACAGCCTGGCTCTGTCTTCTCCCTGCCCTCCTGCTTTCTAAAACACAGCAGGACAGGGAGGTGGAAGCACCAAACCTTGCTTTCAGACCTTGCTTTCATGTTGATTCAGCCGTGAGGAGGGAGGACTCATTACTCCATAACCACTGGGACTTGTCCGTGTGGAGGCAAACACAGTGGAAGAGATTGAGAGAGGATAATGGCTCCTGTCTCCTTGCTGCAAATTGTGTGGAGGATTTTAGCTGTTTGTGAGGACTTGGGCTCTTCCTTAGTGTATGTTTTGGTGGAACCTCATTCCTCCTGTTGGAGAGATTCCAGAACGCAGTCAGAGAACTTCATCACAAACCCCTTTGCACTTGATGCAGCCTGTGGCTCTTCTCTGCAGTGGAGGGGTGGGCTGAGCCCACTGACTACAGCAGGGAACTTTCACGTTTGCTGGAGCCAGTGTGAGGTTTAATTTCTGACCATCGAGGACCTTTGTGTGTGGGGCTGTGGGAACTTGTTTGCAGAAAAGATCTAGAGAAGGCAACGTGCAACTTGATAAGTGACCCTTGGAAGCCACTTGCTTGTGAACTGTGTCCTGATACCTGTCTGACCTGCTGGTGGTTCTGAGCTGCTCCAGGCCTGTCTCCAATGAAGAAGCTGGCCAGAAGTTCCCTTTGAACTGCCAGGCTTGATCCTGACTCCTCTCCTGTGGGATCTGCCTTATGTTGTCTCTTGAAAGCAATGTAAGACTTGGAGGTTTCACTTTGCACTCAGTTTAACACAAATTCATGGGTTTATCTCCTTTTTTTCAGAAAAAATAATTCCAAAATGTGATTCTAAGGTGGACTCCATTTCGTTAGAATGAAACAGAGCATATAGGAGCACACAGATGTGGAGATGTGCAGATGCACCTGGTCACAAACAAAAGTAGAGAGAGGGAAAGAAGCATCTTTTGGTTTCCTTTTTCAACTGAAGGATTCCTCTCAGGGTCTCTGCTGCAGGCACAGCATAGATCTGTGTTCCTCAGAACATCCCTGGAGTGCCTGAGAAGACAGTGGTCATGGAGAGGATCCAGGAGCAGCAGTGCAGGTGCTCCCAGAGCCATGGGAGCACAAGGAGCTGCCGGGGGCTGGTCTGGGCACTGCTCTGGCCACACTTCTGTCACTGATAATAAAGACAATGAAGAGCCTTTGGGGAGGCCAGTGGATTGTTTGTTTTGAACTAGAGGAAGATGTTGTCTTCCAAGTTTTTCCCAGAAAAGAGAAACGTAGAAGCAGAAGCCTTTTGGAAGGGTTGGCTTCTCAGGGCAGGTTCTGTATTGCACACTCCTCTTTTTTGGGATCAGCCTCTTCCCAGCACTTTTAGTGCATCAGGCTAAAAAGGGCTTAGCCTTCCTTTGGTACCCAGTGTTTGTATTTATTTTGCAGGAGCTATTCTGTCTCTTCCTGAAATACTCATGATTTTCCATGAGATCTTCCTTAGTTTCTGATGTTGTTCTGGGCCCCTCAGTTGAACTCCTAAAATCTCCTTGTTATCCTGAACGAAGTGTAGCTGCTGTGATAGATCTCACAGCAGTTCCCTGTTCAAGTTGGCAAATCTTTTCCTGAACTTGCTGTACCCTCCAGTAGATAAAGTGGCAATCTAAAAGCAGCACAGGCTTCCCACCAAAAGATCAGATTCAGGCATCAGTGAGCACAGCTACATTTTTATTTTTTTATGGTATTTTTTACCTCCAGGCTCCTGTGCTTGGTGGCTCTCCTTGGAGAGAAAGTGCAGCTACTGGATGTGTGCACACGATGCAGGTCAAGCTGAAAAGATAAATGCTTTGCTTGTGCTGTGGTCCTAATGGGAGAGCAGACTTCAAATAATCAGTTTTCCTCTAAAGTAAACAACTTTTAAGCTTCTGACAGAAAAGATGAAAAACACACCTCCTTTTAAAACCAGACCTTGCTCCTTAAGATCGTGGCAGCTTCATAAATAAAAAAAGAAAATTAAAACTACTGTATAGGCTTCGTATGAGGAGTTCTTTCTAGGCAATACTATATGAACTCCATATTCTATATATTCTTTATATTCTGCAAAGAGGACATCCAGCTGTTGTGTAATACCTTGGGTAGATGGCTGTGACTTAGTGGAGCCCCCCAGTAACTGTTAGAGAAGTATTTCCTTTCTCAGCTGTGAGTTTATATGCTCCTGCTCCAGTTTCCCAAGTGAACTCTTGCATGAAATTCCAGTGGCATGGGTCTATGAGAAATTAAAACATCCTTTCTTGGACTAGGCAGATAATTGGAAAAAAAGACATTGAATAATGGGTTTGGTGCAAAAAGTTTGATTCAGATGTGATGTTATGCTCTTCAGGAGGATAATGTTATTTTAGAAGCCTCGTTTTCCTGAGAGCCATGGATGGAAGTTTCCAGCCTAGGGAAGTGTCCCAAGTGGAACAAACCCCACTGCATTAGCAATGTATATTTGCATGTTCATATCTCTCATAATATACTTATAATTCTGATTTTCCTGGTGTTTCTTAGATATCATGTGGTGATGCTTTTAAGGGAGAAAAATCTCTTGCTTCTCTGTGATACCCGCAGCACTGACCATGTCTTCCTTTATATTAAAAATTATTGTCACAATGTATCTGTTACTGAAAAGACTAAGATTAAACTTCTATTGAAAAAGTTTCCTAACAAAGTTATTTAGATTTAATCATTTGTGAGGGTGCTCTTTATTTTGACATCAAATTCATCTATAATCTGTGCATTGCTGGTTAAGGAAGGAGAGCGTGCAAGAGCAGCAAGATGAGTGAAGTGCAGTCAGAAGTCGACTCAGGAGGGCAAAATGTCCATAAAGAGCAGAGATCTCATTATACAGAAAAATTATGTGAAAACTGAGATATGAACTTGTGTGACTGAACTTTCCATGTTGGTGACAGGGAATATATTGCTGACTAACCTGTGAATTCACCTGTAAGTCCTGCACTCAGTTTGAAATCATTCCGTGATATCAGTGTCTTTAATTTCAATTTTCTTGAAGGAAGACATTGCAAATCGAGGGTCAATTTTAATATTATAAATTTTTCTGGTTTGAAACTTCCTTTGCATCTCTGAGGTGTGCAGCTGCCTTGCTGTTGCTTCTAAGCCAGCAGAAGCTCATACTGGTTATCCCAGTTTTGATACTAAAAAGTATCAAAGGTTGATTATAAAATCCTCCCTTTACGTAAAATAGTTTATACAAGTGTGAGGGTAACGAAAAGCATGTTCTGTTTCTCATTCAAACAAGTTCAGAGTGTTTCTCAAATACTTTTGATAAAAAGAATTGCTTGTTATCAGATTAAAAACCCACACTTTTTAAGATGAGTAAGCTAAAACCACGGTGATTCATTGTGTTTCTCAGAAAGCTTGATCCCTAACCTCAGGGAAAGAGTAATCCCACAAAATACTTCATTCTTCATTGAGGAATTTTGTTTTTGAATGCTTGGATCTTCAAATAAGTCATGAAAGACTTCATTAGGCAAGTGATTCAGTAGAAATACAGAGAAATTGGCCCATGGAGTTGCCTCTTCCAATTCTAACCAAGTTATGGCAGGAAACAGCAACAGCAGCTCAGATGCAAATACAGAGGTTGGGGAAATATTCAGCCTTGATTGGAGATCTTTCAGTTTTGCTAAGTGTAGCCAAGAGCCTTTTTTTTAGGGTGTGATGGGGAAGGAGGTTTTTTCTTTTGTTTCTGTGCCTTCACTTGACTTTTAGTTTTCGGGTTGTTTTTTAAAAAAAACACCTTTTTCCTACAGAATATGGCTGCAATTAAATAGGTAGTTTTTACGAGAATCTTCTGGAGACCTGAAATGTGATCTTTGTGTCCTCAATGTCCTTTACACCTCAAAGGCATTAAGAATAACCCCACCTTTAAATGAGAAGGGAGTGTAAGTTATGCAGCTACAGTGTAAAGCCCCAAAAATCAAACAGGGGGGACCGATTCCCTAATCCTCATAGATCCCACATATCCCTGGGGCTGTTTATGTAGGCTCAGCTGAGGGCTGCTCTCTTGCTGTGTGCTGGAACACCCTCTGCAAAGGCTGGAAAGAGAGACCAGACCTTTGTGGTGTTCTCATGGTTTAATACTCAGCTTGAACTACCAGGTGGAGGGTGCTGCAGGAATTTGCTTGGACCAAAGTAAGTTTTCATAACAGAAACTTTCTGTCAATAAACCTGCTATCGTTTAACCATAAAGAAAGCTTCCCTAAGAATAACTTCTTCCCGATTTCTTTCCAGGATGTGAGGTATTTGGCATATCACGAAGCTACTGTCTCTTACATGAGTTTATCAACAGATTACGCAGGGTGGTTCTTTATCTAACATGCAAACACAACAGGAACATTATTTATATTGTATTTGTGTAGATATGAGATGCCTTTTCCTAAGAGCTGGGAGACTGGCTGAGTCAGTTCTCCAGTAGATTAGCTGGAGGAGATAGTGGGTCTTTGGGTTTGGGTTTTTGAGAGGAGATGAGTTTCTGCAGTAACTGTCTATTTATACCAGCTCAGAGCCCACTGATTTTTCACCCCGGTTGTTTTTGCATTCCAGACACATTCCTGTACTCCCCAGTAATAACTTTTAGCCGGAGGGTTTGAAATGTAATCAGCTAGTTATTAGCACAAAGTCTGAGAATGTTTTTGCAAAGGATGAAGAAATCAAATCTGGGCCATGAGCTGACAGAGGAGCTGGTTGTTGGGGGCTTGCTCTGCTATGATGCAGCTGCCAGGCTTGGGCCAAGCGTGGAGAATAATAATAGATGATTTATGGAATATTCAAACCTGGGAATAACAGAAATGCTGATTTTACCCATGCCTGGTTTATGTCACTTGAAAGACTTCTACTTGCTTGTCAGCTGGTGTTAGTATCTCCTTCTCTCTTTTAGAACTAGGTTTGAGTATCAGCACTGGACAAAGACTTGCTGCCCATAGTATGGGGATGAACTAATTTCAAACAAGCCAAGGGAGTTGCATTTGGAGAATGTTTCTTTAACTGTGTTATTTAATGTCATTCTCATTACTGACATGACCTAATGGTGATCAAGCAGATCTGTAAAACAGCAAGTGACAAATCTCAATATTTATTTCATTGGGTAGGTTTATAATTTGTGTACAGGAAAGAATTTATTACATACATTCTGTATTTTATGGGCATGAATCATGTTATAATCTGTCATGTTGTATTATTTAATGAAGTACAAGTTGCTAAACTGGACAGTGATGCAGCATTTGAAGTGACTGCACAGGACCACAGGTGTACCTGTACACATGTGGTTTCAGGCTTGGCACGAGATACCTGTGTTGGCTCCGATGTCTCCTGGCCCAGGTGTTTCACTCTTCCGTGGTGGGACCTTTTGAGGGTTGGGCTGAAGACCCTCAACAGCTACTCTTTTGACAGAGAATTTGTTCTCTATCCTTGTAGTTGGCAAGAGGGGATCATCACCCTTCTTGCCCATCATGTCATTTTTTTGGTAATAGGAGAGGCAGTGAACTTATTGGGCAGTGATACAATGGGAGAGGGCAGTAGATGTCATGGAACATCAAGGCCAGGATGGATGGGGCTTTGAGGAACCTGGTCTAGTGGAAGGTGTCTCTTCCACTAAAAGGTCTACTAGAGAGTGTTGGAACTAGATAGTTTTTAAGGCCCCTTCCAACCCAAACCATTCCATGATTCTATGACCCTTTGTTGTGGTGGTTTTCAAGCTGTTCTGGTTTGCAGACTCCTCGGGGTATGGGTGATTTGGCTCACTTGGAGGACAGAGTCTGAGGATCACAGGCTGAAAACAACTGAAAGTTGAATCAGCTGTTGGACAAGACTCTTCCAGTCTTGACCATGTCTTTCCCATCTCCTTAACTAGCCCAGAGCTCGGCATCCTTCACACAGGGGGGTGGGTGCTGTGCTGCAACCAGCCCTGCCAGGACCCACCGTGTCCTTGCGGGTCTGCTCCGTGTGTCCATGGGGGGTCTAGTGCTGTGTTGTGGATCCCACCAGGCTCCTGTCTGAAGAGGAAGGGGACAGTTAATGTGTTGTATCGGGACTAGAGGTTGTCTCAGTGTTGTGCACTGAGGAAATGGAAGGAATTTCAGAAACGTTTTGACTGTGTGAATAAACATAGGTCTGGAAATATTTCCTTTTTAACCTTGTTTTGTGACTTTCAAATGCTTTTTATTCTGGGGAGGGATTTGTTTGTTTATGTATTTTACTTAAGGAGGGGAAATAAGCTGAAAAGCTGATCCTTTGCTTGGGGGAGACACAACACCCAGTAGCTGTTTTCAGCAGTGGCTCTCAAATTAATATTTTCAGCTAGAAACACTGCAAATACTCAGTGTCTGGAGTCTGCCAGTTAAAATACAGCTGCATAGTGATGCACACTTAGGTGGTGGCTGCTCTGGGGAATTTCTTCTTCACCACCTCACTGGTGTTTATACCACTGCTAGATATTGTTATTCTGAAGTGCCTCCTGCAGCAGTTTTATTTGCATTAGCTTTATTTTTCAGTACTGAATTAGTAACCATTTAAAACTGTCAACCACATGTAAACAAGTGGTGTGTAAGTTATGAATAACAACTTACCTGGAATTACAACTGCCTGTTTGTATTGCACAAGGCCCAGTGCTGGGGGAGTTGGGAAATCACTGAATTCACCAGTGCAACATCATTTCTATTTGTCTGGAATCTTGTAGCCCATTTGAATAAATACCCTGATGCTCCCATGATTCCTGCAGCTGTCCTGGGGGGGATTGCTGGCTTCCCTTGTGTTGGAATATGCTGGCTCTGCTCCAGCTCCTGTGATGAGCAGCATTTCTTGCAGGCTCTGCTGAAGCTGTGCTTGCTCACTACGTTACTCATCAGTTCTGACCAGAGAGCCACAGAGCTTGGCTGGGGGGAAATAAGTATCTTTTTTTACTTACTTAATAATAGCAAAATGTAAGCATTTGATCTAAACTTTAATTCTTCAAACTGTGCTTAATGTCAGCTGAAAAAATGACCATAGAATGATTAGGGTTGGAAGGCACCTTAAAAATCATGTTATACCCAAAACCTGCCACTTGCAGGGACACCTTCCACTATCCCAGGTTGTCACAGTTTCTCTGGGAAACCTAGGCCAGAGCCTTACCACTCTCATGGGAATAATTTCTTCTCAAGATCCCATCTAATCCTGCCCTCTGTCAGTGGGAAGCCATTCCCCCTTGTCCCGTCCCTCCAGGTTCTTGTAAATAGTCCCAGAAAGCCACAATTAGGTCACCTCAGAGCCTTCTGTTCTCCAGGCTGAACAATCCCATTTCTCTCAGCCTTTCCTCATAGCAGAGATCTCCATCCCTCTGATTATCTTGGTGCCTCCTCTGGACTCTCTCCATGTCCTTCCTGTGCTGGGGACCTCAGATGATCTTTTCTTTACTTTGAACACTGATACAGAGATGGAATTATCTATGATACACAGATTTATTTCCTTTCATTTGGTCCCTTAAGTACAAATCTTTTATGTTCTCTGACTATGAGTTAGTTTAATCAAGTTAAGAGTTGTTATTCAAGGTGACAACACTGAATGTGCTTCAGTAAAATTTCATGAAACGTTCTCATAGGAACAGTCAGAAACACTATTTCATAGAATCATGGAATGATTCTCGTTGCCTGGAGAACATTTCTGTCTCATTCTTTTCAGTTAAGTATTTAAGGATGCTTGGAGAGCGTGAGGATCATCTTTTTAAAGATGCCAAGCGCTTGGAGCAAGGCTGGCCAGAGTTTGCAGTGAAGATGAACAGCAGAACCAGGGGTATGCATTTCCTAAAGCCCTGCCCTGCTTTCTCAGATTATGGGTTTTATTTTGTTAAGGCTTTTTGTAGTGGGAAAAGGTGACAAGTGACAGCTGTGGATAACAATACTGAGGAAAGGTTACATGAGGAAGGTTGTTCTTACAGTATGTGATGGATATTTGGAAACAGATGAGTTACAGTTTCCTTAGATGTGGTCACAAAGATGCCTGAGATGATATATTTTTGACAGAAGTTAAACTGTGGGTGCTTGCTGTGTGTTTTCAATATTATTTGATCAGTTACTTGGAAAAAAAAATCAAAAACTGCTGATGACAGGCTGACACCTGGTTTTTATTTTACCTTTTAAATGCTGGACTCTACATTTTTAACAGTGACCAACCAGAAAAGTTCCCCGTGCAGAGCCCACCAGCTTTGCACATGGTTTTTAACTGATTTGGGTTTCCTTTCCTGCAGTGCAGTCTCAGCTCAGTGCAAGGGCAGTGTCAGCCTGTGGGATTGCCCTCCTTTAAACAAAATGCTGATCTAGCATGTCACATCCAGCTACCTGCATTATGCAAGAGGGAAAGAATTCGCCTGATTGTAGTCCTGTCAACACAGAGATTGCAGCAGTATAACTAAATAGGCTCCTAAAGTCTTGTTTAAATTGAGTCTGGATTCTCTTAAGAAGTGTCAGTCCAGAGAGCCACAATAGCTCACTGTTACCAAGGGCCAAGCAAGCTCCAGTTGCATCAGACTATTGTTTTTGGTTGGAATCCTCTCCTCTATCCTGCACGTCTGTTATTCATCAATTGTGAAGTATCAATCAAAAAGATAGGTGGGATCTTCTGATCCCAGGTGGAATTTTCCTGGGTGAGATTTCTAACCTCTTTCACTCTGGCCTTGCCTTTTTAGTTTAAAATTAATTCCCATTCCTGAGAGCCTGGATCTGACAAACTTGCACTTGGAGCCTCTCTGTCTTTAACTTCTTTAATTCCACCTGCATATAGTGGAGGCTGGCACAGCCATCCGTAGTTGCTGAGGTGTGCCAGCCACTATGTGGGCAGAAAATGTAATATACATGATGTCTTTCTGGAATGTTGTGGCTTTGTATAATTGTCCCATGTAGAGTAGTGGAATTTGTCTTGAGAAATCCTTATCTATCCATGGATCTCTGGTTTATAATGCTGCTGGTTAAACAGACTGTTTGAAGTCCTTGCCTTGGAGATACTCCCTGTGCTGTTGTCAGATTTCTTGTTTCCCTCCTACAGTAAAATGTAGTTTTAAGTTGGAAACACTTTTTTGTTTATAATAAAAGGAAGTTTTGGAAGTATATTCTTCATATCCCCAAAGGATTGCTGTGCTCTTGGAGTGATATGGAATGTCAGAACTTCCCACGTGTGCAAATTCACCAGGGAAGCATAGACAGATCCTGCCTGAAAGCTTGGATTGAAGAGGCTGTACAGGAAACTATTCCCAAAGGCTTCCTCTGTCATCCTGCTGGCTCCATGCTGTCGCTATGCAGCAGGAATTTAACGTATGCACAGGGATGCACGTAATGGATGTGTGTGGTGGAGGAGCTCCAGAGGCTGATCTGTGGCCCTGCCTTTGTTAAAATGGGGGAGCTGGGGTTGGTTGTGGCCTTGGCTGCCTGGTTTGGGACTCTGAGGTACCTTCCTTTAAATTATGAAAACTCCAAAGCCACATTTGCATCCTGAACATGAAACTGGAGGGAAATGACTCTTTAATGTCTTCAAAAGACTTTGCAGTGTTGTGACCTTATTTTTCTCGAAGAACAGAGTCCTCAGCCTGCCAGAACAGGCACATTGTAGATCTCAAACATATTTACATCTGCTTTACATCCCTGCAGCTGCCCCCACAGGGACCTCACCGTCCCACAGCTCCCAGTTTGCAGTGGAACCCCTGCAAGTCCCCAGGTTTGGAACACTCTTGTTTTGGCACCTGCACTGTTCAAACATGTCATTTTGTTTCATGCTTATTCTTTTCCAGGTGTTAAAATTAACACAGAGGGCAAAGGGATGATCAATAAATGTGAAAAATAATGTCAATAAAATAATAGCAGATGCCTTTTCAGGCGTGTGATTGCATCATGGAATTTGCTTTCGTGCCCAAGACTGCGGAAGAGTTTACAGGAGGGTTGAGCAGTGTCAGTAAAAGCCAGACAGTATCTTTACCAGTTAATCCCAAATACCCTAGAGCTGCAAGTAGGCCTTCCTTTTAGCTTTAAGTGTAGGAACATCATATATCTCTTAGGTTTTGTGGCAGCCCTTAGGATAGAGAGAATCTTTCCTTTTGCTAAATTTGTGGGACTTCAAGCTTCCCTTGCAGAGCACAGTATTGCCCCTGGCAAGAATGCAAAATCTCAGGCTTACCTTTCCTCAAACCCACTTTTCTTTCCTATTAACATGTCAAGCTGTGAGCTGTATTGAGGTAAAAAATGTGTTCAAAACCCGGAGTCATTCCTGAGAACGGGCTCATCTGCTGTTTGCTCTCCGGCTGCAGTCGGTGCCACAGGTGGAGCTGAACGTAAACAAGGGCAGTTGTAAACCCCAGGATAAGGATCAGTGTCCCTCTTCAGCCCGTCCTTCATGTGCCAGGAGAGTTTAAAAATACATATGTAAATATATTTCTGAGCCAGCAGTGGCAGCTGGACGGGTGTGTTTGAGCTGCGTGTCTGTGCTGGGTTTGCCCAGGCCTTTTCTCCCCCGTGTTTTTTGGTTGGTTGTGTTATTTTATCTCACCCGGGTTAGAAGATAAAAGACTGAAGGATGGTGGACCTTCAACTTCATTTCTGCAGTTTATCTACAAATGTAAATTGTGGGTTTGGGTCCAGGGTTCCCCACCTAAAACTGACAGATGTTGAATACCAAAATGACACGTGTTGTTGATCAGCATTTTCCAAACCCGCTGTTGTCTGTTAGCTGATCAAAAGTAAGTATTTGATAAACAAAAGAGGCATAAGGAAAACAGTGGTTTTCCCTAATACAGAAGATGCCTCTGGTTTCTCTGGCTCTTAGGAGATTATGAAGATAGGTTTGGGGGTTGTTTTTTTGGAGTTTCCTTTGTTTTTCCAGTCTATGAAGTTCTGTTTCTTATTATCATTGTTCCTGCTTTCCAGAGACCTACGATAGCAAGTTGGCTTAGAAATTCCCTTACTCATTTTAGCCACAAGAAGTGTTGCTCCATACATTCAAAGTGCATTTCTAGGTAGGCTGGTTTGCTGGAATCCAGGTGTTTTCCATTAGGTGATTTTATTTGCACTGAACTGAAAGTGGTTTCTACAGATTAGAAGGTGGGGTGTGCTTCGTTGCTTTGGAAATTGGGGAAAATTACTTTTATTTTTTGTAGAGTCATCTGATGTCCTCTTGCACAATCCTGCAGCATGAGCAACACAATACCTGTTGATACTAAAGACATGATGTATATCTGGCTTCCAGCTATATCACTGAAATATCTGGAGATAAAAAGCTGGAATTCATGTCCAATTCTTAGGAGTATTTTTAGGACTTTAAAGAAAAACCCTCATGATTTTTATTTCATGGCATTCTATGTAGCCATTCAGAGCAGTCAGATGCATTGTGCCTGCCTCTCCTGGTGCTTCCACCACTGTTTTTCAGGAAGGATGGATATGATGCTGTGTGGGTCTTTAGATTGTATTTGATGGTATTGAAGTGTTCAGTGCACTGCCATGGTGTGTGATGCTGCACAAAAACCATACAGCAGGCAGAAGGAATAGAAATTGGTCAGCATTTTATTGGGATTATAAGAATTAACAATCTCCCTTAGTTTTGTGTGAAGAAGTCTGCTGGCTTTGGCTGGCAGGGACCACGTTGCTTCAACTGAGAGAACAAGAGGAAGGAACTGCAGGGCAAGACAGCCCTGCCTGTGCTCCTCTGCCAGGAGCAGCTCTGTGCCCGTCAGACCTTGCAGCACCAACCTCTCCTGCCAGGTTTGAAGATCAGGTTGTGATGGGGGATGTGGGGCTCCCCTTGTGCCTGGAGGAAGGACAGCAAGAGAAGAGCTGTGCCAGAAAGAGAAGTGATTCACAGAATCATTTAGGCTGGAAAAGCCCTCCAAGATCATGGAGTCCAACCTGTACCTGATCCCCACCTTGTCACTCATCCCAGAGCACTGAATGCCACGTCCAGTTTTTCCTTGAACACCTCCAGGGATGAGGACTCCACCACCTCCCTAGGCAGCTCCTGACAACCCTTTCAGTGAAGAAATTCTTTCTAATGTCTAACCCGAACCTCTCTGGCACAGCTCGAGGCTGTTTCCTCTTGTCCTGTCCCTTGTTCCCTGGGAGCAGAGTCTGATCCCACCTGGCTCCACCCTCCTGTCAAAGAGTTCTAAAGAGTGAGAAGGTCCCCCCTGAGCCTCCTTTTCTCCAGGCTGAGCTCCCCCAGCTGGGAACATTGTCTAAAAGAATGGAGTAATGTGCATTTGCCATGTGTTTATGGAAACATGTTCTGCTTCTCTCTGTGGAACAAAACAGTTTAGTTCATCTGGGAAAGTAGTGAAGAAGGTGAAGGTCTAAAAAATAAAAATGTGGGAACTGTGGGTTTGTGGTCAGAAGAAGAAAAAGCAGTACCCTGTGGGTACATGGGGTGGGAGCTCTGAGAGCCTTGCAGCTGGAATAAAGACAAGATCCAGGTTCAGTACTCCTTCCTTTCTCCCTGAGCTTTCCTGAGGAGTGAGGGACACCAGTCTGTTTTAGGTGCTGTGCCTCGTTGTGTTTAACTGCAGCTGCTGGTAGTTCCATCAGGAAATCAGATAAACTCCATCTGGCACAGCCCGTCGGGCACAGCTGGCAGATGGGGCTGGGCAATAGTTTCCACTCTGGGAGCATCTCGTTAACTGGCTGGAAAAGCTGTTCCCCTTGCATTACACAGCAGGCTGGTCACTGCATCCTGGGCATGATGCAATGGAGGGAACCTGTAAGGTTTGCTGTGGCAGCTCTGCTCTTTCCACTGTTCAGTTTGGTCACCTGCCTGGGCCCCTTTGGAGAGGAAGGTGCTGCAAGCACTTGCTCTGGAAGTGGCCTCTGAGCGTGGCGTCTGGCACTGCACAGTCCCAGAGTTGTGGGACACTTCAGAGCTTCAAGCAGAAACTAATAAATTTTTTTGTTCTTATTATTTTTTCCCCATTGACATGCTTGACTGCAATGTTCTCTCCTCTGAGCTTTTCTCTTCATTTCTGCCTACACAAGTACTTTAATCATGAAATTATTTGAGTCTTCAAGGGGAAAAACTTTCTGAATTTATTCTGGTGTAACAATCTTTTGACAAATAAAGGTTGGAGAATAGGGAAAAAGTATTATTATGTAAATAACAACCTGATACACATTTACAGTTGCACATGCCTTGGCACCACGTTCAGCTTGGCTGCTGGGTACCACTTTTGAAGATGCTTCAGTTGATCTTTGTTGTGTATTATGATCTGTATTATGCACATTCCAGTGCCTAAAGGGGCTCCAACAGAGCTGGAGAGGGACTTTGGGTTACAGCATGGAGTGACAGGACAAGAGGGAATGGCTTCCCACTGCCAGAGGGTGGGGTTAGATGGGATATTGGAAAGGAATCCTTCCCTGGGAGGTTGGCGAGGCCCTGGCACAGGTTGCCCAGAGAAGCTGTGGCTGAAACCATCCCTGGAAGTGTCCAAGGCCAGGTTGGATGGGGCTTGGAGCAACCTGGGACAGGGGAAAGTGTCCCTGCCCATGGCAGGGGGTTGGAATGAGGGGGTCTTTAAAATCCGTTCCAACCCAAAGGATTCCATGATTTGTGGGTGTTACCAGGACATGTTGGTGTTGCTGGGTGACATCGATGGGCTCTGAGGAGTGAGTGGCCATTCTGGGCCTCTGCTGGTTCAGAGGTTTCTGGTTATGCTGTAAAATCCCAGTTCCCAGTTCAGTAGATGAGAGAGTTGTGCTGGGGAGAAGGAAGAGATTTGTGTGAACTCCCTGTGCAAGAGCGAGTCTAATAAAGGGAGAAAATAGTCTCCATAAATATAGATTTGGCAACTGTTAAATTTTAAGAATAAGGGTATTTGCTACTGAAAATCATGTTTAGATTCAGCAGCAGCTTGGACCCAAAGGATTCTAGAGCTCCTGGACTGAAGGTATATGCTATATTATTTCTTGCATGAACAATTGCACTACAGCAATGCCTGAAAAATCAATTAAGCTTTGACGAGGGAAAAAACCTAATACCCAAAAAGAGACTGCAATTAGAAAAACTTAATACATTTTGGGTTTTTTTAAATTATTGTTTGCCTGTCATGTTACATTTCAGAAATCACAGTTAATAATTTATTTTACTGAGCGACTCAGTTTGCTGAAGTGGTAAAGCATCATCTTTTATTGTGTGAGGAAACCTCACTGCAGGTCTGTGTTTGCTTTTCCTGGAGTGGCAGTGCCTGAATATCAGTATTTTCGCTCCCAGATTTTTGGCAAAGTACGAAGAGAATGTCTTTAAAAGATGTGGAGGAAACCTTTTACTGTCTTTCTAGAAAGAGAAAGCAAAGAGCTGATGGGTTGCAGAGAAGCACAACCCAGGAGTGAGTTACCCGTCAGTGCAGGTCGGAGCTCAAGCCAGTCCTGAACGGCAAAGCTTTGTTATGACCTTGCTGGTTATTTACCACTGCCAGTTACTTGTATCAGTCATATAAAATGAGATATTAAGTTACTGAAAGAGAAGAGTTGACATTGTTCATTACTAGGAAAAAGGGGGTGTAATCAATACAATTTGGATTTAATTACATCAATACAAGGAATGTTACTGTCTCCCAGCACAGAGGGCTCGTACTGGGAAGCACTTAATCAGAAAAGGAAGCTCATCTCTTAGTTAAACTGCACATACTGCAACTAAACAGGTGAAATGATCCATGGAGGGAGGAACAGGGATATGTAAGAAAAGTGGGATTATATTTTTAGCAACGTATCGGTAAGGCTGTGATTGAAATATTGCCATTGTTTTCTGGTGTGTCTTCGAATTGGTGCTGAAAAGGTTTTCAAAAGCATTTGAATTTTGTTAGATAGGGATGTGAGAAGTATAAATATGTTTGCCAGAGAGAAAGGAATTTTGCTGTCTGCTGTCAACAGAGGGATAGAAAGTTTCGGTTCCAGACAAGTGAAGCACCAGAATTTGAAATTTGACTGTTATTTTGCCAAGGAATTGCTTATCAGTGTTTGTGCTAAACCCCTGTCTCCTGTAGGAGAAGCCATCCCTTCTTTAACAGGTACATGGAGGGATGTCCTCTCGTAAGGTAAAAATGGGATTAAATTGGCATAACAGCAACTCCTGACCTGAAGTCTTGTGGATAAATGAGCTGAAAGGAAAAAATAAGTTAGTAAATTAAGGATTTGAAGGACTACAACATCTTTCCTCTCCTTTTCCCTGTTCCTTCCCAGCAAGTGGCTTCCCAATAATTACCTCAAAGGGTTTTCCTGTGCAGACACAGCTTCATCTGGGGATGGCAGAGTCTCTCCAGCAGCCCATCCTGGTGTACCTGGGAATAGGCAGGAGGGAGCTCCATCCTCTGCCTGTGCCTGTGCTCCTGAACTTCCGTAGGCTCCACAGCCACTGGCTTTTCTCATGCCACCAAAACTTGCTGAAATTCTGCCTGGAATGGTTATACACGGCCTTATTTATACTCTTGTTTATTTTTGTGCATGCAGAAATTAATTTGTGTGCCAGTGCATGTGTATGATCTTTTGGAAGTTATTAGAAGTATTTCTACTCTTATTTTTTATTAGGAATGGTTGGGATGGTTTTCTGGTTTTGTCCATTCAGAGAAATACCTGATGAAATAAAAGCAAGCAAGAAAGGAGCCAAGAAACTTACTAATTCTTTTAAAATTCAGGACTGATAAAACCACAGTCATTCTGTGGACATCTCTCTCACCTGTTACTATTTTGTCAAAAATGTGCTTTTCAAACACTGCCATGTCAATATTCAAAGTAGTTGAATTCGAGAAATGAGTGTTTTGGCTCAGTGTGCAGGAGCTGTCAGTCTTTGTAACACGAGATCTTCAGACCTTGAACACCAGTAAAGGAAATAGTTCCTGTTTCTCAGAGATACACAATGTAGCTTGTTTTTTACCCGAGGGAGAAAATGCCGTCTACATTAATTGGTTTATTGGGAGGTGGGTTGTTGTACCCAGTTACCCAAGAGCCACTGCTGGAAAAAGCAGAATTTCAGGATAAAATCTGCCAGAGTGTGGATTCGCTGTCAGGCACTTTGAGGTTGTGTTTCAGCATTCATTTTGAACAAATCTGGGGGAAGGAAGAGACTACAAGATTGAGTTTGGCCTTTAGAAATAGCACTATAACCACCTTGTAGCACTTTTGCATTGCAGTGTCTTGAGTTACTTTGTTGCACAGCAACACACACCCCAAAATTGCACTTTCACATAGAATAGCAGCTCCTCCATTTATTCATTTCTTGTTGTCGTGTTATTTAATTGATTTAAACATGCTGCACAGTGGTGTGGATGTTTTCCACTCCATACACCACTTGTGTGGAAAATGACAGTGTTGATTGTACTAATTCCCTGGAGATGTAAAAGGAGGAAGAATACTGTTCTCAGATAATGCATTTTACTTACACTGATATGGTTCTACTCAATTAATGACTCTTTTTTATACCAAAATATTTCAGATTCAGCGTAGGAGTTGCTTTGTAGAGTGTCACAGAGTTCCAAGGAATACTGAAGCAAATTGAGTTTTCCTATCGTAAGAATGATTTAATAACAAAGTATTAGGTAGGCCATGCTAATAAAGTTCTGTAAAGATGAAAGGTTTTTACACCTCTTCATTTCCCAAAACTTTGAAAAATAAACCCTCTTTTTCCTTCTTTGCTCTCCTGTTGGCTCCACACAAAACATGTGCTGGGATTCTGCAGGATATTGGCTTTTCTCTGTCCCATCTCAAATTACCCCTTTTGAGTAATGCTCCTCGTGCAGGGACATGTGGGGCTGGGGAGCATGAGGAAGGAATAAAGAGACTTTGAGAGTCCTTGGTGCCCAACCCCAACCATTTTAGCCAACTTTAAAGTCTGGGGGACAAAGTGGGTGCTGTCAGTGCAGCCGTGGTGGCTTTGCCAGGGAAGGAGAGGACAAGGTGGTGGATTCTGCTTTCCCAAAGCCAATTTTAAAGTCTGATCTACTGTAGCCTTTTTCCTCCCTGTGGAGCTCAAACTGGAGATAATTTTACCGTGTGCAACAGATTGACAACATAATTCTGCTGTTCAGCACAGTAAGACATAAAAAGTGCCTTTTCAAAAATACAATAAACAAAGGAAAGATGTTTGTTTAGGGAAAAAAAAAAGGAATAATAAGAGTATGGAAATAATCCTGGTTTTTTTAAGGTAGCTCTTAAAAATAGGAGTAGTAAGTTAATGGTCCAGCTTTTACCACAGTAAAGATATAACTGTGAGCTGATTGTGGTGAATTCCTGAAATGACAGCCTCCATCAGTGTGAGTTTGAAGGAGAGAGCCTGACATCTGGAAGCCAGCAGCAGTTCAGGATTTTACGGAGCAGCACTGCCAAATAAAATCCAAGCAGTGCTATAAATGATATAAAAATAAAGATTGGCTGTGGGGTAACATCTCAAGGATGGAGTGAGTGTGCCGGAGTTGGGAGCACTGGAGCTTTCCCAGCAGCTTTGAAGCCCAAGGGGGACATGGTGGGTACGGATGTGGGTGTCTGTGATGGTTGGAGTGTTCAGGAGCTGAAGTTACGAGTGGAATGAACAGAAAAACTGTAAAATTGCTGTTAGTGTGTCTGACTTGCATTTACTGGAAAGGTTACAGCTGAGTACAGTCAGTGTTGTGTATTACAGACCTAACCCAGGGTTTATAGAATATGATTTTCTGTCTGTGAAGAAGGTTATGAGAGAATGACCTTATCATGTGGAGCAGAAACCTGCCCACCTCCCCGGGCTGCAACTTGACATATTAATTTCCAGCATTCACCCTGTGGCCAGAGCACGGTCGATGTGGCAGTCGTGTCAGGCTGTGACTGGGTGACAAGTGTCAGGGCAGGGAGGGGACACACAGCTGACCCACGTGGGACCCAGCAGCCATCCCATGAGCCTGGGGCAGCATCCCGAGGGACAGCAGGGTCTGGCACCACGGGACAGCGAGCGCTCTCCCCTTCTGCACACTGGTGACCTCCAGGCTTTTGGTCGCTGCCCTTCAGTGCCGAGCAGGACATTGCCCATCCAGTGGCAATAAAATGAGCTCCTCTGAATTCAGGAGGCAGTGATTAACAGCTCCTTCTTAGTCTTTGTGTCTAGAAATAACCCAGAACACCACAACACAGAGTTCAAGGAAGTAAAAGAAGTGATATGCTAAATGAAATTCCAATCTTTCGTTTTTTGAACAGGTTTTTGATACAGCTCAGCTTGATACAACCTGCTATTTACCAGCCTGGCCTTTAATATTGGATCTGCTTTCCAATTATGCTTCAATTCATACACCAGTTGCAGAGGGCGTGTGTGGGCGTACGTGCGAGAGAGGGAGATTGATTTTGTTCTTTAAAAATGTGAAGTCTGCACTAACTATGAAAACCCATCAGAATTTCTAGCACTTAAATGCCATTTCCTTTCTCAATGTGCTACCAGCACTCAGCAATGTTCACGACATCTCCCTGGCAAGTGAAGAAATACATACTGGTTTTCAGAAGAAGAATATTAATACAGATATCAGTGAAAACCAGGCTGCAAATCCTGTCCAGAAGTAAAGGGTTAATGTGAGAGCTGCAATTACAACTTGGAAGCAAATACATAAGGTCTTAGCTGTGTTTTTCAGAAGTACATGAGTGAAAATGGAATAAAGAAATTACATTTCAGTCCTGGCTGTTGCTGTGTGTTCGAGTAGCCTCTTGTGCCTGGACAGCTGATTTGGGTAACCCTACTTTACACAGAACATCTTTATATTCCTGGTCCTTTTCCCAGCCACTGCCTTTTTTGTGTTCTGTATTCCCAAGCCCTGACAGTGCTTTGATAATCACTGTATTTCATATGTGAGAAGCCCAAAGGAGGGTTATTTTTGTCTTCCTGCTGTTCTGACTGTTCATTTCTATTTTCTGAAGGTTTGAAGACCTATCTGATCTCAGGTCAGAAGGTGAAGGAGCCCCACTGCAGCTGTTCACAAGCATTGCTTCCTGGCTTGGAGTCCACAGACGGAGCCAGGACACCGGGAACATCCTCAGCTGAGAACTCTGGAGACTTGACCAAGGCTGTCAAACAGGTGGAAAAAACAAAGGTGAGTTCTTGTCTCAAAGCCCAGCAGCACAGACGTTAGTGTGTGCAAACCTGACAGACTTGTTTATGTCCTGCTTTACATACATATATATATGTGTATGTATGTGTATATATACTAGAGTGACAAAACATAGTTTGAGGGAGGAAAAAATTACCAAGTAAAATGCTGCTCAAAAAATGACAAGCAGTCCCTAAAGGTGAGCGCTTTTTAAAGGTGGTTTCAAATAAATATTTCCTTTTATATTTCAGGACTGAGAGGTCAATGCTGCTTTTTGGATTTGGGAGGGGGGGGAAGGATTATTTATTCAGCTACTGAAACTTCTGTGATTTTCTGCTTTTGCTGCTTCTTCCATTTCTCCATTGTGCAGGTCCTGTACCTGTGAAGCTTTTCATGAGTATTTAACAGACATCTCTGCAAAAAGATAAAGGGATTGTTTGTGTGGTGGGAGAAGATGCTCTGGTGGGCTGTGACATTGTCTTATCTGCTTGGTCTAGAAACCTATATCTAGAGCTGAGGGCAATGATTTGTATGGATTCAGCCGGGAGGAATGGTGACACTTTGTTATGTTCACACCTCTCCCAAGATCTCTTGACAAGGAAATCTGTGAAACAATGTGTATTGCTTCAGAGCTTTGCTGTTACTCTCCATCTCTAGCTCAGAACAGATTTCCTAAACAACAGATGTCTATTCTCTCTTTTCATGTGTGCTGAGAATTCTTTATCCTGGGCTGCCTGAGCAGGACACAAATGTCAGAGCTAGAGTTTCTGTCCTTAGGTTTCAGTGTGTTCAGTCCTGAGAGGATTCTTCAACACAGGTTGGAGATTGAACTGGCAGAGTTGAGGGGGGGGGGGGGATTTTTCGTGCTACTCGTTTTTGCTGCTTGCACATTTGTTTGGATTAGGAGAGCGTGAGTAGGGCACCTTTACCCTGCCTCTGTGCATGGTTTTAGGCTTTGGAGTAAAACCACTGGATTACAAGTGAGATCAGCTGTCAGGCTGGCCCAAAGAAACTGTCCAAAGTCAAGTGAGCTTCTTAGAGGGCAAGCCAGGCCTGTTTAACTACAGAAAGTAGCTGTAGCCATCTTTATCCCTCCCCAAAATATGCACTGTGTGTGGTTTGACAGCATCCAAGTTGCTGGTGATACATTTCTATTCCTTCTCCTGTGTAAGAAAGAATATATTTGGCATCCTGCAGGCACCAGCTTTCCAGCTCCCTCTTGCCTTTCAGCAAAGGCACCAGCAAATAAGACAGGAAAATGGAGTCGGTGAGGAGCTGTAGAAATAAACCTGTGAGTGCTGCCCAGTGCATGGTCTGTGCAGAGGTCTGGGTGTGACAGTGGTGGGTAGAAACTCCTTCATTTCAAGCAGTGAAGGAAGAAGAATGTGCCAAGTGGAGCAGCGTTGCTGAGCTGCCTGTCTGGAGCAGAATGGAGAGAGGAGGGATGAAACAAAGCAGTGAAGCTGAGGGTGCTGTTCTGAGAGACAGTGAGGGTGCCTTGGAGATGTCAGACAGCAGGGGAAACTGTGACTGAGGGCTATAAAACTGCAGCAAACCACAGCACTGACCCACCTGCATCTGGAGCTTGATGAAATTGTTATGTACAACTTCGTGATGGTGCTTGTTAAAATGAGCCAGGTCCAAAAGGAAATCTGTTGTTAAGGATCAGCTCTGGTAGGGGATGACAACTCTGCAGAAGGGCAGGTACAGCTGCACCACTCTCCCTAAGCACTTGGTATGTGGTGTGGAGCACATTGCTGCCTTTCCATGCTTTGTTTGCTGCCTCATCCCTGATTTTCTGCTCTGGGTCTGTTGCTGGGTATTAATTGCTGTTTAGAATATCCTGAATTGGAAGGGACCCACAGGGATCATCCAAGTCCAGCTCCTGGCGCTTTAAATGTTGAAATGCTGAGTGCTGGTCTGTACAGTGCAGAAGTACCAGCGTGTGTGAGTGAGGGAAGGAGAAGCTGCTCAGAAGAGCATTTCGGACAAGTGCCAGCTCAGTTTCAGCTGCCTTGGATACCCTGCCTTGGATACCCTGTTGTGCTACAGCTACTGCAGTGAGTTTTTGTTTGTAGGTACTTGGTTTTACTCATCACCCTGAGCACTGCAGGTCTGGCCAGGCATTTCCTCAGTGGCCTCACAGCTCTGTGAAATAGTGAGCCTGTGTTTCCCCAAATGCACTGAATCTGGAGTGAATTTTGGATGACCCCAAACCCAGGTTTCCCTGTGATCTGATGAGCATCCATACAGTGCATGTCATGGGTGATGGAACAATCATGTGTGTGCTGAGCACGGGCTTAAAACGTGTTCTGAGACTGTAGTTGCAGCTCAGGAGTGCAGTGTCCTTGCCTCTCACAGCGTGGCCAGGTACAGGTATTCCAGACTCCACCCTTTCAAGGATAGGGGTGCACCAGCCTTCTCTCTGCTCGTTACAATGAGAGAATCATGGAATGGTTTGGGTTGAAGGGACCTTAAAGCTCATCCCATTCCACCCCCTGCCATGGGCAGGGACACCTGCCACTATCCCAGGTTGCTCCAAGCTCGTCCAACCTGGTCTTGAACATTTCCAGGGATGGGGCAGCCATCACCTCTCTGTGCAACCTGTGCCAGTGTTTTACCCCTCCCACGGTNTTCCAGGGATGGGGCAGCCATCACTTCTCTGTGCAACCTTTTACCCCTCCCACTGCAAAAAAACTTCTTCCTTAGGTCTAATCTTAATTGCCCCTCTTTTGGTTTAAATATATATGTATATCAAAAAATCTCCACAAAGAATGACTGCAATTTAATCACAGATCATGCACAGTTTTGAAAAGAAGTGGGTTTCTTCTTTACAGCTCTTGGTTTTTGTGGGTTTTTTTTAAAAGCCTGCAGCTCACTGGTAAGGTCTGGAGATAATAATTTGCAAAAGAATCATGACTTACATGCGACTGTTTTAAATACAAAGCTGTAAACAGTGTCAGTGTAGGAGGAGATGACTCCAGCTCTGCAGAAGAGACTTAAGTAGGAGGGGCAAAATTACAGGCAGGTTGAAATATTTTTGTTTTAAAGGGGATAAGTGGCCATATTGGATGCAAAGGATGACTTTCACATTTGGGACTTGAGCAGATGTAAAGGAAAGTCAGGAGGGAGAATGCAACAGTAATTGATCCATGAAAGGGATTGTGTTTCCTCCTCTAGTGTATGTGTAATTCATTTAACTGCAAACTGCAGTACATGGGGATATCAATAAAATGTGTGTACGTAGTTAAAATGATGAAGACAGAGGCTAAAAACTCGAAGTACATCTATAATAGCAGCTGATTTTTTAATGGAAACACTGTAACCTGCTTGAGCAGTTTTGGTATCAGTTTATTTTCCCTATCATCTTTCATGGAATGCCTCACTTGACAGGGAATCATAAGCTGTTGTAAAAATGTTTTAATCATTGCTTGGTATGAAAACAGAAAGTCCTTTTGCTTGTCTGGGTGTTTGCTGGAAGTGCATTAATGTTTTATTCATGGCAATGAGGTCACAGCACAGGGAGCCCTGTGAGTGCCTGGAATAGAGAAGGAACTTAATGATGTTGACTTGAACACATGGGGAAAGGCAGAGGGACTTCCTCCCCTTCCCAAAGGTCAGGCTGCTTTTCCAAGCCCTTTGTCTCCTGATTTAACCCCAGGAGCCCAGTGTTTGAGGTGGCCTTGCTAATTTATTAGCAGGATCAAACAGGGAGTATTTTCTTTATTTATTGTTAGAGGTGTTTGGATTTTGTTACCATTGACTGACTTTTGCCATGGATAAATTTACTGACTAACCCTCTAGGAGTGTAGAGGGCTTGTTATCCCATTGCCAGTTTATTTTTCAAGCCATCTAATAATGCCTTCCAGAAAGTGGTCAAGACATTCTTGGCATTTAGGCCAAGATTATTTTTAAACACAACCATTTGAGAACAAACTTCATCATTTCTTCAGCTGTCCTGGTGTTTGTTCAGACTGTGCAGGTTCAGAGCTGGATGTAACTTGCTTGTCTGATGCCAAGGTTAGGAAACTCAGAGTATTTTCAGTTTCCCAACCTGGACTGTGCCCTTGAGGAAGAGCAGATACAGTGGTCTGCTGGCTGGTGAGAAGGCTTGAGGTCTTCATGAGAGCCTCTGAGAGGGATTGGTGAGTGGCGAGGTGGGTCAGCAGTCACAGGGAGACTGGACTGGGAACAACACCTAAAATTAAACATGCTGGATGATTCAATTTCAGGTGTGATACCAGAGGTGGAAAAGGGGCATTGGGTGAAAAGTCAGTTCTAAAGAGACTAAACACGCTGGTCTCTGACATTGGGAGTGAACCTGAAGGCAGAAGTTGTGAATTTGGACCAGGAGAATGACAGACTAGAGAGGCTTGAATGTGTCCAGAATAAAGAGATAAACTTAACTTGAGGTGTTGAGTTTGGGACAAAAGGGTCGAGTTGCTTACTGGAAAACTTATTGAGGTGCTTAATGGATCCCCTCCCACCCATCAGTAGAACCTGGTGAGCCTGGTCACAGGGGACATCTCCCGAGCAGAGCAGTTGCCAACAGCTCAGGCACAGGGTCCCTCTGAGCAGGATCCTGCCTGAACACTGCCAGGACTGGAGACAAGAGTGAAGAACTGGGAAGGTACAATTTCAGGGTTAACTCCCCTAAAGAAGATCACGTTTGAACTTGAAGGAATTAGCTTGTTTTAAAAGTTCAAATGCAACATTTCAGGTTGCTTCCAAAATGCACAACCTTGAACTAGTACAAATCCTGATAGGTTTGCTTCCTGTGTTCCCTGTGACATTTGCTGGGTGTTCAGCCTGAGCTTCACTCCCTGTCTTACAGCTCTGTATAAAAAGTATTTTTCTTCATTAGTTTCAGATTTGTTGCTTTCCATTTCTCTGTACTGCTCATAATGCATCATGGTGTTTTGTGCTTTTTTGGATTTTGCTGCATTTTGTGCTAAGTCTTCACTCCTAATGCCATTCAGATCCCTTTGCAGGTGGTTTTTACACAAGAAAATTGCACTTCTCCTCCTAAAGAGCATTTCATTCCTCTTGGGGAGGTCCTGTGCTCATACACAGCAATTACAGTATATCTGTGATCTTACACTGGTGAAACTTTCCTGGGTTAGATTTAGCTCCACTAAACAGCAAATCTGTGATTTATTTTTGAAATGGTGCATTCTGTTCCAGTTGAATTTTGCTCCCTGCTTCCCATTTTGTAGCTTTGTTTATCTTTTAACCACGCTGCAAGTATACAAGTGGAATTACAAATTGCATAATACTACAAGGACACCAGAACATTCCTGGCTAAAATTTTTTTGTCTCATTGCAGCCTTGCCCTTCATGTAGTACCACCCTTGCTCCCCACTGCGATGTCAGCATAGAGGAAGGAGCTATCCAAAATGGTTGTCAGGATGAGCATAAAAACAGTACAAAGGTAATTTAAGTATTTCTCACTCCCCTTCTTTTCCCTCATTTCTCTGCTTCCCTCAGCGCTCTCATTTTTGCACCGCTATTCCTTTATTCCAGTTCTTAAGCAGCAGAACTGATTTTAATTTTGAGCAGCTGTGCTCTAAAATTTTGTTGAGTCCCCCTGCCCCAATTTCCAGAATTTTTATTTATCTTATGGGCTCAGCTTGATACTGAGAAGGACCTAAAATTTGAACTCTTTCAATTATGCCGATGCTACTCAAAGAGAGAGGCACAAACAGCACTCCCAGACTCCCCATCCCCTACCCCAGTGGGCTGTGTCACCTCACACGTTACGTGTCTTGCCAATGTCTTCTGCATTGTAGCTCTAAGTCATTCCTGCTCATGCACACAGCTGAAATTCACAGGTTCAGGTCAGTTTGCATCCTTTTCTGACTGAGAACTACATCTTGCATATCCCTCATGCTGCTGCCATGATTGCTTTCCTTGCCTGTTGCTTAGATATCCTCACTGAAGCCACCTACTTCCTCTGCCTTACGAGATGTTGCCTGTTTATTATCTTGTTTGTGGCCTTCACAGCCTCTCACTCCTTCCTAAACATTAAGCTCCTGCCTAAATGCAGACTGGGGACCAGTGCTCATCACCTGGTTGTTGTGTATTCAAATAAGTTTAATGCTTTCCCTCCCTAGGGAGAATCACTTCATAAACACACTCAGAGACAACAATTTTATTCTTCACATCTGTCTTACAACTTTTCTTGCCTATAAAGCTGATTGAAAAACCTGCCAGCACTGTTGAGCCACTGCATTAATCTGTGTTTGTCCCTCTGCTCTCTGTACTTGACCTGTTGTCTCAGAAGCAGGGCCTGCCTTACTGGGCTGTAGGGGTGTGTTACACAGCAGTTCTGTGCCAGGGTGCCCAGGAAACAGCCTAAGCAAAGAATAAAATAATAATGCCTCCAGCCCTGAGTGAGGTGGAGCAGAGTGGCCAGCAGGTACTGCTCTCAAGCCAGCATGAGATCTCTAAGACACAAAACCTGGTAGGAGATCTGCAGGTAGGCAGGAGATGCTTCTTCCCCAGGCTGCCTCTGCCCACATGCCAGGGATCTCCAGGATCCAACTGCAAACAGAGGTTGTCCTCGGGTACCAGCTGCCTGGTGTCAGCTCATGTCTTCATTGGAATTATCCTTTAAGTTCCTTCCTACTGCAGCTATATTGGCTTTGTGCATGTGAATCAGCCAGTCATCTGACCTTGTTTGGAGGAGGTCTGTGCAGAGCTGAGGAAAAGGGCTGTAATTCCACTGGAGAAACATGTTGGTGGAAACCAAATCACACGTCCTTCTTTGATTTGGTCTGGTTATTGCTCAGCCAGAAATTGGGGCTGTTATGTGGCTCTCCAGTAAGTCTGGGATGCCTGTTTAACTGAGAACTTAAAGAACAGCCACAGGCACAAAGTTGCCATGGCATTTGTGAATCAACAGATCTCTTGGGAAAAGAGCCATAAGCTCCTTCAACCCATCTCTGGAGTCTGTTTCCTTCCCATGCCACATGCTGCACTCATGTCCCCTGCCTTTTGGGAATGTTAATGATGTTTAACCACATCCTTGGACCTTTTTGCGTCCCAGCAGCCCTTGGAGCTTCCCAGTCTCTTGAAAGGAAGTTTTCACATGGTGCATCAGACTCTGAGTTCTCAGGGAAACCCATACGGGCTGTTGCCTGCAGAAGCCACAGTAACATTGGAGCTAACAACATCTAATAAATAGGGATTTTCTCCTACACAAACAGTTTCACACTCTAATCCCTGCCCGTTAAGATTAACAGAGTGGAGACAGCACAGGGAAATCTTGAGCTGACTGAAGGAAGGAATTTTCTTGGGGATTTGAGCCTTTGCCAAGGAGCTAAAGAGAAAGTCCATGCTGACCTTCTTTGAAAGAGCAGAAATTTTCACTGCATTTCTCAGATGATCTTGAAAAATGGCAGGGAAAGCAGACAGTGCACAGGAGTCCAGGTCTTTTATTTGAGCTGATCAGAGCAAAAATTATGTTCTCTCAGTTACTACTTTTCAAGTAACAACTGGCTGCAAGGCCAAGGAAGAGGAGGATTCTTTCCTAGGAAAAAAAACAAAGTGGTGACTATGACATTCAATTTCTCTTTAAGCTTCAGGTTGTTCTGGGAAGTGCTCTGAGCAAATACAATCTTTAGCATAATAATTAAAAACCCCACCAAACAATGAAGAGCCTTCACCAGCAGCTTGTTGGTTATTTCTCTTTGGTTCCCCTTTGTTAGTTCTCATCTCCAAGCCAGGGGTTTACCCTGGCTCTGCAGGACACCTTGTGCTCCATAGCCATGTTCCCTCTGGGCAGGCTGGATAACCTGGTAAGGATGCAGGAGAACTTGCTCAGAAGCTGCTGAATGTTTTTCCTCAGACAAGAGCGTGGTGACGTTTTATGTAAGAAGTCCTTGTGCCTCTGGCTTACAGGAGAGTGTCTCTCTGTTCCAGGCAGCCCCTCTGTCCAAGAGGGCTCTTGGTCTGCCCCTGCTGGGATATGTGTGGCTGAAATCACCTTTCTCTCCTGGTTATTATGGTCTGTAGCAAAGCATTGGCAGCACACCAAGGAAACTACCCAATTTCCTATTCCTTCCTCAGCTGCTGTCGCTGTGCCGCGAACACCTGCAAGCTGCCAAAACAACTGTTGTGAGGGCTAGAAGGGACTAGACTGGGAATCCTTCCATCTCCTGGCTCCCAGCACGAGGCTCTCGGGATCACACCTCCAACGGGGCAGCTCAAGGATCCCGCATTCCCCCGGGAGGGAGGAAAGGGAAGCACAACCCACCTCCCTCCTGCTTTTCCTGTAGCTCCAGGGAACTATTCCAACACACCTTGTTATGGCTTTAGCTCTTGAGGTCTTGGCTGTGACAGGGAGCCAAGCCCAAGTGCTTCCTGACTCTTCCCTGCACAAGGTTCTCCTGCTGCTCCATTAGTTTTGTGTTTTCCCCGGTTGTGCGTGAACCTTTCACTTTACCTGTCCATGTTCATGTGCCTCGTTTGCTTCACAGAATAGATTACCCAAGGAAATGGAATTAATTCTACATGGGCAGCCAGAAACCAGATATTTTTTAACTTTAACTAAGTTGATTTTACAATGTCAGTAACATATTTCAGCGCGTGGTTGGGGTGGTGATGATATTTATGGTATTTATTTATGGTCACTGTGGTGGCATCCAAGAATAATCTTCTGGAGGAGCTTGTCAGTTCTGTACAGGCAGGAATGGAGAAACTTCTGTCATGAGTGGGCTTCAAGATGAGGATAAATGCTACATGATGTGATAAGACAGAGAGAGGGGAGATGAATGTTCAAATATGCTAAGTTTGCTCTGTGTTTGCATTTGAAAATGATCCTGACTAACTGCACTTCATTTTCATTCTAACCACACTTAGTTGTCTAATTCTTTTGGAATTGCTTCAGTGCATATTGGTCTAGGTCAAACAAAATGTAAAAGAAGGAACTTCAGGCTCCGTGGAAATAGAATGATTTTTGGTTAAAAGTAATTTGTGTTCTCAAATGAAAGCAGAATTCATGATACTGTACCTAAGCTGTGTTGCAAGCTGGTGTCAGAATTAAAACTGCAGTCTTAATATAAAGGCAAAAGAAAACCAGAAAGAAGTATATCTTAGTGAATAAAATGTAGTTTAATTTGTAGGATTTTTTTTTTTTTTAGGATGATGAGAAGGGCTGTTCCCACAGGTGGGAGAGAGGAGAAAGCTCTGGGAAAGGAGCAGGGCTGTAGTGGTCAGTGGAAGGATCAGCAAGGGCTGGCAGAGTGAGTTGTCTCATCACCCATGGAAAGACAGCACAGATTAAATGGATATTTAGAAAGGTTTTTAGAAGAATCTTTAAGATGAGTGAAAGAAATTTGGGCTTGTTGTTGGTTGTCATTGCGTGTGTGACAATGTACATTGTTTTCTGCTCCTTGCCTTGGAAAGTTGGTACATAAAAAGCAAAAAGACACCTAAGTAGGGTTGTGCCTGCAGGATATGGGGGGAATACATCCACAGTAGGTGTGGAGGGAATACATCCACAGTAGATGTGGATGGATTCGGGGGGGGGGAGGCAGTTTGGTCTTTGACGTAGTCAAGGCAAAACTCAGTGTGTTGGAAGAGCTGCTTTCAGCTTTTGCTCCTTGAAATCTCCTGTCTGCTCTGTCAACCACTCAAATTCCCTGTGTGTGTTTTGCTGTCTGTCACTCAGGCTCCAGGAGGACACAGTCCCAAGACTCAGAATGGACTTCTGAGCCCTCCCCAGGAGGAGAAGCTCAGCAACAGTCAAACCTCACTGTATGAAATGCTGCAGGAGAAGGGACGGTGGGGCGGAGTGAGCCTGGATCAGTCAGCTCTCCTCCCTCTGAGGTTCAAAAACATCAGAGAAAAGACAGATGCTCACTTCGTGGATGTGATTAAAGAGGACAGGTAAGGAAAATGGAGTGTAAAACCCTGTAAAGGTGAGAAGGCAGTACCAGGGCTCTTTAATCTTTACTTATATGATTTTTGTCTGATTTGAGTAGTTATTGGTAACATATAACATGTTATGAGTTTTCTGATTTTAATCTTTATTCTGCTTAAACTACAGTATGAACTTGATGTCAGAAACATTCTGCTCAGGAATATGTAAGACCAGGTTTTTCATGATTTCCGTGGTGAACTGTCCTTCAGTTGTGTTGTCAGAAAGGAAATTGCTCTTCAAATCATTTGTCATGAAGTTGAACTCTTATCTTTTGAATCAGAAGTCCTCTTAATGCACATAGTTTGTACCTTCCTCTGCAATTTAAGGTTTAACATAAAATCTGAACCACAAAACTCATATTTTTATATAGTAAAAGAACAACATCTGATAACAATGCGTTATCAGATAACACGTAGAAATCATACTGGGCTTGGAAGCAGAATTAATAGGAGTGAATTCTCACAGACTTACTACCTACTTACACACTGTAAAGTTAGCTTCTCTCTCTGTTTCAAATAAAAAAGCCCCTCATTTTGGGCAGAGGAAATGTTCTCCAAAATTCAGTGGGATTTCTGTATAAACACACAACCACATCTCCCTTATTACGGCAGTGACTTGACTGGAGCAACTAAACAGATAACTTGAGCTTGTTATTATTTATGACTATTCTCATTTTTGTTTCACTGCTTCCACTCACACTGGGGTTATTGTATCTAAATATCCTTGAAACTGTGCTCATATGGACTCTGGGCTGCTTGGAACAGGGACACCATCACCTTAACTGGAAACATGACTGAGACAGGGAGAGGGGAGAGGGAGGGACATGAGTCCATCTCCAATCTCTTGTCCACATTTTCTCAGTTCACCTTTCTCTTGTGGCCAGCTTCAGTTAAAATTTCTGTTCCTTTATTGGTTTTCTCTGTGTGTGGTGTGTCACTAGTGGCTGAGAATTGGTGTTTAGCTGATATTTTCAAATGTTAGAAGACACTCGAGTTGGAAAGTCCAAATGTTGTCAGAAATCAGCAAGAACAAATAGGATTTTTGTTTAAAATGTAACCAGCATGCTGCAAACTTTAAGTTACAGAAGTAACTTAATTTATCTCATTGGTCTGCTGAAGATACCTCACTCAGGCTCTTTGTTCCTGGTTCTCCTCCATTCTGAAAATGGATAATTCTCTATGATTAGGAAAAAGGAAGAAGCAGGACCATGATTTGAGATCAGTCAAAGCATGGCTTTTTTTTGGTCTCAATTAAATATCATCATTACCATATTAAGTGGGCCATTTCTTGTTACCAAGGAAACTTCTCTGCTGAGTTCAGTTCATGTAAACATAACTTTCCAAAAATAATCTTCTGATTAATTAGGTCTGTGCAAAATGCTTTAAGCTACTGGTTTACACTGATCTTCTCAACATCCCTCAATGGGAAATTATATGGAATAAATCCTTTTAAAAACATTCTTGATCCCCTATTATAAAACATAATTGTTGGTCTTGACGAGCATCTGTGAGGATCTTTGGATGGGGAATTTGAGGTGTCATTTTACAGGAATCCCCATTTTCAGTAAGTTTTGCTGCACTGATTTGACATTGGTGCAAACCCAGCACAAAGTGTGACTTTCCCTGAGCCCTGGGCAGCGTTTTCCACTGCAGGGCACTTCCGTTGAAATTCCTAGTAACAGAAAGTACTTAACCCAGATATGGTGATAAAGTGCATAAATGAATCCCACAGGCTTCCCATAGAGCTGGGAAGTGTTAAACATACCCTGAGGGAATTCAGAAGCCTGGACACTGCATTAGGGAGCTGCTTGGGGCTGGCTGGGAGGAATTGCTGGACATTGGTGATATTTTTCATTTCCGGCCTCTTTCTAGAGCTTAGCTGTGTGGTTGGGAGTGTCTTTGCATTCCAACATTTCACCTTGAGCTGATACCTCAGCACTGTCTTTAAAATTAGTAATAATAAAGGCAGTCTTAGTGTGGCATGTTTGTATTAATACATTATGGAAGTATCATTTTATGGAAAGTTATCAGTTCTTGCAAGTTCATCCTCTGTATTTGACAAACAGTGAATACTTTGAGCTTCGAGTCTGGCTTTACTACAATCACTGTAAAAGTACCATGGTTTGTTCATTGTAAATCTGGACATTATTGTGTATTTTAAAACAAAACTATAGTGCAAGAGTATGGAATGTTTAGACCTAGTTTCATTGAGGATATCCTCAAAGGATTCTCATTTTGGGGATTTTTGCTTCCAAGAAAAATTAGGTATTCCTTGTGATTAGTAAAATTAGGTATTACTTGTGAAGTACAAGAAATAAGTCCTCATGTGCTGATCAGGGCAGTACTACCAACGATGTCTTTAGACTTAAGAGCAGAGTCCAGAGACATCTGAAGCTCCCCTAGAACCGGGTTCTGTGCAGCCCTTCATCTCCTCCTTGGGCCAGTTTCCTGTTTAAATACTTTTAAAATTTGTTTGTTTCTTTCATCTCCCACATCCCAGTGTTGGTTGATCTAGGGAACACACAAATCCCTTGTGCTGGCGGGGCACGGTGGCCTCCTGGGAAGCACATTATGTCCTTTTCTGTTTAGGCAACTAAAGTGGGATCTTCCTCTTTGGGACAGACATGAGTTGACATAATGCTGGACTGGCACTGGGAGTGCTGCCTTCTCCCTGCTTCCATCATGTCACACCTTCTGGTTTGTGTTGCACTGGGAGCTGGATTGTTCCTACATCCATCCGTCCTGCACATCACCATCCTCTGTTGAGCTTCTCTGGAGGAAGAAAGGGAATTCAACAATACTTTAAAAAAACCCAAAAGCTTTCAAAATTCTTATAATAAGATGCTCTTAGAAACATCTGGGAGAGGTGAGGAATGAAGACAAGGATTAATGAAGGAGAGAAGGGTGACTCAAGTGAATGTGACCTGTCATTCCTTCAGGGTATCCTGATGTTTTTAATATATTGCTATATATAGTTACTTTGTAACTGCCATATTCATGGTTAGAGTCTTTTGTCTTCTCTAGCATCAGTCCAAGGTGATGGGCTGTCCCAGCCAGGAGTGTCACACGCAAGGGTGACCTTGCTGTGTGACCATGGGCACGAAGCACTCGGTGCTCTCTAAGTCAAGTCCTTTCAGCTCCCTGACACTTGCTCAAGAAAGAACAACTTTGCAGATCAAGTGCCAGAGCTGTCCTTAGGAAACTTCATTCATAAACCTCTTACAACTAATGAAAAACTCAAAGAACTTTCTGTTTTTCCTCCGGAGGGTGGGAAGTAAAACCAAATTTTTAATGATGGAAGCCTCTTTTATGTTGTTTTGCTGGTCTTTTTCTGCACTTGACACTGGAAGAGAAGGTGAAAAATGGCATGAACACCCTCTGGTAGATGCTGCCTCTGGGTTCCTTAGGCCTTGTCATTAGCTAGTGTCATTATTTGTCACTGCCTTTGTTGATGATTTTGGTCATTTCAAATCTTCTGTTTCAGAAGTAAATCTCAGCTCTCCGTCTCCTCAGGTTTTGTTTCCCTGCAGCCCAGATCCTTCAGGGAATGTTCCCAGTTGAGTTACCAAGTTATTTTAGAGTCTGAAATAACAAGAAACTGCTGTGTTCTAAAATGGGCAATGGATTTTTTTTCCCTAACAATTTGTCACCTTTGTCATCCTTGGCTTGCTTTGAGCAATAGAATTCCACCCAAGGCACAAATATCCCACAGCCACGCGTCTCCCAAGGTTGTGCCTCTGTAGCAGCAATTAACCTTTACTATTTGCTGGCTTATATTGCAATTATCTGTAGTCATTGCAGTTTGAGCTGTTAAGTTTCTGGAAGGACTTGTTAGTCTCTTCCTGAAAGTATAAAAGCTTGCTCTGTCATTTTTTTGTGGAATATTTCCTTTGAGTGAGTGATAAGGGGGTACTTTGGTGATAAAGAGCAGAGAAAAGCCACAGGAACTTCAAAACTGAGTTCCAGAACCCCTAGAAACAGCCAGCACAGATCAGGGGGATCTGAAAGAGGTACAGCTGAACAAACTGATGTTGATATTGTCTTTTTTTGGTTTTTTTTAGCCTCATGAAAGATTACTTCTTTAAACCACCTATTAACAAGCTGAGCCTCAACTTCTTGGATCAAGACTTGGAGATGACCTACAGGAAGAGCTACCAGGAAGAGGTGTGTTTCTCCTGGCATTGGTTTCCTTCTCAGTTGTCTGTTGTTAGGGTTTTCTTAACACATCTCATTGTAGTTAATGACAACGGTTATGAAATGTCAAACGTGTTTTACTACTGGTATTGCTGCCTCTGGAAACAGTCTCTGAGTTTATCACAGAATCACAGACTAATCCGGGTTGGAAGAGACCTTAAATCCCATCTCTTAAAGCCCTGCTATGGGCAGGGACACCTTCCACTCTCCCAGGTTGCTCCAAGCCCCGTCCAACCTGGCCTTGGACACTTGCAGGGATGGGGCAGCCACAGCTTCTCTGGGCAACCTGTGCCAGGGCCAGACCACCCCCTCAGGGAAGAATTAACCATATCCCACCTAACCCTGCCTTTTGGCAGTTTGAAGCCATTGCCCTTCGTCGTGTCCCTCCAGACCCTTGTCTAAAGTCCCTCTCCGTCTCTCTTGGAGCCCCTTTAGGCACTGGAAGGGGCTCTAAGGTCTCCCTGGAGCCTTCTCTTCTCCAGGTGAACACCTCCAGCTCTCCCAGCCTGTCTCCAGAGCAGAGGGGCTCCAGCCCTTGGAGTATCAATGCCTTTTGCCATGCCCTGAGTACAGTCCTACATTTGGGCTGGAAATCCATTTTCACTATCCACCAAGATTCACTTACTACTTCTGACCTGCCTTTTCTCCATGTTCAGGTTAATGTTTTAAGGCTTTAGGATGGCCAGAGAACCATGATGAGATCAAAGTAAAGGACCAAATCCTATTTGTCTTCCCCTCAAATACTCATCAAATATCCTAACTTTGAGAATGGCAACTTTGAGTTTGATTCTTGTTCAAGTCACAGTCCCATGGTTATCCCAGTGGAACCCAACTCCATGCTGAACTCAAATGTCCCAATTCCATAAGTGTGCTGCATTCAGAAACACTGTGGAATTGTAAGGAGCAGTGAGTAAGTTGTAAGGAACTTGGTGCTTTATGCAAGATTCTGCATTGAGTATAAAAGTCCTTAATTCCCTTGGAGGCTCATATCACAGGCTTTCATGTCAGTGGATATCCCTATCTGGCTGATAGGAACTAGCAAGATATTTTAAATTCATATAAAGTGACATTACATGTCAGTTAGAACAGAGGCTGCATTTCCACCAGTAGCTGAAAAATTGCTGCCAGAAGAAGGCAATTGCTCTGCCTTCCGTGTTCCTCCTCCTTCTTACTAAAGGTGCTGGTGCTTATCAGCCTCCCTGCCTGAGCAGTTCATTTACTAGCCCAGCATAAAATATTCATGGTTTGTTTTTCTGTTTGGCGCCCTTCCTTTTTTTCCCATCTCGGTCTGTTTTCTGCGGTGCTGGACCAGCAGCTCTCGGAGGGGTTGGCAAACACCAAAGCCAGCCCAAGATAAGCACCTGGCAGCAGGAAGGGCAATGGGCCCTTCCCTTCCAACATGGAGCTGTTAGTTTGGGTGATCCATCTGTAGAATTGCATCGGGATAAATGTAGGTGTTGGTTTCTTTCCTTCCCAGTATGTCCTGCTTCTCAGGGCAGGTGGGATTTTTACTGCTGCTGCTTGTTGCTTTCAGTTCTGGGCAGCCTTGTCCCATTCTCCTTGGCAATAGTCCCTGTTTGCTTGATTTTCACTATTTCCAGGTGAAACCTAAGTTGATTTTTTTTCACTGAAGGAAAGCCCAGTTGTGTTGCAGTTCAGTCTGTTCACTTTGTTCAGGGGGTCCATGCTCATCCTGCAGCTCTGTATTCTAGTGGAATCTCTCTGCATAAAGCTCCTATAGCAACAATAGGGAGAAATTTCCCATGGGATACAGCCTGCAAAATTTTCGAACTATACAGAAAATAGTAAATCAAGTTGTTTCCAATGGAAAGGTTGGAAAGAGAAGCAAAGCAGTGATAGTTAACCATGTATGGATTGATCTATTAATGTGTATATGTAGGAAATTCCTAGAAGGAGCAGGAATGTGGCCTGTGCATTTGTTAGTGGCAAGCTATTGATTTGAAAATTATTGTATAAACCTCCCTGGAAATGGGAATCTTCACTCTCTGTTAGTAACTCTGCAGCACTGGGGCAAAAAACCTGTTAAAGCCTTAATATTAGCAGAGTGCTGATCTGAAACAAACAAAAAAATCTTCTCTTGGAGAGTGAAAAGGTAGAGAACTGTGGTTCTCTAATTGCCTGGCAGTCAATTGCTACTGAGAGTAACTTCCAGCAGCCCTGAATTCACCTCTAATTACACAGTGTTCGCTGAGTGCTCGGGTTGTGATCCCTCTCTGGAGTCAGCTCCACTTCCCCAGAGCTTGTTTAGCCTGTTCTTGTTAATGAAGGCTCTACTTAGCAGTGTTAGAGCATCTTTAACTCTTTCATTTGGGGATACAGTGCTGCTTCCCTTTATTCAATTGATGGCACTTCGTGTAGGTGAACAGGATTCCGCTACTGTTCAGGATAAAAGGTAACTGTGGCACTGAAGTGATGCTGCCTGAATTACTGGGTTGCAGACAAGTATAAATAAGAAACAAGTTTGTTTCCTGATACTGCTGAGTGCAGGAAGTGTTTCTGAGGAGCAAAATAAACTTCCAAATTAAACCAGAGTCCAACTGGGTGCCTCCAGGGTGACATTGGCAACATTATTTCTGTTCTTCTTTGGAACTTGCTTTCTGTGGTCCCTTGGGCAGATACAAACACTGCTGAGACTGGACTCATCTGAGTAAGCCGGAATGTGGAGCTCATGATCTAGTGTTCAGCTGGACTGGCCACAGTAGCACAGGCACAGCTGCACCAGCACTGGGATGGGAATGTGTGGTGAGGGGTTATGGAAGAGCAGGACTTGGTGTCCTGGGCTCTGTTCCATTCTGGTTACACGGAGTCCCAATGACTGCTCTTAATGGTCTGAAAGGGAGATGTGGAGTCTGCCACAGGAGATGTTTCTCTGGAGTGGTGTTTGGTGGGCATTCTCAAAGAACCATCAGAGCTAAAAAGGTTACAGCAAAATCTACTACTATTATTTTAAATTAAAATCATTGAAGAAAACGTCTCATAACTTTATCTGCCAGTAATTATGTTTCTTTGCACAGAATGGTCTATTTTCATATTGTTTTATTTCTGTATCATAATAGTGTGTAAAAATCACCTCAGGCCTGGGGGCGCTGCTGCCAGTTTCTCAGGGAGCTGTGACAGTCATCAAAACACCTCTTCTGCTTCTCGTTTCCAAACATTGGATTAATGTAGTGGCCAAAACTTCTTTATCCCTTTATTTGTTGCTGTGAGCTTCTATTTATCACCTAGTTGAATTCAGCAAAATAACACGCATTCATCTCCATCCCTTCCGTCGATCCCTGTATTCCACACAGGTTATGAAGAATGCTCCAGTGAAGACATTTGCCAGTGCTACCTTCAGCTCACTCCTGGACGTGTTCCTGTCCACCACAGTCTTCCTGATACTCTCCATCACGTGTTTCCTGAAACATGGCATGGTGGCATCCCCTCCACCGCCCGCCGCCGTCGTGGTGTTCGTGGTGGCCATTCTGCTGGAAGTGCTGTCCCTTGTCGTCTCAATTAGGTAAATGAAGCATAACCAAGTCTGGGAGTAGCAGGGGGAGCTCAAACGGTGGCTGGCTCAGGAACATTTTGTTTGACAGCATCCCAGGAACTCACTTGGACTGCCTGTGATATTTGAAGAACAGAATCAGTGCAGCCAAGGCTTGTGGCAGATCTTGCACAGAGAGAGCTCTGGCTGCAGAAATTGTAGGAGGAGTGTGGCTCTGATGAAGACCACTTAAGGAAAGGGGATCTACAAGCCCTGCCTGCCCTTCTGACTGTTCCTTGGGGTGCCACATGCCACTGTATGTCATCTCCCCTCACAGGGCCATCAGAATCCAAACAGAAAGCTTTTATCTATCCTTCAAACAAACAAACCCACCCAAAAAAACCACCGTTCTGGGGTAAAAACTGAAATCATGTATCAGTCCTTCTTTCAAAGGAAAAAAGTTGTTGCATCTGTCCAGAATTAATTTCTTTTCAAAGTTTCATGTGTTAGTGTTGTAAGAGCCTGTGTTTTCTGTCTGACACATAACTGGAGTTCAGTGTTTCCCTGGAGCTGGGGCTGTGGGACAGGCGCTGCTGCTGAAGGGAAGGGGCACTGGGGTCCTTGCAGAAGAGGTGGTACTTGGCAGGGCTGGGCTTGGCCGTGCCAGCCCCACACAGCAGCAAAGAATCCCTGGTCCCTGAGTCCTTGTTGTCCCCCACAGCCTCTCCTGTGCCCTCGTAAGGGAGGCTTGGCTGCATGTCCCTGATATATAACAGTGATTCCTCCCTCCCCATGTGTACCCAGTCACCCACAGGACGTGTGTGGTCCTCAAGGGCTTTGAGGACCCTTGCAGGCCTTACTGCTGTAGTAACTACTCAGTGAGCAGCTCCTGTGTAACGCGGGTTCCTCACAGGTTCAGGTGCAGCACCCAGCAGTTGTCCGTGCGCTCGGTGGAGCTCGTGCTCTCCTGGGTGTGTTGTCTGATCCCTGCAGATACCCCATGTAACCTGTAATTAACCCAGATGATGGACCTATTAATAAGTTGTTTGTTTGTCTGTATGTGTGAGAGCAGGTTCACTGTGCCCTCCTCATCTCCCTTTTCCCTGCACTTCCCTTGACACAGGAGCATGATAAGGGAATGTTGTGTGGAAACCTGTGTCCTCACTTGTAGTGCTGCAAATCATGTCAGGAATGTGTAGGTCAAAATACTTCTGTAATTACAAGTTGGAAGAAATTCTGTTGCTGTTTCAAGAGAAACAAAAGATTGCAGTTTGCACTCTTATTTTGAGTTTTCAGGGTCAAGGTAAAAAATACTGAATTAGTGCCCTAGTCACTGAAAGAAATTTGTACCTCAGTGGGCATACAAATGTGTGTGAGTGTATTTACATAATGCAGAGTAGAGAGAAGTCATCTATGAACAGTGGAAGTGCTTTTAAAGATAGTTCTTGGAAAGGGTTTGATTGTTGCAATCCGAATTGTTTTAAGAAAGTCTAGAAATTCAGAAGGTGTTAAGAGCTGTACTGGGTGATGGTTGAACTGGTAGGGCTGCCATTGTAGTGCATCCTAAACTGGATTAACTGCTGCTCTGTCCTCTCTCTTGCATCAGAAATGCGTTTTGCCCATTGCAGAAGGCTCTGCACTCTGGTTTGGGTGGGAGAGAAGTTCTTTTGGCAGTTTAATGTGCCCAGGCAGCTCCTCCATCTCACCAGGAGAGGTGAGCAGGTGGTCTGGGTTTGGTGGCCAGGAACCTGTTCAGATGTGAACAGCTCAACCACCACTTTGCTGAAGAACTACATTCTGCTATCCAGATTATTTGTAGAAAATTTGTGTTCACTCATTTGTGTGTTCACTCAGGTGAATTCTTACTTCATTTTAGTATTTTTCAATTCACTGTTTTTCCCACTTGTTTTCTCAGTGCTACATTGCATTTACCTTTCCTTGTTTTGTCCATTTATAAAAATTATTGCTATAATCTTAGAAACATTTATAGGTAAGTACATAAGGTTTTATTGCAGTCCTGTTCTATAATTGGTGGTTTATGGGTTTCTTAAGGAGAAGGGAAATTGTTGTTTTCAGTCTATCTATATAGTCAAGAATTGGCAAAGTGGTTTTGCCTTCCTGAGCCCTGTGTGGCTGTACAGGGGTTTGGCTTCACTGCAGCACTGTGTGGTCAACCTGAAGACCCCACAAATTCTCCTGGCTACTTTGGGAACCAGGAATTGCTGTTTGGGATAAGCAACAGCTGTCCTTCCTGCAGTCTCCATCAAACCAGCAATTGAGGAGTAGGGATATGGGAATTGAGACACCAGGTATCCCTCCAAGTGCCTGCAAATCACTCTGTATTTACTACACAGTTACAAGCAATTATATATTCTGAGTTGGAAGGGACCCACAAGGATCACTGAGTCCAACTCCTGGTTGGAACTTGCTACCACGGGCTCACATTTGTGATTGTTCCTCTGCTAATGAGATGCAATTTGTGTTTGGCTTAACTCTGATCATCCCATCTAAGGTAACACTTGAGTAAATCTCTTACACTACAAACCCAGGATGATCTCAGGTCTGAGTAGGTCCTACCCAGGACACCTGCTTGAAAATAGCCTCATAACTCACCTAAAAAGAGCAGGCTTGGTAGGTGAAAAATTCCAGAAACTTTCTATAGGTTTTAAGTCTTAAACATAATGACAATGGTGTATTTGAGTGGAGCTTTGTCTAGTTGGGTTTGGATGGGTTTTTTTGTTGTTGTTTTAAATTTATAACATGTATTTGCTTTATGATAAATACATAAAATACACTTTTGGGCCACCCCAGTCTGCTGGGGCACACACTGCTGTTCAGTTCCCATGAGCAGAAAGAAGAAAATCAACTTCTTCCTCTTCAAATCCTCTTCCAAGTGAGGATTGCTCCCTCTGACCACTCATTATGCACAGAAACAAGGCAGAACTTCCTGTACAGAAATGTCATCCCAAATGACAATCACAGAATACCACTGAGATATCTTCAGGGAGGAGATCGGACTACAATGCTGGGCACAATCCCAGAATTTCAGGAAAAGGGATTATTTTAAGACCAGAAAATTCTTGCCTAAGTTTCACATTGTATTTTCATTATCATGATGTGAAACACCCTGTCTTTAAATCAGTCTAAATTATAATTAAATCCAGGACTCAGCCTAGCAAGGACTCACTTGGCTCTTGTGGCTCAGCCCCTGTCACTGCCTGGGCAATGAGAAACAACTCAAAACTTGAGTTCTGCAAGAGCAGAAGTCCTCATGGAGCAAAGCTTACGAGGGAGAAGGATGTTTTGATTCCTCTGAAGTGTCTGATAATAAATTATTGGAGTACCTGTAGATGAGGATCCCACTGTTAACACAAGAGGCACTCAAAAATTAATTGTATAAAGCTGCACGCAAAAATTGGTGCTTCATTTGTGAGCACATGGAAAATGTCATCTCCTGCTCTGTAAATGTTCTGTAAAGAATGTCCTTCTGCCCACTTGAAATGTAACTACTTTGATGAGTTCATTGAAGTGTAAGAGGTCCTAAAGTTCTGGTATTTTTTAAAAAAACCCTCGGGAAATGTCACTGAAGCACAAGTACAAGGTTTCACTTGGGAGTATTCTGCAGGAATACAGGTGAAAGACAGCTGGCCCCTATTTTACTGTAAATACAGGAGTTGTCTTAACTAGATAATTTTCACATCTAGTTCTTCAGTAAAACTGGCCATAAATGGGTTTGTTTACAAAAAAATGTGTTGCTTTTGATAGCATGCTTCAGGGAAGACTTGTGGGTGAGCAGTTGAGGGCAGAGTAGTGGATGTTTAACTCTGTTCAAAAGAGTGAGAGGTGGGAGCTCTTCAAGTTGATTCATGAATTTAAAAGGACCTTTCTAGAGAGCAAAAAAAATTATCTCCTGGATGAAGAAAGCAAGTGCCATCAAACAGTAGAATGGGAAGCTCTGCTGTTGTCCAGCTAACTTGTCCTGGTGCTTCACCTTCCCAGCCTTGCTGAAGTGCCACCCATGGAGTGTCCACAGCCGAGACCCTGTGGGCAAGCACTTGGATCTCCCTAAATTCCCAATGACCAGGAGCAGAAATGGTTTTGTGCAACTAGAGCTTAATGAACCGGATCTGTTAACATGACTGGTCCAGAGTATTGATGCTGGGGAAAACAATGGAGTCTGTTTGCCTTTATTTATTTCTAACATCTGCTATTTAATATCCCATCAAATTGCTGCTATGCCAAAAGCTTTTGATTTGAACTCTGGGAATTGATTTTAAACTGCCAGTAAATACAGAAATGATGGTAACAGTCTCCATTAGTCATTAATCATTTATGTCAAAGTTACTAATTTGAACTCCAGCTTGTGCAAACATCTCAGATGCTCCAGCATTTAAGCCCTGTTGAGCTGCCCACTGACACTGCATTATTTACTGATACTGCCCTGTAGCCATTAAATCTGTCTGCAGCTCTCACTGCTGTCTGGATTTAATGCACTCCTGACTTCCTGCACTGGGAGCATTGGGCTGTATCCATCGGTTTTCCCTGCTAGGGATGAGAATTTAGTCATTTAATTCCAGAGCGCTTTGTGTTAGACACCAGCCCGGAAAAAATCAATGCAAGAAGGTAAAGATTATCAGGAGAAATGTGGCATTGTCCTGGAATTTGCACTATCCTTTTCGAAACACACAGCTGCCTAAATAAAGCAGTGTCCTCATTGCAGGATTATCCGATCGCGTTTGCTGATGGATTTGTTGCTATAGCTCCCACAGGAATTTGTCCTGGTATGGAGGCTTGGCAAAAAGGAAAATTAAAAAAAGTAGAGTCCCTGGTGTGTGGGTTGGGGTGAGAGACATAAGTTGCACTGGGTATCTGCCACCGAGCTGGGTGCTGTGCCAGCCGGGATGGGAGCGACACAGAGATCCGGGAGAGCGTGGGCAGAGGTGCTGCCGAGCTGCCTTCGGAGAGACCGGGGATGCAGGTCATCCCAGAGAGCCCCGTTCCTTTCCTCTCTCACAGTTCAGCCATGGAGGTGCCAATCCCAGTCCGTAGGATGCGGGAGAAAGGAACTTTGTATTTAGAGGCGGGAACTTGGGTGGTCATTTCAGATGTACTCGGTGCTGACCAGGGCTGAACACAGGGACAGTTCTGTCAGCAGGGTAGGACAGGTTATAACCTTTCAGAAACGCAAATTCTTACTCTACAGAGATTTATTTTTAATTATGATTTTATCTTGCTTTATATCCAGTTTTTAAATTTCAGTGCCTTGTTGGAAATTGTGTTTCCTGATGGAATACAGCTGTAATTTTTGATGTGAGTGAAAGTCCGTTGAACTGGGAACTGGCAAATCAGTGAGCACCCTCTCGTGGGATCCCGATGTATTACAGTGTATTCCATCCTTTCATTCTCCCCAATTTCTCTTTTTCTATGCATTTAAGAATAATTTCCAGATTTTAATAAATTAAATTTAAATAAGTTAAATTAGAGAAGATGTCTTAATGCTTAAAAAAAATGCTTGTGGTCACAAAATTCACAGAAGTCCAGACCAGAGAATTAAAATATCATGCATGAAGAATATGTATTTAAAGGTATGGAATAAGTGTCAAATTTGCATAAAGAAATTTAAATTCAGCCTAGTTTGTGTCAGGCTTTTATCCAGCATAAAACCTTGTATTTTACACAACAGGGTTAAAAATGAGGGGATTGCTTTTATCTTTGTAAAGATACAGGTGATATGGGGTAATTTGTGTAACTTTGGAGACAGGGAATTTCATATTTAGTGTATGTTATGCTTTTTTTTTGGCTATGATCTGTTTAAAAAAGGGTGTAATTCTATATTGTTTGGGCTCTGCTGTTGTCTAGAATTACCTGCTCGGACTGAGTCTAATTCCACACATCCGTTAATGGCTCTGGATGCAGCTAACTGTGCTACACTACCTTTTTATGCCTCCATAAAAGTAATTAGGCACTTGAACAGCAGTTGCAATTTTTCTCAAGTGACTAATGTTGAGCTTTGAGAAGGAAGTTATCCCAAGGATTTATTTCTGTGGATAAATAGTAGTTTTCCATGCAATGCCCTTGAGCATTGAGCATCCTTTACCTTCCCTTATTCATTTTAGCAATTAGAGCTGCTCTCATTAGGAAGCATCTCCAGTAAGCTGCTCTCCAGAGCTCTTCCAGTTGGCTTCCTCAGCTCTTCACAGGTTCAGGCCGTGGTTCTATCGGCAGCTTGAGGCAGGAGCCGTTCCTTCCCCGTGTGCCGTGTGGGATCCGACTGGGATGCCATGCTGGCTCCCAAGGACTGGGGCGAGTGCCAGCTGGCCCACGAGGGGCTCAGCCCAACTGCTTCTCCAGCTCTGCTTCTGCCAGACTGCCAGAGCTCAGCCCACGCTCCTCTTCCCCGTCCCTAATGACAGGGAACGGGGTGGTTGCAACTGGGAGAACTGGTTTTGGTTGCAGTGGGATGGATCTGCACGGCCCTGGGTGCTGGAGCTGTTAGTGGGGTGCACAGCCCTGCTTTTCCAACATTCCATTTGCAGTCATTTTAGCCTGTAAAAGCTTCCCTTCTCCCTTCCTGCTTAAGGGCCAATATTTATGAATGGAGACACATCTTCCTTGTACTTAACCATCCAAGTAAGTGAAGCCTGGCTTTCAGTTTTCCTCCCCATCCCGAGGCTCTCCCTCCCTTTCCCAGAGCAAACACCCAGCCGTCTGTCAGCAAAGGTGGACTATTCCCTGGAATCACCATGTAGCACAGTGTGGTTGCTCACACAGCCTGGGTGAAGGATTTGAAGTTCCATGATCACAGGTAAATGGGAGGTATGAGGTGATGTGCCGCAGTTAACGCCCGATCCGTGATTTCCTGTGTTCCAGGATGGCGTTCTTTCTGGAGGAGGTGATGACTTGCACCAAGCGTCTCCTGGAGGTGATATCTGGCTGGCTGCCTCGACATTTTTTCGGTGCAATCCTGGTTTCTCTCCCAGCCCTTGCAGTTTTTTCACACTTCACCTCTGATTTTGAAACAAATATACATGTAAGTTGTCGAACTCCATTCCATAATGTGACAATTTGGATCTAACAAAGCTTGTTGTTTGCCCGCCGCCTTCCTCCACCTCCCTGTGCTTTACATCTGTTTGATACAGATCCCTTGGAGGGATAGGGCTTTGTGGATGATGGAATTCCTAGTTTGTTATGTAAATACAGTCAAGGCTGCTTTGAAAACTCAGACAAAAAAGGAGAGGGATGCCTAGAAATGCCTGATACTTACCTTCCTTTTTTGTCTTAGACCAAGCACTTCTGCGGGAGTTTATTTGAGATAATACAAGTGTTTTATCTCAGCTTATTATTCTGGGCTGGATTTGGAGTTTTTAGTCAGAAATGTTATGTAGTTAGTGAATCTCAACAGTGAGAACAGTATTAGTGGTGGATGGTTTGGCTTTGCAGAGTGAGATGGAGGAACTCAGAGCTCTCAATACCTAGAAATGATTGTTGCAGGGGCTGTGAGAATGGTTAAAGAAGTGCAATAACTGCCTTCTGAAAATGAATGGAAAGAAATTGGTGTATTTAGCCCAGACACAGAGGTCACAGAGAATTTGATGTCTCTGTTAATAAAAGCATTCAGAAGGGGAGAACAAGGGTTAAATATTCATAGAATCCCAGAATGGTTTTGGTTGGAAGGGACCTTAAAGATCATCTGGTTCCAACCCCTGCCATGAGCAGAGATGAGGAGGGGGAAGAATAGTTCAATTTCAAGGCCAACTTGTAGCATAAAATGAAAGCTTAAAAACTGTGACTAAAATGGCCTCAAGCTGGAGATGAAAGTTTGTTTCTCTGCAAGTTTCTCTTTGGTAGCACAGTGATCCTTTCCAGGCTCTTCTAGGAATTGTGTTTCACAAAGCACTTGCTATTTCAGGCCCTGGGTGTAGGTAATGACCAGATCCTCCTCACTCTTCCTATCACAGCTTATTCCTGGGTGCTGGGAAGTGTTTGTTCCATGGGAATGTGTGACCACACATTTTTTGGTCTGTGCTGATTTAAACACATATCCCATGGTTATCACAGTCAAATAAGAGTGTGTTTGACTTTCTGCTACATCCTGTGTTTGAAATCGTTCTGCAGCTTCTACCTTTTGGAACTTTAGTTAAGAGTTTTTAGGCTGTAAATTTATTTTTTTGTCAATTCAGTCTAATGCTGGTCTTTCTCATACATGATTGTCAGTAATTGTAGGAATATTTTCCTTACACTGAAGGGAGCCGAAAACTTCCAAATCTCTCAAATCTGTCTATTGATTTTATATCACCCCATTCATCACCATCCTTGATCATCTCTTCAAATGTTTAAAAATAATTAAAAAATGTTAAAAAATTTTATTAGTGTGTTCTTGATACCTGTTCAGGTCAGGCTGAGTTGAAACCCTTCAGGCAGCAGCAGTAAAATGGTGATTTTCATCACCAAACTGAGAATGAACTTTGCTTTCTTTCCTCTTGCAGGTCCTCCAGAGTCGTGGGGCTGTTGGCTCCCTCTCCAAGAGATGTCCCAACTCGGCTTGTGCTCAGTGTTTCCACACTCATGGAGCTCTAGGAGATGGAGTCAAGCTATAGAGGGTCAGGTAAGTGTCCTGTTTTACTATGACATGGTTTTGCAAAGTTTTTTTTTATTCATAGTATTTTATACCCTCCCTGGATATAAAATAATTAAAATCAAAAGTAACAAAAACAGCCGTGAAAAAAAAAAAACTTTCCAAAGCCATGCATCCATAGTAAAATCCAGCACATCCTGACCCTCTATAGGCTGACTTCATGCTGGGGCATCACTTGGAGTGAGAACCAGTGCTCTGCCACTTTAGGAGACCTGAAATGGGGGGAAAAAAGTAAGTTTAAGTTATGGTTTTTTTATGGACACTTCTGAAACTCCTTTTATCTGTTTTAGAGTCATTGAAAAAAAACCAACAGCTGTGCTTGTGGTTTAAAAATGGTAAATTATGTAAGGTTTTTCCCGTATTCTGTGTCTGCTGTGAATCACATGTTTGTTTGTTATGCTACAGGATTGCAATGTCTGTGCTTCGACTGTACAGGAAGTGCAAAATTAAAAATAAAAAGAGATTATTATTAAAAATAAAAGAGAGGGAGAGAATGACCATTTCATGCTGTAAAATGCAGCTGAAAGCTAGAACAGGACTCCCTAATGCAGGTGTGGAGTTTGTTTACCTTGGATGGTCATGAATATTCTTCCTAAAACCAAAATTGGTACATCAGCCTGGGAGTTTTGACCCCTGTAGGATTGGATCTCAGGGAAATGAAGGTATTCTGGGCAATGCATCTGGCCTGCACTTCCTTTTCTTTATCCAGTGAAATTGTGGGAAAAGAAAGGGGTTTTGAGATGGGGCATTGGAACAGAAAATGTAAAATTGACCTTTCAAATTGGCACAAGTAGTTGTGTTACCAAGTGTCCATTGACAGTGACCAATACTTGCCTTTTGTTACCAAGGTACATGTTTTCTCACCTGAATTCATTTGTTGCTGGCCAGTGTCACAATGGCCTCTAAGGAGTGTTTTTAAAATTAGACAGGTGGGTGAAATTACATTCCACATTTTCAATGCAATGGAATTTCAGTATTCAATTTAAAACTGATGGGGTCTGACCCCAGCAGTGGAGAGGAGGTTACCATGAATATTTACCTTTTTTATTCTTTTTTTTTTTTTAAATAAGAGGAGGCACTGAGCTTTTTGCAAAGGTAAGCTGCAGCCATTGAAAGTTGTTGAAATAATTGTGATACAAAACTCCATCCAGGGAAAACTGTGACAAACTACCTGTGCTAAAGGTTTTCTTGCTCTTGGAAGGGAAGATGTCTATCTGCACATGCTGACTCTTGGTGCACTGTGAGGGATTCCTCACGGTGCCCATAATAAGGATGGAATTAGACCCTTCTCCTCCCTGTCCCCCTTTTTCCCTGGTGTTGGTGCCAAGGGCCCCGGGCAGCTGCTGACTCTCTCTCTCTCTCTCTGTTGCAGTACACCATGTTCATGTGTTGTGCCATTCTCATCACCATTGTGCAGTACTGTAACTTCTGCCAGCTCAGCTCCTGGATGAGATCCCTGCTGGCAACAGTGGTGGGAGCAGTGCTGCTCATCCTGCTCTACGTCTCCTTGTGCCCAGACAGGTGAGTGTCGCCCCTCAGCATCACACTCTGTGCTCCAGCTGAACACATTTGGGTTTCTCCACCAGTGAAAAGAGGATCTGATGCACAAGATTTTACCACCTTCCATGACTTTCTCAAGCATCTCAACCTTAATAATTTTATTTCTGCATTATTTATTTTTTTTAAGGATTTCAGAAAGATGTCTGAGGGCTGTTTCCTGTATCACACTCTGTCCTCACCTGATGTGTTGTCAGTTGACAAATGATTTCTAGATTATATTGGACTAAAGAAAAATCCCTTTCTTGTCTGGACAAGAAGAGCAGGACAGTTATTTCCAGCTTCAGTGAAAGGAGTGTGTGGGTTCTGGAGCCTCCCTTTTCTCCTCATAAATTTGTCCTGTTGGATTTAGGTTCCTAGTGTAGCCAGCACTGTCTGTCCTCCAGCACTGACCCTCTCCCAGGAACAAAGATGACTTTCTCCCATTGGCTTTTCCCTTTGTAGCACTGATGCTTTCACTGGCCAGCCACCAGCTTCACTGAGAATCATGGAATTGTTAAGGTTGGAAAAGCCCTCTAAGATTATTGAGTCCAACCACTCCCCCAGCACTGCCAAGGTCATCACTGATCATGTCCCTGAGTGTCACATCCACATGGCTTTTAAATCCCTCCAGGGATGGTGACTCCACCACTGCCCTGGGCAGCTGTGCCAGGGCTGGGCAACCCTTTCCATGAGGAAATTTTCCCAATATCCAACCTAAACCTCTCCTGGCACAACTTGGGGCCATTTCCTCTTGTCTGTTCCTTGTTCCCTGGGAGCAGAGCCCAACCTTCTCCTGGCTCCCCCCTCAGCCCCAGGTTTGTTTTGCAGGGAAGACCCTTGATGCCATTTTTTGACTCTCTGGTTACGCTTCCATAATTCCCCCCAAACAGGATCCTTGGAGCTCATCCAACTCCACACGTGCTGAGGTGTCTGTGTGGAGCTGACCTGGCACAGCCACCTGCTGGTTCATGGCAGAGCCCTTTAAAACACAATAGACTTGTGCACGAGCTCTGTATTAGGACTTTGTGCAGAAAGACACAGAACTGGGGATATTCCCTGCATTTCAGCTGTATTAAGAGACTGGGAAAGGCTGTTCCAAAGGATAGAGGTGGAGACCCTGCTGTTGTGTCAGTTCCCAGCATCAGCTTTTGCTGACTGTTAAAGAGGTTCTGTGAATGTTAAAAAAAACATTATCTGAAGAAATGTTGCTAATGACCGTTATCTCCACCTGTGGTGTGAACAGCAGTGACCATTAATGAACAAAGTTAAAAATCATGGAATACATTGTTATTTCATCCCTCAAAAATAAATATTTAAAACAACAGAGCTGTTAAACTGCAGATCTGAAAAATGATTGATAGAATTCACCCTGAACAAAAGTAATACAGGTTGAGTTAGTGGCAATTGCAGTTTTGTCTGCACCACAGCTGGATCCATTCTGCAGGTCTCTTTACTTCTTTTTCCAGAAGGAACTGATCATGAGAATTTGATGGTCTCTTGATAGTTGATTGGAGTAGATAAATAGTAAAATAAGTAAACACAAAAATTGCTTGAACTACTTATTTTTTGTAATGGGTTCTTCAAAAATAGGTTCTGTGTTATTTGCGGTTTGGGTTTTTTGTTTGGAGGGGTTCAGAGTTGGGTTTTTGTGTTTTATTTTTAAAATCTTTGTACTGTGTGCTCTGATAAGATTAAACCATAACCAAGTTTTAGAGTTCTGAAATAGCTTTGCCCTGTTTTCAAGGTAAGATGGGATTGTTTAACAATTACTCATTCCAGAAATCATCAGTTTCCCTTTACAGGGATTTACATCTCTGGCTGGTTCCTTCTTCCAAGCCAGAAGTGCAGATAAGTCACGTTCAGATGAAGTTTGTCTGAAGCTGATCAGATCTGCAGTGCAATTATTGGTCTATATAACAGAGACGTTTAAAATTCTGTGTGAAATTCTGCTGGATGGTGTGTTTATTGCTTTAACTTCCCTTCTGAAATCAGTGCTTTTTTAATTTCAGCTCCATGGAAACTCCTCATCTAGATCTGGCACAGAACTTCAGGTAAGCTTTATATAAACTTATTATCTTTATGTTTGGGGACAGAAACATCTTCAGCGAATTATATGTAGCAAAATTTTGCATCCACAGTAATAACTTGGGAATTCAACAAATTGGTTCAGCAACTTGTATTTAAGCTCCTCGTATGTGTAATTTCCTTTACAGGGGACTTGGGTATGACCAAAATTCATCAGAGCTGATCCTGCAGTCACAGAGTTATGTAATGATATTTTCTCTTTAAATTGGATTTCTAGGAAATAGAACTATGGAGGGGCTCTGTAAAACATCATCTGTTTTTCTAGTAGTAGCAGTTGAGAGCATCATGGGCTGTTTATTTGATTTACACCATTCAGCAGCAGTGTGAATGGGATGCTCCCACAGCTGGCCAGGTGAGAATTCCCTGTGGGAGACAGCTTCTGCTGGAAAAGCTGGGTGTGCAGCCAGCTGCCTTCCCAAAGGGGGTGAGATATGACAGTCTGGGACTGGCTGTCACCTCAGCTCAGCTGGACAGAACAGCAAACATAAAATGGAAAGGAAAGGAAATTTTATCCCCCAGACTTTCAAACAAAAATCTCTTCTTGGGTTATTAATGGCTTGTTATAAATAAACATGTTAAAGATCCACTCTGATTATTTCGGTGTTGAATTTCTCATGGGTTTATTGGAGGAAGTTTTGCAGTACCGTTTTTGAAGTGTTTTTACTGGTCTTTGCTAATGACCCTGTGATAAGTGACTCAGGAATTCATCTCAGAGGGATTTTCAGGACCATGTTGCTTTTCCTGGGAGTATGTGTCAAAACAAAGTTCCTTTTTAAAACCTGTCATCTCCATGAATGCTGTGGCAGTTTGGAAAACGCATGGATTTTAGTACGGAAAGACTGGAACTTATTTCTTTCACAAGGAGTCAGCACTTTAGTGTTGGGTTTTGTGGGATTTGGGGTTTTTTTAGAAGGGTTCTTCTTTTTCATGGCTTTGATTCATAAATATTCATTTTCATAACAGAATTCCAGTTCACTGAATCCAACCTGGAAATTTAAAGCCAAAAAATTGATTTTTTTATGAACTAAAACACTGGAGGGGACTTGCTGAAAAGGCAACGAACATTAAAGTGTGGTGATCACTCCAGTAATGTCTTAGGACCAACCCTGCTTTGGATCCTTAGTGGTTTATTAGTAGTTCATGAAATCACTAAAGCTTTTGTGCTCAGAATTACAAACCTCTTCCCTAACAAACTCCCAACCAGCTGCTAATCACTAATAAATAATTAATCCTGCCTTAAATTATTGACAACCAGGTCTTCCCCTCCGTGACAGAAATCTGTGAAGGGATCAGCTACCAAGCATTGTTTGTATGTAGATATTTTTCTTCCATAAATATCTGACCTTTAAGTCACCACGGGTGAAGGTAAGAGTTGGTGAGAGACCAAACCACAGAGATGTCACTCTGAGCAGGCCTGGAACAGGCTCTGCCTCCTTAGCAAAGCCTGGCTTGTGGTTTAAAGGCCAAATAAGGCAGTGACCAAAATACCTTGCTCATTAATAATTTTTAAACTTCATTTTTCACTTTTTCTCGGGAGATGGACTGGGTTTATATGTTGTCTGTGCTCCTTCAGTTGGAGAAAAGATACATGTATATAGTGCATGAGCTGATACTGGTTGTCACTGCCCTTCAGTCCCTGACCTGACACTGCCCAAACGTGTAAATTAAGAAGTATTGGAAGTAAAAGAGAGAACTGAGAGTTAATCCTGTTCTGTTTCTACCATTAAACAGAATTTGGCTTCTCTTCTCAGGGCTTTTTTCTGTACATTATTGTATACCACACTTCTCTAGTGCTGTGCAAACAGAACTTCCCCTTTTCCTGGTGATGGATTAATAAAAAGGTGGAACTCCCTTATCCTAACAAATTTTTTTGCTGCATCTTTCTCACTGAATTAAATAAATCAGGTTCCTTTCTCACCCCAGTCACCACAAATCTTTTCCTTGTTCTAAGAGGGCTAAATAAACTTATGTTTTGCCTTCAATGAGGTTGTTTCCTTTCCTTGATCAAGAGTTGAGATAATATTAACATTGCCTGGGAAGAGAGACACTAGTAATGGTAGTGAAGTCTTAGCACAAAGTTCATTTCTGGATTGTCCATAAATGAAAATATGGAATTTGCCTTGTTTTCCAGACAGCCCAGTTCTTCAGCCCAAAGGATACAACCATAAACCTTGTCTTTTAAGCAGGAAATATTTCTCATTTTCATTCATTCCTTACCTCAGAGCAGCTGGGCTGGATTGTTTCCCACTGGGGCAGCTTGAGGAGGATCAGCAATAGAGGGAGAACTGAAATCACTTGGTTGTAGGGAAGAGTTTATAGGGCATCAAATACTGGTTGTCATGGAAAGCAGCAGTTTGATCCCCTCTTCCTCACCATTCCTCCACTGCATTCTGCTCTCAGATTTAGCAGGCAGGCATCCTCTTTAAATATAGCAAGATATCCTAATCCAAACAGGGGTTGCTGGCTCAGAAGCAAACTGGCTTTCCAAAAATCTCTATAAGTGGAAAGCCATTATCTTCATGGTTGTGATGGAGATCCTGTCTCCAGAGCTCTCACTTGTTCCATATTCACAGAGCCTGCATGGAGGTGCCAAGTTAATAGTGAGGTGGCTGTGCCAGGCAGCACTTCACCACTTTGAGTTAAAGGAACATTGTCAGCTTAAGATTTCAATTTGAATTACTTTTAAAATTCATTTTCTGCTGCAGCACTTCATAAAAAATAGAACTGAGAAGGATTCGGGGGGGTCTGATCCTTTCTGTAACAGGTGTAAGGGGTTTTTTTCTTCTTTTCATTCTAAAGGGTGACACCAGGTCATGGCTGGTGAGTGACTGTGAGGTGATTTATAGTCCTGTGGGTCCTGTAACTTGCCCACTGTGACATCCAGAAATTTGCTTTCCAAATGAGGACGATGTAATTGCTCTCTCCTCCAGGCTGGGATCAGGGCTTCCAGCAGTGGCATCAGGATAAAAATGCCAGCACTGGAGAAGACACTGCACCTTCTTACTTGGGATCCCAACCCATTCCCTTACTAATGAGGTCAGAGACCAGTGAGTCACTCCCTGCACATGGAGATCTCTGGGTTGGAGCTCACGTGGCAAAGGTCAGGCCAGTGCTGAGGAGGTGATTGAGAGCTCACAGATGCCAGAGCTTCAGGAATGGGAAATGGGAGGCAGCAGCTCCTTCCCAAAAGGCACATCTCACCTTCCACAGGAGCCACTTTTCCTAATGGAACCTTTGTGGCGCTCACCTCATTCATTTGGAGAGGAGTTAAAGTACTTGGAAGAGTGTTTTGTAATGACAAAGTGTAAATAAAAAGCCTTTAATGACTTAAATAAATCCCTGTGGCAGAGATGTGTGATGTTAGAGAGGATTATCTGGATCAAACTCATCCTCTCAAAGGAGTAACATAATCATTGCTCAGATCTCTGCCCACAAGATGCAGGAAATAATGAACTGGGATTCTGAAAAGAACCTGAATTGTGCTCCTTAACCAAGATTCCTTCCCCAACTTTTTTTTCCCCAAGATCGTTTTTCTTACCCTCCTCTCATTTTGTTTTGTATGCCTATCAAGCTGGGAGGATATTTTGCCACCTGGAAAATAGGTAGCAAGGATTGTATTTCAGGAATTATTGCATTCTAGTCATTGATTATAGAATCATTTAGACTGGAAAAGACCCCTAAGATTAGGGAATTGTAGAATATCCTGCATTGGAAGGGACCAACAGGGATCGAGTCCAGTCATTAACCCAGCACTGCCAAGGCCGCCACTAAACCAGGTCTTTAGTTTAGTCTCTGATTTGTCTTTCAAGGAAGGAAATAAATAGGTTCGTAACAGAGGTTCTCTTGAGAAAAGTAGTTGTAAGGGAGGGAGGAAAGAGTCTTGGTACAGCAGTTACAGGAACCTGATGACCAACTTTGAGCTGGGCATATCTCCTCCTTTCCTTGTTCCATCATGAAGAGGGAATAAAATGAATATACCTTCTCTTCTCCTGGGAGAAGTATATTTTTGATAGAAAGCAAAGGAGTAATTTTCAATGTAATATGTTGTCTTATCTTTAATCTGAAATGCAATCTGTACACCCTGTATTGTAAATATTTTACTCACAGGGAACTTTTTTCCCTATAGGTTTGCTGTGCTAAAAGTTAATAGAAACAAAGACCGTGGCACAGAGAAGTGTTTTCAGAGATGGGGCACATTCATCTGCTTCACAGCTGTGCTGTGGTTTTGCTTCATCACACTTTTCTGTCAATCAAGTATTTGAGAATGAAATCGAGAAAAAGAGACTGTGTCTTTAATAAAGCTCAGTTCTAAAATATTTCCAAAGTGGAAGCCTGTCCCACATGGACATAAAGAAACAAAATGAACTGAGAAATGTTTTCACATGTAGAAACAAATTGTTCTCTGAGTTTTAATCTCTTCATACCTTCATAGACAAATGCACAGACAATGCTAAGCAGGGATTGCCTTTCAAGGTTCTCAAGGCTGATGTGATCCTTTCCCTTAAAAAACCATCTCTTAACTTGAAAAGCTTCAGCCTGTGTCTGCTCATATCAAACCTTAAACTTTGGCATAATTTTGTACAAAAAAATGCACTTGAGTGCCTTCAGAAATGACTGGGAGCCAAGCTGTCTGGGTTTAGCCTTCGTTTCTAAGATTGCATAGGTGGGGCCTTCTCATGTTCAGTTTGTGTCTGTGCCTCTCTCCAGAAAGTTGGAATTGTAGAGTGCAGATGTCTCCTTTCTGAGAGGTTTGGCACTGGCAGATGCTCCATCAGAGCCTCCTAATCTGCACAGGCAGGCGATGAACTGTCGAAAGGATCTGAAATACTGCTCTCAATCTATGTGAGACAGGAATTTTTTATTATCTTATGTAATCTTGCTACTTTGAGGAACTGTTTTCACCATGGTTTTATCATAGCAAAGATGTCAGCCCAGAGCTCCATGTCCTCCACTTCCAAGCAATTCATAGAGCCACAGACTGGTTTGGGTTGGAAGGACCTTAAAGATCATCCAGTTCCAACCCCCTTCCATGAGGGTTCTTTGTGACATGGCTTGTACAGGGGTTACATTCTTCCAAACCCTTCATGTGTAGCATTAAAGGCATATGGCAGATGTTCCTGGTCTTTGATAAGGAGACAAGGGGAGAGTAAAGCAGGTTCAGTTTCTGAATATTGGAGGTAATACAGAAATAGATAAACAGTAACTATTTCCTTGGTGAAGTCCTTAAAACAGGACTAGGTGAATTCTGTGGCACTGAACCTGATGATACTTGATGAGTTTAAGGAAGTACTCTGGGAGTTTAAGAATAAAATTATTTCTTTGGTGTTGTTTGAACAGCAGATGAAGTTCTCAATGCATATTTTATAATTTAGTATTTATAATTCAGCACTTCTTTTTCCAGCAAAGGGTTTCTGTCTATGGACCAGGAATGGCAGTGCCCTGACTGTGGTTTTAAATGCACCTGTCTGTTCTTCCCTTTCTCCAGCTCCAGGAAGAGCCCATGCAACAGCTCGGTGCCAAACGACACGAAGAGGCCGGCGGACCTGATCGGTCAGGAGGTGGTTCTGGTTTCCTTCCTCCTGCTCCTCCTGGTCTGGTTTCTGAACCGAGAGTTTGAGGTCAGTTACCGCCTCCACTACCACGGGGACGTGGAGGCTGATCTCCATCGCACCAAAATCCAGAGCATGAGGGATCAAGCTGACTGGTTGTTGAGGAACATTATCCCGTACCACGTGGCTGAGCAGCTGAAGGTGTCCCAGAGCTATTCCAAAAACCACGACAGCGGCGGAGTGATCTTCGCCAGCATCGTGAACTTCAGCGAGTTCTACGAAGAGAACTACGAGGGGGGCAAGGAGTGTTACAGAGTCCTGAACGAGCTCATCGGGGATTTCGACGAGCTGCTGAGCAAATCCCACTACAGCAGCATTGAGAAAATCAAAACCATCGGGGCCACCTACATGGCGGCGTCGGGGCTGAACACCTCGCAGTGCCAGGACAGCAGCCACCCCCACGGGCACCTGCAGACCCTGTTCGAATTTGCCAAAGAAATGATGCGGGTGGTGGATGACTTCAACAACAACATGCTGTGGTTCAATTTTAAGCTTCGGATCGGCTTCAACCACGGCCCCCTCACGGCCGGGGTCATCGGCACCACCAAGCTGCTGTATGACATCTGGGGGGACACTGTGAACATCGCGAGCAGGATGGACACCACCGGCGTCGAGTGTCGCATACAGGTGAGTGAGGAGAGCTACCGCATCCTCAGCAAGATGGGGTATGACTTTGACTACAGGGGGACAGTCAATGTGAAGGGGAAGGGTCAGATGAAGACCTACCTTTACCCAAAATGCATGGACAACGGGATCGTGCCACATCACCAGTTGTCTATATCTCCAGACATTCGGGTTCAAGTGGATGGCAGCATTGGGCGGTCTCCCACAGATGAGATTGCCAACCTGGTGCCTTCTGTACAGAATTCTGATAAGATAGCCCATGGCACAGATAACTCAGAAACCAAGGACATCCTTCCTCCCGCCAAGAAGCTCCAGAAAGACGCGGTGAAGGCAGAGGAGAGGTGCAGGTTTGGCAAAGCTGCGGAGAAGTCTGACTGTGAGGAAGCGGGGACTGAGGAAGTCAATGAACTGACAAAGCTAAATATCTCTAAGAGTGTATGATGCACTGTCAGAGTTGCATGAAGTCCTCTGTCCATAGAAACACAAAGACTTTTGCAATTGGCAGTTTTCTTTTTCAGGAGAGACCTTCTCCACACCTGGGTTGTACGTTTGTGTTCATTTCGGTGCCTGGGGCTGTGTGGATCACAGCTCTTCAGGGCTTGTTTTCATCCATCTCTCTCCTCCATGCCCCAAATCACATCCCAAGCTCCCCAGCTCCCTGTGCAACCATCTTACAGCTGAGTAGAGGATATTAAGTGCCTTCAGATATACTCCATTGGACTCCCTGTCAAGGTACAGAGGCCCCAAGTGAAATCATAGCTTTGGGTATTTATCTAATTTTAAAGAAAAGAAAGCTGTGGTTATATCATTTTTATTGTTGTTTCTCACAAAACACTTTTTTTGGCTAATGCAACTCCTTGGGTTTTTTATATCTCTCGGAACAATGTTTTACTGTTATCAGACCTTTTGTATGTAACACACAGACATGTGCATGTATCTACCATATGAGACTGCTATAAAGTGCCAGTAATGCACCACGAGAATGTCTGGGCGAGGGGTGACACACTTTGGGTCGGGCTGGAGGAGGAGTCATGCCGTGGCTCAGCCTTTACTTAGGGCAGGAGGAACAGCTGCTGCAGCTCTGTTCTCCTTTACGATGCTTTCTTCAACCTCCATGTGCCATCGTGTGCTTTGGATACACTTCTTTTCCATATAGCCAATGAGTTACTGATATGTGGGAATGGAATAAGGGTTGGGACTGCACCAGCTCTCAGGACAGGTTTCCAGAAGCAGACGAGAGACCACGGGATTGTCAGAGGTCAGGGCTCACGACCCCAACGCCGTTTGGTGTTGCTCCGTACGCGGCCGAGGTGGCGAAGGTAGGTGACGTCGGTGTCTCTGAGCTGACTGGAGAGAGAGAGAGAGAAAAGCAAAATAAATGTTTTGGGAATGCCTTTATTTATTTATTTATTTTATTCCTGTTTGGCTTTTTTTTTTTTTTATTTCCTTTGGGGATTTCCGTGCACGGAAGGGATCAGGAGAGAGGAGTCGTTAACTGGTTTAACGGGAATAAGTAAGACGGTGTTTCAGCCTCTTCCAGCTACCAACCACTGTGAGGATGTTACCTTAGGCAATATTTGTTTCCAAGCTGGTGACACTTTGGAAGCCACCAAATGCAGTTGAGTATCCCAGCTTCCCTCTGGACTGAACCAATGGTGCTGCACAATCTCTTTCAGGATTTTCCCCACACACACACTGTGCTGTTGCAGCAGGGAATAGAACAGCGTGCTCCCTGCCTGCCACTGAAAACGGGAACAGGGAAAAGAGTCCTTTCAGTGAGCTGAGAAGCACAATCATTTCCCAGTCCTGCCAGTGACTCCATGCAGGTCCCTGGGAGCAGAGGCCTGTGGAAGCACAGGAGCTGCTTGCACAGAGGGAACTGTGGGATGGGGGCCTTGGGCTGTGCCAGTCTGTCCTCTGCTTCCGTCACCTCCTTCACTGACGTTCCACGACCTGCTTTGGATAATACTGACTATTCAACAATTCTCGTTCAGCCAACTCCTTATGACACCAAATAAAGGATTTTTATGCCCAAAGGATGTTCATCAGCCAGGGACGAGCTGGGGGAAGGCAGTGCTGTGCTGGCTGCGTGGTGCTGTGGGCTTTGGTTCTTTCCATCTGAACTCGAGTCAGAATACACTGATTCTTCTTCTTATCCCCATGTGATTTTAGGGGTATGAGTAATAAATATGTCCGTTGTGGAGTTCCTGTTCAACTGTTGGAGATCCATCTCCACTCCACAGTCAGCATGGAGCCCTTGAAGCCTTTCTCAGATGTAAATCTGTGGGATTTCTGGATCTCAGTTAAACAGGACTCTGCACACTGGTCCCGCAAAAGCTGCTGTTTGTGCATGTCAGTGTTCCGTTTGATAGGAAAGCTGTTCAGAATCCATTCTACTCACTCAGTCTGCCAGCACACAAAAATCCAGGAGATCCTCATCCCCAAATCCCTCTGCCACAGATGCTGTTACCTGTTTTGGGAATGTTCTGATGAGCAGCAATGTGAGGTGTTTGTGAGTGCACAGTTTTTCAGCAGTTTCCTTCTCCTTAGGTTACAACTCCCCTCTCCCCTAGTGAGTTGCACTTCCAACTTTCAGGTAGTAATTCTGCAAATACCTCTTGCATCTGAAGAATGTATTCCTGAAACCATTTCTGGGGTTCTCAGTTTAGTTAAAGTGTGTCAGTATTGCTTTTCCTACAGTCGAGGAGCTAAAATGGTCCAGAATTGTTTACATTGTTTACTGTCTCAGAGTCGTTCCAGCCTTTCTCGCTGTCACTTCTTTCTCCCAGTTTTATAGACCCTGCCCATCCTTTCTCTCTTCCTGTTTGCAATGGCAGAGCTCAGTCAGGACATGCTGACTACTTGAGATGCCACACAATAACCAAACCTCACCAGCCCCAGCCCTGTGGTTGGAGCCAAAAGAAAAAGGTGCTGGAGTGGGGCCCTGGACCCAGAGCACCTTTTCACTCATTTTTCAAGCACTGCAGGATGCAAAATCCCTGTCCTCCAGCCTGTGAAGTGCACAACTCTCCTGCATGAGGGGATCGTTTGGTTTGTAGGAACATCAGAAAATCAAAATACAACCTCTTTGTATTGTCACTAAGCAAATAAAGGGACTGAGGGCAGAAGCACTAGTGGACTCTGAAATTCAAGGACTGTTGTCTGCTCTGGAAACTGCCAGCAATGTTCCTCTGCCTTAACTCTGGAGCTGGGAAAAGAGTCATAAAAAATTGGGTGGCCAGTGGTGCCCCATTTGCTCCTTGCCAGGATAGCAGCAGGTGTCCCACAGCTGGGGCTGCAGCTCTGTCAGGGGGTTGAATCTCTTTAATGCAGTGGAGTAACCAAAGCAAGAAATTCAGCTCTTGGTGTGTAGTTTGGAGAGGGAGATTTTGCAGAAGTAAGGAGATACCTGTTTCTGTTGTAAACCAGTGGGAGCTGAACCTTTACACCTTCCCTTTGCACCTTTGAAGATACATCCTGACACAAAGATGACTCAGGGTGTTTTGAGCAGGATTGTGTGGCTCTGCTGCAGAATTCCTGACGTGTGTGTTGGTGGGAGGCCACGGGCAGAGTTCTTTCTGTTAAAATCCCTGTGTGTGCTGTTGGTGCCAGCACAGTGCTGTCAGGGAACAGGGAGGGTTTAACTGCAGGTTTATTCCACAAGGACAGTCAGTGTGTCACTGCACTGCTGATTTTGAGGGTGGTTTAATGGCAGTGGTTTAAAAATGATCCAGAGATGGGGTCGGGAAGATTGCTGACTGTCTATGTTCCCTTCTGCCACTTGCAGGACCTGTTCTGGAGCATAGAGTAACAAGGAATACACAGAATATTTTCAGCAGTGAGGTCTTAATCTGTTGCTAACACTCCAAAATGCTTATTTTCCCCCCAGCTGCTCCTGTGAGACAGATTTGTCGTTCAAAACCAGGTAAATGGCATTCCCATGGATTTACTTCCAGCATCGTGATTCTGAAAAGGATGGATTTGCCTCTTATTTCACAGGATTTGGGGCCGTTCCCTTTGCTGATGTGAGTGGGGTGGGATGGTGCCACTGCCTGGCTGTGGCTTCTGCTGTGTCCTGGGAGCATTTTGGAATGGCAGTGTGAGGGGAGGATAGGATGGATTCCCCAAAGGCTTTACAAAAACACAAGTATTTGGATACTTTTACTTTAGGGCTAAAACACAGAAAAGAAGGAAGGAAGGAAACTGAAGGAAGCTACAAGCCAAACACCCTTGAGCTAAAAAGGAGCTTATTCCTGAGTAAAAAGCCAAGCTTTTAGGGTTTCCAGCATTTTAAAATTGGTAACTCTGACCTGTTTCCAAAACTTCCATTCTGAATACAACAAAAAGTGTTGCAAGGGAGCAGTTAAGTCGCTTCATGTCTTCGTTTTGCAAGATCTCCAGAGGCTGAGAGTTGGCTGTAATGCGCCTTGGCTTGTGTTTTTTTTTTTTACCAAATTTAAGGACTCTGCCTTGCTTTCTCCCTTCCTCCCTGCTGTGATCTAATTTGCTTCATCTGGACAGGACACACGAGTGGCTGTTGCCTCCCTGCTCCTCACCTTTGATAAGCTGTGTCTTCCTCACTGCATGGAGCATGTGAGCTCTGCTGCCACCAGTCACAGCTCCAGGTGCTGCTGTCCCTGCTGTGCCTCCCTCTGTCCTCATGGAAAGGGGAAGGTGTGTTTGCTTTGGTATCTCTTTGTTTGGTTTCCTAGAGGTAAAACTTGAGTTACTGAGACTGACCTGTGCAGGCAGCACTGGTGGGATTCTGCAAAATCCTGTCAAAAAGTTGGAATTTGTAGCCATTGCACACCAATTCCTGCAGGTGCTGTAGCTGTTTGAGTGCTGTGATGGTCTGGAGGTCAGTTCAGAGCTGTGTGTAGGACACAGTGACACGGTGGCGTTCGGCTCATGGAGGGGCTCTGTGTGGTAAAGTGTGTTTCCAGGTCTGGAATCAGGGAGAGGAGAAGGGAATGTGGAAGAAGGTGCTGCGAGGTTCCAAAGGCTGATCTGTATGTCCAGGGTGATGTCTGTGCCTGGTGGTTGTAGGGGAAGGTATCTCAGGTGTGAACCTTGTGCTCTAAAGGGGCACCCAGGTGCCTTGAAATGGGTGATTTTATTAAAATCTGCACTAACACCACTCTCTGAACTCTGTCCAGAGAGTTTAATAGGTGAAAATAGGACACCAGGAGCTTATGGCCCTTACTACACTTCTCTTAAAATCCAACAGCAGGCTCAGAAGAGGTTCAAGGAGGAAATAAAATGGGTGGAATGTGTCTTGTCTTAACAGCAGCTCAGTTTGAAGGTGCCATGGGGAGGAAGTTTGAGATGCTTTACAGACGCTGGCTAGAAAAAAAGTGCAAATATTCTGTGTAAAGCCTTTCTCAAGTCTTCATGATTTGAGCTGAACTGTCTTAGCCCTGATAAGCAGCTGGACTGTACAACATGTGCAGAACTGTTTGCTGCTCACCTTTGCTGCTCAATACTGGCCTGGGAGAAAGATTAGTTTGGAACAAGTAGATTGGTAGAAGACATTTAAAGCCTTTTTCCCCCCTGGTCCCTTATTGTAGCTGCTAAACATTTTCTGCCCTGACCAAGCTTCTCAGCCCGAGGCTGGTGAGGAGCAGGAGGCAGGTGCCCAATGTCCAGTGTCTTCCCACATGTTGCTCCAGAGTTGGAGTTTGACATCCTTTTCAGGAGCTAGGAAGGAAGGCTGTCTCCGAGTCAGATCAGTGTCGTTGGTATTTTCTGTAAAAGCCCCAAGGCCACTCTCAGCCTCTCCTGTCTCACCTTGGTGTGGTTTGCTCAGTTCCCTCCATTTTCTGCCTCACTGCAACAAATTCATAGAATCTTGGAATGGTTTGAGTTGAAGGGACCTTAAAGATCATCTCGTTCCACTCTTCTGCCATGGGCAGGGACACCTGCCACTATCCCAGGTTGCTCCAAGCCCAATCCAACCTGGCCTTGGACACTTCCAGGGATGAGGCAGCCACAGCTTCTCTGGGCAACTTGTGCCAGGGCCTCACCACCCTCTCAAGGAAACATTTCTTTCCAATATCCCATCTATCCCTGCCCTCTGGCAGTGGGAAGCCATTTCCCCTTGTCCAAAGTCCCTCTCCAGCTCTGTTGGAGCCCCTTTAGGCACTGGAAGGGGCTCTAAGGGCCCCCCGGAGCCTTCTCTTCTCCAGGGGAACCCCCCCAGCTCTCCCAGCCTGGCTCCAGAGCAGAGGGGCTCCAGCCTCTCCATGGCCCTAATGGATTTTGATATCCAGAAATGGCAGTGTTCGCTGAATCTGAAGAACTGCAGAGAAGATCATGGCTGGGAACAGTTAATAAAATTTTAAGTTTCAGCTTTTATCAGTGATGCTATGACCAGTTTGTCATCCAGCTCATTGCCCGGTGTGTGGTGAAAGCAATGCCAAAGCTTGCATGTCCCTGATTTGAGCATTGATTCCCAAATCTCCTTCATGAGTCGAAACAAAGTGACTTTCTCAAGTTTTTCCTTCTTTTCCTCCCTTGGTCACTGATGTCTTAATTTGTTTCTACCTTAATGCACCTGCTCAGTATTAGTTTGGTATTGAGGCTGGTTTGTATCGATTTGTGCTGAGATTTAACTCGAAGCGGGGAAGGATGTGGCATGTGCTCCATGTGTGAGTGTGCCCGGGGGAAAGACCTCCTTGGTGTCTCTGAAGCTTTGCCTTTATCTAAGTGAGCCCAGAGCTGCCTTTGGGATTTATTTCCAGTGTTGGCTGTACAACTCCATGCAAAGGAGGGGTGGCAGCACTGTCCTGAACCACTGCCTCAGCCAGGGTTTGACCACCACACAGGTACCGGCACATGTTCCTCTCCCTGTGTCATAGTTCAGGAGCCCACAGTTACCAGAGTGACTCTCTCCCCAATTCATTTGCTTCTAATTTCAGAGACCATGTTGAGATACAGAGATATACAATATATGTGCTGAGACACAGACTTGTTACACCCCACTGTACAGCTTTAAACTTCCAAAGTAATAAACTCTTTAAAGCCAAGAGCCTTAAGAACTCCCACATCTGCTGAGACAAACAACACAATTCCAAGTTTGCGCTGAATATTTGGGAATTTTTCCTGCTCAATGGCAGGTGTCTCTGGTTAGCGAGGAGGCAGTGGCAGAATCCAAAGATGACAAGGACCTTGGCCACCCTCACCCAGTTCCCCAGGAACAGGTAAATAGGCTCCCCCCTCTTGCTCTCAGGAAAGTCACCTTACTCCCTCAGTGCCAGCAGGGTGGCTTTAGTCGTTGTATTGCTCAGAAAAGGTCCTTCTTTCCACAAAACAGTATTTTTAACTTTGCATAAACTGTTGTCTTTGCTGGTGGCGGGGGCTGGATTTCTCCTTTCCCACACTCAGGGTCCTTCGCTCTTTTGGCATTGAGGTGGAGAAGGCAGGGATGTAAGTGATGGGAAAGGTGGATGAGTTGGAAGGGAGCTGGAAGTGCCCCTGGAGGTGCCATGTCAGTCCCAGAGCAGTGCCCAGGCAGCAGTGGCTCTGGCAGCCGAGTCATCACCGTCACTGGTGCAGTGGTGGAGCTCTGGTAAGGTTTGCACCAAGACAACATTCCACTGCCTGCTCCATGCAGCCAGTCCATGGACACCTTTGTAAATGCACTTTCCCTCCTGCCTATTGGTTTGCTTTTATCATGGGAGCAAATTTCAGCTGATTACTGAAACCCTGCACTAGAAATCAGAGCACTGCTGTCCAACCACGGCTGGACGGGGATGGGGTTGGGAATAGGGATGGGGATGGGGATGGGATTGGGAATAGGGATGGGGATGGGTCTGCCCGCCCTCCGTCCACACAGTGACACCTCTATGTCCCCCTATATAAGCCATTGCTGGGTGTCGAGGGTGGTGGTACCCGATCACAAACAGCCTGAGAGAGATTATTTTTGGAGTGATCAAGAGGTGGTTCTGGGAGCCAGCACAGACCCCTGAGCATCCCCTGCTTCCTTGAGAAGCTGCCTCATGCTGACCCAAGGCTTCAGCACTGCCTGTCCTTGCATAAGCACACGTGGGGATGGAAATCAAGATGGACAGAAAGCATTAACTGAGAACATCATCAAAATGTTATTGAATTATGAATTGAAAATTAATTAAGAACAGTTTCCAGTTAAAATTTTTAAAAGGGCAAATTGAAGTGTTCCAGGTTACTGGACAATATTTTTTCCCTCCTGCCCAGCACAGCCTGTGTTCCTCACCCTCTCCCTGCCTTGCAGAAAGAGAGCCTCTGTTTACACCCACTGCTGGGACAGCTTCGGCCGGGGCTGTGTGGGGGGAACGGGGCTTCCTCGCAGCAGCCTCACTGTAAATACTCTGCCAATGCTTCGTGGACAAAACCGACATGGAAAAAAGTTGTATCTGTGAAATAGTGAGCTCTGTGTGTATATAGATCCAACGCGTATTATCTGCAGCTCTGTAATCAATTGTATATTAAACTGTTTCACTGTACGGCTGCTCATTTCATGCTCTCTTAGATGTAGAAAAGCTGAGAAGTGGTTCACAATACACTATGTCAACTCCAAATCAGTTTGGTTTCGTATTTTTGCTCCAGCCCCACTTCAGCCGCAGCCCTTAGTTTGGAACAGAAGGTTTTTCAGCCCTTGTTTTGGATTTGGTTTTGACAATGTTTCTTTGATAATCACAAAGCCACCAAGTTAATTTTTGATTAGGTGCATATTGAGGAGGCATCTTCAACATGAAAGGAATTTGTCACGTAGACCTGCTGCACTTTGATGTGTTGGTTGGCAGTGAATGACCTTCATAATCCCAGTGCTGGGCGAGAAGTCAACTCCTTCCTGTTTTTTCCTCATTTTAATACAGCTCTGGAGTGTTGGGAAGGGGCTGTGCAGCTGCTGCAGGTCACTGCTGGCTGTGATGGGAGGTGTCAGCAGTGCTCTTCCCCACAGGGAGCTTGTGTTGGGGAGTGTGGGGATGAATTTTGAATAGTTATTTTTCTCTTGAGCAGAGAGCATTGATGGTTTACTCTGGAATACCACTGCCCTATGCATATCTCCTTAATCCACTTAGAAAGGGGAGTGAAGCAGTTATTCTGGAGTGAGCGTCCACAGAGCAAGGACTGACTGAGCAGGAGCGGCTGGTCGAGAAGAGGAGCCTTGGTGCTTCCAAAATTGGAATCTGGCCCAAAAAGCAAACCCTGTGTGTGTCTGTCCCAAACCCCCCGCCTCCCTCAGGGTCTCTCGTAAGCATCCCACTGTGTGTTCATTGGGTTTCACTGGAGGATGAAACCACTAATGAAGCCCTGAGCCTTTGCCCAGTCAGGGTTTGACCTGGAAGATGTTAAGGTTTCCTCTGGATCCTGCTGCCTGTCAATGACCAGTGACCCACTGTCACCATGTGCTGTGGCTCCAAACCCTTCTCACTGGGCAGCCACAGCATCTGGATGAGTCCAGCCAGACCTCCCAGTTCCCTTTTTTCTACTCTCCCTCAACTGCAGCAAGACCAAGAGCTTTGTCCTCCTGGAATCATGGAGAGGTGGAGTCCAGTTTCATATGTGTTCTATTAAATCTTTCCCCTATATTTTGAATAGTTTGGGTTTTCCCACAGACCAGGTAAGTATTGGAGCACAGTCTGTGGTGTGATTGGTGCCACAGCCAGTGGTTGCCCTGTGCTCCTCAGTGCCAGCCCAGGTGTCTGATGCCAACAGGGGTGTGTAGGCCTTGCTGGGGTGTTCCTGGGTGTTCACCTTGTGTTGTAGGCAAAACTATTCCAGTGTTGTCCAGTGAGGTTCCGAGTGTGGATCATGCTGATTGTCATCTGCCAAGGGATACTTTTTAATAAATCTTACCAAGGTATTTCAAATAAATCCCGTCTTCCTCTTTTTTGGCATTGTCTTGTCCTCGATAACCCCACGTTAAAGTATCTTCTCTCTCTGCTTTGAGTCATGGTCAGGATGTGTTGTACACTGATGTTGGATGTATTGAAGGACCCACCCTGTGCATGATTTGTTTACGTGGGGACTTTGGGTACAAGAAAAGCCTGAAGATCTGTCAGGGTTGTGTTTTACAGGGGTTCCCAAAAGGCCCAGCTGTGTTTGTCCGTAGGCATAGGCAGCCTTAGGGTGACTTGGTGTCCTCAGCCCAACTGGACAATGGAGTCCACCTCTCCCATCTGCAGATGCTGCCAGAAATCCAGCACCTGAGGCACTGCAGCAGCAGGAGCTCTGCAGGAGCCAACGGCTTCTTCCCTCTTTGTGCTCCAAGATTGTCCTGGGTGCCAGGAAGGTGAGTGGCACTTGACCCCAGGGGTTACTGGTGTGGTAGGAGGTCCCAGGCCCTGTACACCACCTGGCTGTGCCACTCTCGGGGTCTCTGCTTCTGAGGAACAACCATCAGCACAGAGGTAACGGAGAGATGCCACAGCACCTGGAGCTCTCCCAGGCTGTGACCCATGGATGGCTGGAAATTGCCTGGCTTGTGCCTTCCTTGCTTAACCAGAGGTGGTATTTCACCTTCCCTGATTAGGTGAGAACTTGTAGGTGAGACCTGGGTTTGGCCAGGCATGGGGACCCCCAGTGCCCTCCCAGCTCCAGGACTGTGGAAGCTGGATGTGGAGCAGATCTGCCAGCTGCTGGGGTATCCTTGGGGAACTCCCTAACTCCACCTGTTCCCCTGGTTTCCCAAGGCTGCTCCATCTCTCTCTGGGTCACAGCCCTGGATTCCATCTCTGCCCCAGGGGTTCCAACCTGCCTCACTCTGCTGTGCCATCGCTGAGGCTTCACCAAAGGACCATCCCTGGTCCTGCTTTAGGGGCAGCCCATCGAGGGGGTGCTCACACCTGGCTCCCCACACCAGCCACCCACTTTCCTTTTCACACCACTCAAAGAGTTTTTTCTCCATCTCTGGGTCAAATCTTTCTTTGGAGCAATAATTTCTCCCTGGTTTCATGACGTTTCAGTCCAGCAATTTGTGTTAACGACCGTGGCCACTGCAGTGGCATCGGTGGCATCAAGTGTTGTGGCTCTGCCATGAGGACTTGCGAGGCTGTGACCAGCCAGGCCGTGAGGACTTTGGGCCTCATTTGTTAATTGTAATTTTCTTTTGGTAACTAAACTTTTGTTGCTTTGTGGCATTGAGCAGCAATTCTCATTTCCCAGCTTCACGGAGTTTATAGGAATTTAAGAGCTAGATGCAAATGAACTTCATTAACATGCTTAATTATCTTATAAGCCTCATACCCATCTGTCCTGCATATGCTTTGTACTTAAAGCTCTATGACAAGTGACCACATTAGGCTTGGCACGAGGCGCCTGCAAGCAGGAGCCTTTGGGAAGAGCCCAGCCCTGCCTGTGGTGGGGCTGGATTAGTGCTGGGGGTGTGTTGGAGGTGAAATGTCATTTTTCAAAGGCTGTGTCCAAGCTGGGAAATGGGAATTAATGGGTAAAACATGAGGCAGAATGGCACAATCTCAGGAATGATTTGCTAAAAGCAAAAAAACCAGCATGGAAACAATTGAAACAAACCCCAATCCCTGCCCATGTGCAGCCCAAGATGCTGGACTGGTGTCCTGTGGTGGCACAGGATGCATTTCACAATGGGGAAGCTGAGCTTCAGCCACAGCACTGGGTGCCATGAGCAGTCTCAGGGAGTGCTTTTAGTCCTTATTTAATGCTGTTGAAAAATAGCAGAAAAAATGAGTTTAACTTCCAGGTTGCTTTGCAAACCCATGGATCAGCTGGGTAAGAGACAATGCAAACTCCAGACTTGCACCAGAGCCTCCAAACGGTTTAGGGGCTGTGACAGGGGCTGAGCACAAATCCTCAGCTCTTTTATACAACAGCATCGTGTCCAAGACACCTCTGTCAGTGCATGGGGTGACCCATTGGGTGGGGCTGTGTGTGCCTTGCTCACCTGGCAGCACGGGAGAAGCAGTGACATTGCATTCATCTCTGCTTTTTGAGCACGTGTTTGTAATGAAGCTGAAGTAGAACATGAAATTTTCCAAGTCTGGGAGGGAGCAAGGACCCAGGATGAGCAGCCTTGGGAATGAGTGTCCTGCCACCATAGCAATGAGTCTGTGTGTCCGGGGAATGGGGGACAGGGAGCACAGCACATAGCAAAGCACTGACGAAGGATCTCCTTCCCTCCTCTTGCTCTTGCCAGCTCATATGGCGGCAAAGACACCCTGTTCCTGCAGGGGCTCAGATAACACCCCAGCCCAGGCACCCCTCTGCCTTCCTCCCTCTTTATCCACCCTCCTGGTCCAAGGCCAACATCCCTATCATGTTACCAGCTGCCCTGTTCCCCTCCAGCACCAGCAGACCTGAAGTTTAAGAGTGGGGATATGGAAAACTGTAGAGCTGGAGCTCTAAATAACTGCAAATATGAGCAAAACAGAGATGCGGCTGCAGGATGGGCACAGTGTGACCCACGGTGTGACCAAACTGGGCAGTAGGAGAGAAAACCTGAGTTTGGAGTGGGTTGGTGGTTTGGAGGCAAGTGCTGTGCAGGTTTTCGAGGGGGAGCTCAGGGATCTGCCAGTGAGCCCAGACCCCAAGGGCACCACGTTTTGGTGCCATCACAGGCAATGTACCAACCTTTATCAGTAGCATTTATCATCATAACAGATGATAACTCTGTGCCAGTAGGTCTCAGAATCCCTCTTTCTGAAACATGGGGATAAGATTTAACTTTTCTTTCTAATCTATAGAAAATAGAAGGGGGAAATGCCCCCCTCACATGGCTTTGATGGCTCCTGCTGTCACACCATGTCAACCACAGCAGACAGCACCAATTCACACCACAGGAACCACAGCTGCACCCATGGGGGCCTGTGTGATCCAGCTGGGCACAAACAGCTCTGCTAGGGATGCATCCTGCTGGTTCGGCTTCTTGTCTCCCAGGAAGTCACTCAAACTCTGCCTGGTGAAAATCCTCCCATCTCCAGTGAGAGGGGTCATAGAGAATCCACGGAGAAGGAAACATCTGTGGGGAGAGAGGAGCTGGTGTGATACTGGAATAGTACCTTGAGCCAGATGTCCCCTGAAATGGATTTTAACCCCAGAGGTGCCCAGTTTGCTGGTGCTGGGGTCCTGTGAAGGCTGTCACAGCTGTGCCAATGCTGAGTGGGAAAGGGGAGTTGGGGCGGCCATAGGCTGAGCTTCCAGCTCAGGTCTCCAGCAAGTGTCACTCGCTGCTTCCAGGCTGGATCCCCAGACTCCTCCTTCCCTGCTGGCCCCCATTCTGGGCATTGTGTCTATTCTTCCTCCGGGGTGAATTATTGGGGTGCCCCTGTGCTCTTTGCACGTGGGAGAAGGTGGTTTCTTGCTTTATACCTCCTGCATGAAGGCGTTAACACCAAAAAGCCACTTGTTGCCAGAGGTGCTTCCCAAAGACCGAAGATGCCAGGAAAGACCCTGCAAAGCAAAGGGACTGTGACAGGCAGAAACCTGCGGCTCTCCCGTTTGTCCCTGCCAGGAGCCGGGGCCAGGGTGGCCCTGGGGACAAGGGGACGGGAAGGGGTGGCGAGGGCCCAGGGTCCGACATGTCCCGGCCTTTATCTCCCCCTAGTGCCGCCCGCTCGGCTCCTTTGCTCCGGTGCTGTGCCGGGCACCGAGTCCCCGCACACGGCGGGCGGGGGCACCAGCCCTGGGGCAGCGACATCCTAGAGCAGCACAGGGAGTGTGAGGACGGGGCACGGCGCGGGGCACAGCCGTGGGGCAGGACCCTGCCGGCATCAGGAGTGATGACCTGAGTAATCCAAAATTCTGGTCAAGTAAATGTCAGGCAGAGCCACGGCACCCAGCAGCGATAAGGAGGCGTTCAGCATCCCAGGAGCTGCCGGTGATGATGGGGAGGAGAGGGACATGATGGAGCGAGGTGATGAAGGTGCCTTCACCTGGCCCGAAGGAGCCCAAAAGGTGACATTTCCAAGGCTGAAATTAAGTCGTTCCACTGGCAGAGTCATCTGGGCACTGTGACCTCAGCAAGCCTGAGATGAGGGTCCATTGCAGCTGCAAGATTCCCTGGGGAGTGGAGGGAGTGTCACCTGGCCTGCGAGGCCCTGGAGACGTACAGCCCCATGCCCAGAGCAGCCCAGCCCTGCTGGGCACAGAGCCACAGTGTATGGGGCCATATGGGGTAGGGTGTGGGATTGTGCTCTGTGGGATGCACAGGGCAGGATTTGGGGCTGTGCAGAGCAAGGCCACGTGAGGTGGGGAGTGTGGGGTGCACAGGCAGCCTCTGCTTTAGGGGGGACACGAGCCATACTGGTCCCACATCACTGCACCCCCAACACGAGGACCTGCCCAAGCTGAGGGGTCACACTGTGGATGTGCCTGGCCACAAAACACCCCTTGCAATATCCCCCAGCCCCCCGTGCTCCTCCAATCCCAGGACTGATCCCAGGACTGTTCCCAGCAGGAATCAGCCCACAGAAGGAGTTTGCTGCACTCTTCTGGCTTTAGAAACATTGTCGAGTCAGAGGATTCCTCTTTCTCAAACCGCACGGAATCGACTCGTGCACCCACAGGGTTAATTGCAACGAAACCCCGTTGGGTTTTCGCAGCCCCCCCGCCCGTCCAGGAGCGCTGGCAGCCCTGCGCCGGGTATTTATAGCACCGTGAACTTTGAGCGTGTCCAGCGAGCGGGCAAAACCCGCTGGGACGTGGGGACGGCCCCGGCAGGGCTGGAGGCTGTAGGGGTCCCGCCGTCGGGGGCTTCGGCAAAGCAACCGAGACCATCCACCACCACATCCCGGCCCCTGCACCCCACGTTCCCCGTGCCAGAGCTGGGTGTCCCTTGGCTGGGCAGCACCAGGGCACCCAGGGACCCCAGCGGACCCCAGCTGTGTGAACGCACCCCCTGTGAACGCACCTGGGTGGCCAAGGACACAGGGTTAAGCCTCCTTCAGCCACAGCAGCATCCCAGACTGACATTCCTGGTTTTGAGCCGGCGTTCCTGGTTTTGGCGGCGGCTGAACGCAGACATCTTCCCTTTCCCATGACAAACAGCAAGCAGAAGCTCCCATGTCTTCACAACATCCCAGGACAGATCCCATCTCACCAGATGACCTGCTAGCCGGTTCACCATGTCCTGGAGAGAAAGGGACATTATGTGTGGCTTCCTAACTCTGAAACTGGGCAAAGGAAGTGGGGAGTATAGATGGTAGGGGATGAGAAGCCTCTGTGTCTATGCAAACCCTTGAAAAAACAAACAAACAACAACAAAACAAAAACCCCACAGCAACAAAACAGGATTTGCTTATCTTTTAACAGGTGACATCAGTACCTATGGATTGAAGGGGCAGCGCAGAAAACCAACTGTACCCTGGGCTGATCCCAGAGCATGGGCAGCAGATGGGGGGGGGATTCTGCCCCTCTGCTCTGCCCAGGTGAGACCCCACCTGCAGAGCTGCCTCCAGCTCTGGGGTTCCCAGCGTGAGAAGGACATGGCACTGCTGGAGTGAGCCCAGAAGTGGCCATGGAGGTGCTCCAAGGGCCGAAGCGTCTTTGCTCTGGAGCCAGAATGAGAGAGCTGGGTGTGTCCAGCCTGGAGAAGAGGAGGCTCAGGGAGACCTTAAGAGCCCCTTCCAGGGAATAAAGGGGCTCCAAGAGAGCAGGAGAGGGACTTGGGACAAGGGCCTGGAGGGACAGGACAAGGGGGAATGGCTTCCCACTGCCAGAGGACAGGGTTAGGTGGGATATTGGGAAGAAATTTTTCCTTGGGAGCGTGGCAGCCTGGCACAGGTTGCCCAGAGAATCTGTGGCTGCCCCATCCCTGGAAGTGTTCAAGGCCAGGTTGGGTGTGGCTTGAAGCAACCTGGTCTAAGTGGAAGGTGTCCCTGCCCGTGGCTGTGAGGCCGGGATGCTTCACCCAGGGCAGGAAATGAAAAGAGGATAAGACAGAAGTCAGGAAAAGTGAAGTTCTCCCCAGATCAGAGAAGTCTGGGTGGATCTTCATGGGGACAATGGGAGACCTGTGATTACACGAGGAGATGAATCACTGACATTATCTCCAGCCTCTTCTCCTGGGTCTGAGCATAGACTTGCAGACCTGGCTACTGGAAATGTACCAAGACCATATAGTATTTTTTTTCCCTCAAAAGCAACTGAAATGTTTTGACCAAAATTTGCTGTTTATCTCATGAGTTTTCACTCTGATTCTGTCCCCAGGAGAGAGTGTTTCATCTGCCATGGGTAAGCAAAGCACTGTAAGCAAAGGAAAATTCGGTCCTATAAAAGGCAGTGTCTGGAAATCTTCATCACAAAGGACCAGCCTCATTTATAACTACAAATACACACAGTTTTGTACAACTACACTTCCCTGCTGGCTCCGAGGGCTTTTGCTCAAGGTTGCCCCTTTTTTCCTGAAAGCACTGGCAATTTGTTCGTGGAAAAACTTATTTTATACCCTGAGGAGAATATAAGGGTGTTGCTGTCACCCTCTGAGATGTCTTTATGTCCTACCCACCCCAGGAACCGCCACAGAGCTTTGCATCAGCAGGCAAAGGAGCAAGCACTGAAATATCAGGGAAGAGAGGGGAGGAATGGTTTCAATCTTACAGATTCCTGCATAAAATAGAGTCTAAAGCACAGTCTTCAAAATGATTGAGCGAGGACACTGCTCATTACATAAGGTTGTTGGGGGGGAAAAAATAGGCTGATTTACATTTTTATAGGAAATAAAAGGAGGTCTGTGGGTGACATAGCACCTTCCACTGAGAATGTCAGCGTGAGATAAGTGGGCTTCAAAGGGAAGAGTAACCATTTTCCTTCACGGACAGAGTCCATCCCAGAGAGCTGAGCCTGGGAGAAAAGGGCTTTTTAAAGACAATTTTTTGTCGCTGTAACAAATATGTTTTGTTAGTTCAACATGCATTGACTGCAAGGCTGCCAGTTCTCATTTTTGCTGGTTCCTCTGAGTTTTGATGAAGCATTGGATAGCAGGAAAACCAAACTGCCTCTATTTTGTGGTGTTTGCAGGGCAAGAATTTCAGGCAGGAGGGGAGGTCGCCGTGCTTTTTAGGAACAGGGGCATTTTTCAGTGTCAGTCAGAGCAGGCTGGAGTTCAGTGATACTTTAATTTCATTCACAACGAGTTGCCTGGTGTGCTTTACCCTGGTTTCAGGTTGGTGGCCCTCTGAGGTTTGCTCTGCCATGCTTCAGATCCGTGGCTGTCTGGCAGAACAATTCCGGTTGCTCAAAAGCGCCGATTAGCATAAATGAAGGAGTGGGTGAAATGTTCATTATATTGCCTACTGTCATGTTTGTGTACCAGATTTTGTTACCATCTGTCATTTCTGTTTTCTTGTTGTTGCCAAAAGTTGTCATTCTGAATGGAGGGTGGAGACTTATCTTCAAAAGCCAAGAGGAGATAATTTTAGGTACTTTAGGGCTCGTGTGTTCCGTGCTGGGTGTCAGCAGCCTGCATGTACATCAGCCTCATGCGTCTTTGGTAAATTCTGGGCAGTGGTTTAGTAAAAGGAGTTTTTGAAATCATTGTGGTCATGCAAATTGCACAAGATTCTCAGCTCTTGTCATTTAAGAAAAGTGTCTGGTCCTTGCAATTGCACAGAAAAGCTTGAAAATTAAATATGTTTTGCTTAATGTTAAAAAAAATAAAGAAGACAAAGAAGAGAGTATGCAGGGACATGAGAGTGTTAAAAACCAAGCTCCTGCCCAGAGATCAGGTTGAGGGAAGCGACAGCTCATCTACATCAGACTGCAGCATCCCCAGATTATTTCCAGTGATGTAAATGTCCCAGGGATTGAAGCTGGACAAATTCAACCTTGAAATGAGGCGCAGCTCCCTCTCAGTGACAGGCGCTGTGCACTGCGACAGCGTGCGAGGGGAGCGGTGCCCGCGCCGGGGCTTGCAGCCTTTAAAGCAAAATCAGCTGGTTTTCAACCACACGTCTTTAATTCAGTGTCTGGGAGGAAGGGCTCAGCCTGCAAGTGGGGAGTCAGGAGGTGAAGCCACAAGGACTTCTTGCCTTGCCCAAGTGCTGTGAGATCACCTGGTTCAAGAGCTTGGTGCTCTGTGTCAGCTGGGAAAGGAGGGGGTTTGGGGTGTCTCGGTTGTTCCTCTTCCTACAGGCTGGAGCACCAGGCTGGTGCTGTGAATTTTAAACCCTCCCTGACAGCACTGGGGCTGCACTGGTACCTCATTGCTTCCCATCTTGGCCCCAGAGCTGCTGGGTTTTAATCTGACCTGACTGACAGGGTTCCGTGTTCACCTGACATGCAGTGACTTGTGGCATGTGAAAATGTAGAAAATGGCTTAAAACTGGACTTAAATTCCAAGAAAATATGATGCCAGGCTGTTTTGGGATGTATTTTGGTTGGTTTGGACACAGCCAGTGATGCAAATTCATAACCAAAGCTATGAAGATGTTCCAGTGTCATGGTGAGAACTCGTGCTGGTGTGGGGGTACAGAAGGTCACTGCTGCTGAAGGGAGAGGTGGGGAAGGAGGAGATGGAGCTGCCTTTGCTCTGGGAGAGGCAGAAATCATTGTGGGCATCTCTGGTGGAAGGCTGGCCAGGGATGTCATGACTTCAGTGGTTACTGGCACCTCTTTGAAGATGTCTCAGTTGATCTGCATTGTGCATCTCCCAGTACCTTTAGGGGCTCCAGAGAGCTGGAGAGGGGCTTTGGACAAGGGCTCAGAGTGCCAGGACAAAGGGAGAATGGCTTCCCACTGACAGAGGGCAGGGTTAGATGGGTTACTGAGGAGAAACTCTTTCCTGTGAGGGTGGTGAGGCCCTGGCACAGGTTATCCAGAGAAGCTGTGGCTGCCTCATCCCTGGAAGTGTTCAAGACCAGGTTGGACGAGGCTTGGAGCAACCTGGGATAGTGGAAGGTGTCCCTGCCTATGGCAGGGGGTTGGAACCAGATGAGCTTTAAGGTCTCTTCCAACGCAAACCAGTCTGTGATTCTATGAAAATCCTATATTCTACCAAGTCTTTGGCTGCTTTTATAATATAGGTTTGAGGTAACAGCTCTGTCCTGCTTCAACACTTCAGTAATGTAAATATCTTTCCTAGCTCAAATTCTCCCATATTTGCTGTCTCAAAGAGGGTAATTCTACAAAGCTCATGAGCAAATTCCACCCGGGCATTCCAGGATGCTGCGAGCATCACTGACAGCCGCTGTGAAAAGGTTGAGTCTGGATTTATTTCACAAGTGTGAAATAAATTTTGGAGCTCTCATATTCAAACTAGCCCAGTAAATTGCCCTGAATGGGCATTTGTGTAGAGGAACCTGGCAAGCAGCTGAGAAGCCTTCAGGTTGGGGTTGGCTTGGGCCTGACATGGAGCTGACCTGGCAGAGGGGCCAAACTGGGTGCTTGGGGGGTTATTTAGTAGCTGTGACCATACACTGGGTGAGGAGGAGCTGGGAGACTGAGATGAGATGCAGCAGTTTGCCAAACCCCACTCCAGGATGACAGTGACGGGATCTCCAGGCTGGGCCATTCGGAGCTGATCTGGCTCCACTCCCCTGCTGAGCACAAGGCTGGGATAAGCTTTACTGGCTGATGTGGGGTAGGAAGAAAAGCAGGAAAAAAGGGAGTTTCTCTTCTTAACACCTAATGGGCTTTCAGCTTAGACAGAAAGAAAAGCAACCTCAGATGATCTAAGACCAAAGCCCAGAGCACATTGACAGCCAGGCTGTTGAACTTCACATTGTAGGAATTAAGCTTCATGCCCAAGGGGGACAGCTTGGGCTGAAAAGTTAATCATGGTATAATTATAGCCAGTGTTGTAACAGCAAAATTGTGGAGTCACGAGTCAGAGGCTGAGGTGACACCAAGACCTGGTGGTGTGTCAAGTCTTGCAGGAATGGGACAGAACTGATAGGTGTCACAAAAATCATCTAGTTTATGCTTAAAGGGATGGAGCAATATCCTGAGAATGCTGGGGAAGGTTTCTCTGTCCACCTGTCGAGGTGTTTGGCCTTGAGGAAATTCAAGCACGAAGAGTATGGTGTCCAATCAGGGACACAAAATCCAAACAAATTAAAATGCATCTGGACTGGTGTGCAGGTATGTTAAAAGAGCTTCCTGACCTTTACAGGGATTGTTTTATACCCTGGAGCATGACATTTTATTACTCTTGCCTTCTACATAATTTATTGTAGAAAAATATTATTTTGGCTATAAAATTATTCGCCTTCGTGTAAGCTCAGCAATAGTATTTAACTTTCTGATCCTTTTTGAAACTAATTTCCCCAGGCAAATTACATACTGTGCCAGGAGATTCCTTCAGCTTTAAATTTCCCTGCCATTAATGTCACAGAATGGGACATCACAGCTGGGAGGGTGATCATTTCTTTGATAACCTTGAAAGCAACAGAGTTGAGCACCTCGTCAGAATTGCTGTCACACAGGTTTTCCAGTGGAAATTATCCCAGTTTTTCATGTGCTGATTATCACCACAACCGCAGTCACTTCACTGCCCTGCTCCAATCCCCTTCACATGAACAGGTTGCCCAGAGAAGCTGTGGCTGCCCCATCTCTGGAAGTGTTCAAGGCCAGGTTGGATGGGGCTTGGAGCAACCTGGTCTGTGGAAGGTGTCCCTGCCCATGGCAGGGGGGGGAATGAGATGAGCTTTAAGGTCCCTTCCAACCCAAACCATTCTGTGATTCCATGAGCTAGAAGACATAATGACCATTACTTCTACTTTCAACTGAGACAATTATTTAATGTCTGTGGAAACTTACGGCAAAAGGTGATTTCTGCTGAAAAAAGATTTTCCAGCTAAAGCCCTTGTTCTGTGGTGGGAGAAACTCTGGATTGAATCACCAGGAAGGGTTTGGTTTAACTCTACACTGGGCACCCAGGAGATGCCGAGTGTGATTCAGGCAGGTGAAACAAGGTGATAGGAGGGATTCAAGATGCATCCAAGTGGGATGCATGAGAGTCAGACTATGCCCAAGGAGTTCTCTGAGAGAACCACAGGGCTGGAGAAATAGTGAAGCCTTTGAACTGGTTGTTGCCATAACAAGAGAAAATAAGGAATTTGGTTTGAATCAAACTGATGTGAAAAATTCAGTGGGGGGAAGGTTGCTGAGTTGATGACAGTCACTTTATCATTTCTTTTTTTATTGGCTCAGTTTCAGATGTAAAACATGTTTTTAAAGCTTTGCTCACACAGCATGGAAATTAAGGGTTTTCTTTATCAATTAATAGATAAGAAAGTTCGGTGCTTTCTGAATTCCAAAAGCTGAAACCTCAGGGTGTTTCTGAATATTCACTGAATCCCTGAATGTGCCAGAGTTATCCACCTGAATAAGGTAATTTTCCACCAACTTGTTGTCTTCTAGAAAAAGGGGGAAAAGAGCCGTCATCATCCAACTTGTGGAGCAATGTGGGGCTGGGCCAGGTCCTACGTTCCACTGGTCCCAAACTAGACAGCACTGAGCTCTTAACTCCTGTGGAATTTGCCCTTTTTTGTCCAAAACAAGGAAAGGACACTTGTAGTGGAGGAAGAGCGAGGCTGGAGGCACAAACAGGCAGTTAATGTATTCCTCTTGTCAGCCCAGCTCAATACACTCCCTGCTCTGATGAATATTGAAGAATTTCATACAAATTGGAACTGGTTCAGCAGGACAGTTTTCTGGAAGGGCTTCCTGGTCGCTGCTGGGGGCCCTTTCCTCCATGGAAGCAGTCTGCAGGACAGAATCCTTCCCTGGGAGGGTGGTGAGGCCCTGGCACAGGTTGCCCAGAGAAGCTGTGGCTGAAACCATCCCTGGAATTCTTCAAGGCCAGGTTGGACAGGGCTTGGAGCAACCTGGTCTAGTGGAAGGTGTCCCTGCCCATGGCAGGGGGTGGAATAAGATGAGTTTCAAGGTCCCTTCCAACCCAAACCAATCATTCCATGATTCTGTGATGGTATGTGGCAGTGCCTGAGCAAGGACAGGGCAGGACCTCTGAGGCTGCACCATTCCCCCAGAACTTGGGCAGAGTTAACTCCTGTAGCCTAACACAGAAGGTAGGAGACCTGTCTGCCACCTAAATCCAAAATATTTCACAGCTGGCTTTTAACCCTGGTGATGGAGAGAGGCTGACACTGCAAAAGGGCTTGGAGTTGCTCTCTGGGTGACTTTAGGAGTTTACCAGGGTCTTTGATGAGAAATAAAGTTTTTTAAGAGTTGTGAGTAGTTGAACCTACAGCAAAAGGCTAAATGATGGTGGGGGAGCCAAGATTAGCATTGACAAGGTATGGAGAATTTCCCAGAAATGAAGCTCCTAGAGAAAACCTAAGTCCTGCACTGAAGCCATGACTGACACTGAGGAGATAAGAGGCTGAGGGACAGGCAAGGCTGAATGGAGGAACTGCAGAGCTGTACTATTGTGTCTGCCTCCACCAGCCAGGACAGTGGCAGAGCAGGGAGAAATGCCACCAGTGTCCCCATGGCTTGTCTTTGCAGTGGCTCAACAGAGTTTTGCACACAGGATGGTGTGAGCTCAGGCACAGTTTTCTTGGGAACACCAGATTTTGCTGCAGCAAAAAATAAGGACTGTCAGCCAAACACAAGGAGGGCGTTTCCAAATGTCATCCCAGACACTTACGTGGAAGTCACTGCATTGCTGTGAGCACTGCTACGAATAAAAAAATGTAAACTATACGCAAAGAGAGAAAAAAGCTGAACTATGAGATTTATAATAATGAATTACTTCCACAAAAGACATATGCAGTGTGTCCAAGTGGGTTAATAAATGCTTAGAGGGCATTGGATTGAAAGGAGCAATGCTTAGTGTGGTCAAACATGCTGAGCCCTTGATCATGGAATCACAGAATGGTTTGGGTTGGAAGGGGACCTTGAAGATGATCTAGTTCCAACCCCCCCTTCCACTATCCCAGCTTACTCAGAGAAGCCATCCAACCTGGCCTTGAACACTTCCAGGAATGCGACAGCCACAAATTCCCTGGGCAACCTGTGCCAGGGTCTCACCACCCTCACAGTAAATAATTTTTCCTAATATTTAATATAAATCTACTTTCTTTCAGTTTGGACCCATTTCCCCTTGTCCTGTCCCTACATACTCCTGAAGTGACATCCTCCTCCTCCTTGCCCCATCCTTCCTGTAAGTTCCCTTCAGGCACTGGAAGGTACTGATCTTGTCACTGTGATGCCATGGTGGAAAGAGCAGAGGACAGAAATGGGTGAGGAGGAATCTGGAGACACCTTTCAAGGGATGGAGAATCACCCGATCCCCCAGGTTCAAAGATGCTGACACACCACTGCTCTGAGCTGTGAGGAGAGAACAGGAGAACAAATGGAGGGAGGGAGACACCAGCCCTGCTGGGAAGGATGAGGTCTTTCTCCAAGATACGGGTTCGGGCAAAAGGTGGATCCTGTGGGGATCCTGAGAGGAATGGTCGCCACTGGAGTTCACAGTTCAGCACCTGAACTTGGTCACTTGTCTTTCTTCTGGGACTCAGCTCATGCCAAGCTGGGCAGCAGCACCTGAGGAGCTTGTGAGTGCCCCCTCCTACTGATGGTGTAACAGGGAAGGCCAAATCTGTAACTGGTGGACAAGGCAGGGAGATGTGAAACACTGAAATCTTTCCATCACAAATGGCCAGAGTGTATCTGTGGGCATCCTGCTTTTCTGTGTTCAGGAAAGGGATCTTTCACCATAATCTGCAGGGGAAAAAATGTTCCATGGCTTTCTTTTGGCCCATGTTGGCTGAAACCACCCATAAACCACTAATTGCAACTGCCAAAAGGGAGCTGACAGATGTGAAGCTTGCCCAGATTACCCAGATCACTATTTTATGGATAGAAATATGATTTTCAAACTGACTGTGGGGCAGGGTGTGAGCTGGTGTGAGACAGTCAATAATGTAGCAGAGCCCAAAGACAGACATTTTTCGTAGCAGTTTGACTTTAAAAATAAAGCAAATGGACTGTTGTCTCTCAGACAAAGTGCAAACTATGATTTGTCAACCAACAACATGGGGTGAGAGTGTAAAGGCAGATTTATACTGATTTTTCATAGTAGTTTGTCAGGCATGGAAGAAATACAGGCCAACTTCAGCAAAAAGCCTCACATTTGCGACATAAGAAAGAAGGACCCCTCAGAGTGACAGATTTGATTATGCTGATGACAGAAGACTACGTGTTTTTCCTGAACTGTTATTCTCACTTCTGTGAGACAGCCTTACTTGTTACATGGGGGATTCCTCCACATCTGAGTTAATGCCACAGAGAGGATGGTCTTGACAGATGATGGACAGGAATTTGAGCAGTTCACAGAAATGTCCAAGTCTGAATCCAGTCCCCACTAGACTCTATTCAACAAGTAGGTAGGAAATGGTCTTGAATTAATGAACACATACTGAAAAGTAGAGCAGAATCAGATCTTCCCAGTGCTTGACAGCATTAGACAACGGAATGGCACTTGCAGAACATGTTTGGCCACCTGCAAATACTCTTTTTGCATAAAATGAAGCAAGGAGACCCTCTGGGCCGTGCATTAGGCTCCCCTGCCCAAGGAGCAAAGGGTTTGCAGAAGTGCACAGACACACAGCTAAACACAAAACTGCACTGTGATTGTGGTCCTGGCTTACCACCACTTCCTGAACACCACGGAATTCACACATACCATGAAAATCAGAAGCCAGAAACAACAGTTATTTCACAGAAAGTTGCTCCACAACCCATGAGTGCAGGGTGTGTGTAACCAGACGTGCATGGAGAAAGAATAGGCAGCACCTTCTGCGGCAGCCAGGAGGAGAGGAGGCGACAGGCTCTGGGCTTCTTGTTTTGCCTGGAACAGCTCTGGCAGCACACAGGGGTGGTGAGGCCACCAGGACATAACATTACCAGGAAAAACTGCCTCCCATTCTCAATGAAAACTGCTCTGATGATGCCACAGTGACTACAAGTTCCAGGGCAGAGCTCCTCAGAAGTTATTCAAACGGTGCTAATTGTTTGGCTGTAAGGTTTTGCGGTCACAAACTATAGAAATAATAGTTCCATGTTTTGGGTGGGGAAGGAAGGTAGGATCTCAGGAACTGTGTCTTTAAGCAGCTTAGATCTGGAGACAGGAAGTCTGGCGATGGGCTGCAGCAGTGCAGATTTTATTATGCAATGTCTCTTGGAACTAGTCCCTGAATAAAGGAGTTATCCATTAAGCACCTGCTTCACCCTGCCTCCTGAGCACTGTGGATGAAGGCCTCTGGAATCCAGGCATGGGCTTAGCCATCAGCTGGGACAGCATGGAGTCATGCACTAGGGTCCAGACTGGAAATCCTGGTGTGTTTGTAATATAGTATCTGTCACAGAGTTTCTTTTCACAAATCCTCCTACTTTACTTGAGCTCATTCCGTGTTTGGCATTATCAGTGCATGAGGCCACCCAACTCCTGCAATACCAAAGTACCAAAGGGCTGTGGTACCCCAGGCATGGCAGTACTCAGGCTTTTTGGGTGTTTAGTCATAGCCCTGTTTCCAGGGGCACTGGATAACAGCCAAGGTCTTCCTCTCCCTCCTGCTGTTAACCTAGTGCTGTTCCGATCCCCTGGCAGGGGGCAGCTGGGGCCACCTCTTCCTCCATAAAGAAGCTGCAGGACAGAGCAGCAACAGGATCCTCCTCCTCTGCCCCTACTGCCTGGGGTAAAGGATTCCCTCCCTCCAAAGCACCTCCTTCCCCTTCCACTCTGTTCCTGGGATACCCAGACACACACTGATTTCCCAACATGGCAATCCTAGCACTTGCTGTAAAGATGGAGGAGGTCTCACAACCAGTGGAAGAGGAATCGTGGCCTCCATGTGTCCTGTGTTCTGCTCTCCATTCCCAATACCGGGTACAAGGCATTTCCCACCCAGCAGCTCCTGTCACAGCAGTGGGGCTGTCAGAGCCCCTGCTTGGTGTCTGTGTGGTCAGTGCTGGTGTAACACTGGTGTATTGCTCAGTGCCAGGCACAGTCTCTGGAGCTGGGCAGCAGCTCTGGGATCACTCAGGATCTATCTGTCCCCAGTGGTAAATCTCCATCCTGACTTCATGCCAGATCTGCAGAGTTAGACCAGCAGCAAGGAAGGGGGTCATCAGGGGAGCAAAGTGCTGTGGGGGGCTCCTGGTGTCAGCTGCTCCAGCAAATCTACAAGTGACATAACTGTAGAATCACAGACCGGTTTGGGTTGAAGGAACCTTAAACACCATCTCATTCCATCCCCCTACCATGGGCAGGGACACCTTCCTCTAGTCCAAGCTGCTTGGTTGTAAAGAGAAAGGCAAACACGAAAGTGATCCAAACTGCAGTTCAAAATACACCAACCAAACTTATTAAAAAGTCAAAGCAGCAGCTGGCAAAGGGCACTGCTGTCCTCAGCCGTGCCTGACAGTCTGACCTGACTCCCACCCCTCACCTCCAACATTTTCCGTTAACCTAAACTGGGATAAATGCCTTATATCATAGTAAAACACTGCTGTCGCTCTCATATCTGGAGCCACTGTGAGACAAGCCCTGTCCCTCACTGAGACATCCTGAAACAGATGGAAACTCGCTGCTTTTGAAGGAAATTAAAGCAGGCATAACCAGGGAGCCCTTACTTGTGTAACTAATGAGTAGTACAGTGATAGAAGTAGAGGCCTCTAAGAGACCTCCACGTGATTACAGCCAGACCTCAGCAAGGACAGGCACCATGTAAATAAATACAGAATTTGCAAGTAAATGTAAGGAAATGCATGTAAATGTAGAAGTAAATGTAATGAATTCAAGTTTTGCAGTAAACAAAAGGCAGACTTACTCTTTGCAAAGGAAGATGCCTTTATAGATCTCCTTTAAACCAATACATTATTGCTGATGAATCCATCTCAGCTTATGGAGCTTGTCAGGATTGTGTCCTCAGGATTGTGTCAGGCCCTTCTCCATCCTCTCCTCTCAGTGTAGCTGCCTTTCGAGGACATCCCAAGAAGAAGGCGATGAAAACAGCCCCAAGCAAACAGTTTGGGTACAAGGAGCTCTGCTGCCACACACGTCACCGGGGCTTATATGACCTGCTTCTCAGGTTGGGAACCAGTATGGAAATCCATGGAAGTATATGAGCTCCAGTCTTCTAAACCTGTTTTGGGCTGGGGAAGTCTGTCTAGACAGAGCATAAGGTGTTTGTAAAGTGAGGCTGGGTTTGTTGTGAGAGTGGGTCAGCTCTGATCAGAGATTTGCCCTCATGTGCAGCTGGAGGCACTGAGGGGGGGAGCTTGGCAAGGGATGTTGTGAGGGAAATGTTGAGAGGGGACATTTGTGGTGGAACGAGAGGGCTGACTGAGAGAGGACTGAGAGGGGAAATTGAGGGGAAACTGAGAGGGTAGACAGTGAGGGGGGCTGCTGTGAGGGGACATCTGTAGCAGGACTAAGAGGGAAAACTGGTGGGACTAGGGGTGACTGAGAGGAGGAGCTGTGAGAAGTGTGGTATCCCATGGTGAGACTGAGAAGGGAGACTGGGAAGGGGGGATTGTGAAGGGACATTGAGCCATCTGTGGTGGAACTGAGAGGGGAGATTTTGGGGGGTGATTGTGAGGGGACAGGGAGGTGAAGGAGGGACTGTGTGGAGACTTGGAGGGGACACTGTGAGGGGAGCACTGAGACATCTGCAGTGGGGCTGAAGGAAGATGGAGAGGGGTTGCTGTGAGGGGATCACTGAGATCTGAGGGCAGATGAAGAGGGGACACTGTGAGGGGGCAGCTGTGGGGTGCTGAGGGGGGAGCCCTGACAGCAGCAAGCAGGAGAGACAGAGGCAAGTGACAGCGGAGGGCACTCTGAGGGGACTGAGAGGGGGCATTGAGACATCCACGGGGGGAGTGAGAGGGGAGATTGTAAGGGTGACTGTGAGAGAACTGAGGAGGGAAGGAAGGAAGGAAGGAAGGACCGTGGGGAGACCTGGAGGGGACACTGTGAGGGGGACTCTGAGACATCTACAGTGGGGATGAGGCGAGATGGAGGGGGAACCGTGTGAGGGAGGTAGAGACACCTGCGGTGGGACGGGAAACGGAGAGAGGGCAGCGTCAGGAGGGCGCCGAGATGTCTGAGGGGCGCTGAGGTGGAGAGGGGTCGCCGTGAGGGGGCAGCTGTGGGGTGCTAAGGGGGGGAAGCCCCAACAGGAGGAAGGAGAGACCGCGGCGAGAGACTTGAGGGGATTCTGACGGGACTGCGGGGAGACTGAGAGGGGACACTACAAGGGCGGCACTGAGACATCTGAGGGAACACGAAGAGCGTATGCTGTGAGGGCAGTTCTGGGGTCCTGAACGGAGAGCCCCGACAGGAGCAAGTAGGAGACACCGAGGCGGTAACACACCGCACCGAGGCGGGACCCCGCGGGCGGGGGACATCGCCTCACAGAACAAGCGCACAGCGCCCCGGGCACGCTCTGTGGGGCGGGGTCGCCAGCAGACCCTTCACCCTCACCCTCCACCCCCGATCCCCTCAGCGGAGCAACTGAGGACGGCACCCGGCGCTTCCGGCGCCGCGCGCGCCTTTCCGGCGCGGCC